>OY759268.1:10583934-10691434 GCA_963662155.1 Lamellibrachia columna | reverse complement strand
ATTTTTAAACTATTCCAAAATTCCAAATGTGAAGTAGTTATTGCCAGTGACTATAATATAAACTTGAACATAAACTTGCTAAAAAAACAATAAAAAAACAGTATTTTGTGAATATTTAGATACCATTTTTGCACAGTGTTTCTCTCCAGTAATCACGCTGCCCACTAGATTTTCTGAAAGAAATTGTACTCTTCTGGATAATTCGCTATGCAACTATTCAACGGGCATCTTAACAAATTGTATTTCTGATCATCAGCCATTCTTCATCATCATTGACCTCATACATATTCATAAATATATGAATACATTTATGAAATCAAATTCATATGATTAAACTATGTTATCAATTTCAAACGGACTATCGTTTCATCCAACATAATTCAGAAATTAAGCATTGATCGAATATCCGATCCAAATGACAATATTAGCACTTTAGATAATGTTATCCAACGGTGTAAATATGCACATTTGCAAAATAAATACATACAAAAATATATAACAAACATATACATAAAAAATCAAATTGGATTACTAGTGCTATAGTGAGATATGTATTAGTGATCAAATGTGCAAACGGTTTAAACAAATGCCAATTTAATCAATACTGCACGACGGTCTTAAAACCAACGTACGCAACTACAACAATATACTTAAGAAAAGCAATAACCTTGCGAAGAAAACACATAAAGAAAACACATAAAGAAAACGTGGTCAACAACCAAAGAGATTATTGAAAAAATCAGTGAGCGAAAACATTTACAAGAATATTTTATTATTGATGGATTTACGGTAACTGACAAACGTGTTGTTGTAAACACATTTAACGACTTCTTCACTGGCATTGGTTTGAAATTAGCAAATAAAATCAAATGTAGGCACTACCTGCAACAACTATCTAGAAAAACCCAAGTAGGCATGCTTGTCAATTTAAACCAGTTGATGAAGAAACTGTCTGTGAAACTTTTGACATGATACAGCCTAAATTATGTTGCAGTATTGATGATATTTCAGTTAGGCTTTTGAAAACAGTAAACTTACTTGAATACTCAATCAAATGTTAGCGACTGACATATTTCCAGATATATTGAAACATGCAAACATTTATAGCAGCCAATATGACTTCTGGAAACAGCACTCCACTGAACTTACTGCTCTTGAACTGATTGATAAGAAACTGCAGATCATGGATAAATGAGAATCCCAATAAACAGTTACCATGACTTATCCATAGCTTTTGATACACTTGACAGTGAAATCCTGTTATATAAACATATATAGGTTATATCACTACCGGAGTTCCACAAGTGTCAATCTTAGGGCCCCTCTTATTTATTATTTATATAAATGACATCGCATTTGCGAGTACTGTTTTCAAATCAATAATATATGCAGATGATACAACAATGTATAGTACAATAAATAGTCTTCAAGGTTCAAACAAATGACAAAATCTTAACAAAATTAATAATAAATTAGTCCAAGATAAGCACATAATTAAAAATGATATAAGTTATCGTTAAAGGTAAATAAATCTTAGGTCATTGTCTTTTGTACACCGCAGAAAAAGCCAAATTTGTATATTGATGGATCAGAATTGGAATGCGTGGAGGAGTTCAACTTTCTCGGGCATCACAACTGATAAATACTTAAATTGGAAGAGCCACATAAATAAATTAGCAAATAAATTATTCAAATGTATCGGTATTATGAATAAGTTGAAGAACATTCTAACGCAAAATATATTGTTAGCTATATGTAATTATCTTATTTCGTAATACATAAATTATGCTATATTGGCTTGGGGTTACCAATTTGATCGGATTTACAAAATTAATAAAAAAAGCTATAAGAGCAGTCACTCGAAGAATATACAATGCCCATACTGAACCTATTTTTATTTTTCATACAAACATAGTACTGATATAAAAAGGCTACGAATTAGACAAATAAAAATATACAAATATGTCGAAAAACATTAGCAATGACGACACTGATACCGTTCATTTGATTTAGTTACATTTTAAAGTTGAAACGTGTTCGCAACAATTCGCCCATTACATCGCAAATCATTCCATGCGTATATACTGGTAAAAGCGTTTGTTCAAAAACACAAGGAATGTAAAACGACAAGTTCTTGGACAAAGATAGCCTTAAATTTATGAGGAAAATTAAATAAAAACTACTTGAAAAGACGTATAAACTGAAATTTTTGTAAGATCTTGCATGCTGAAGGGCTGGAGCTGTCGGTCGCGCAAGTTAGAAACAGCCGGGCATGCGCGGGGCGCCACCCAACGGCTAATAATCTAAGTAATTTTGATTATCAAATTTGGACATGTTTGTGAGTAATTTGATGAGATGCTGTTTCTGCCTGCGCAATCGCTGAGATGTATAATACGTGTGATATTCGAATTACGTGTTTGTCACAATATTAAATACAAAGAACCCATATAAACACAATATGTCATATATGCATTTGCCTAAATAATGCATTATTTACATATAACAACAGAACATTAATTCCTAGACAAGCAATTTATTAAACTAAACATCAATTCAATGCATACAAATGCTGCGTTCGAATTCGCTCGTACTTCCCGAGGATACGAGTTCACAACATGGACATTGAGTTCACGACCCCTGTCAAATCGTAGTTTAAAATGAGCCCCTGTTGACCACAAGTAATTACGAGTTCACTGGTATCGTGAATTTGTACTCACGAGCACGAGCACATGGAAAAATAACATAATACTATATTACGAAACAGAAACATAATACCTGACTGTTAGACATTCGACTAAGTTACTGTTTCACACATTTCAGCTCAGTGTTGATGTACACCTAACCATTATCTGTTAATATAGTATGTATGTTTAGCTATTCCTCCAAGACGCTTTTGTTCTCGGGCGCAAACCTTTCATTGTTCATCTACGATCGCACGAAGGAGTATCAACGTATCATATAACAACATTAAGCAAGCACATTGAATGTAATGCGTGGTTCTTCGCGATATTGTTCAATGGTGTACAACATGGTGCACGCTCAAAAGCAACACGCGGACAGTTTGACGCACATCTGGCGGTAGAAAAGTTGCACGTCTTCCCGGAACAGCGAACTGGCGACGAAGTAGATGAAAGGATTCATGATTGATCGTTTATCTACCATCGAGATGTAAATGCCTGTGTTAGACAACCAAACAGGCACCCAGCACGCTATGAAAAACGCTCGTGATAATGAATAGCATTAGCATATTTGTGAAGGCGTCAGCTTCTTTCACATGTATTGTTTTTTGGTAGCGGTCACTGGTATTAATTGTCATTCACTACTCTGCACATTTGCTTTAACTTCCGTCGAAATATATAAAGGTTCTGGATTGATAGACCAGACAGCGTCATATACTGTTGCGATTACTGTATGTGAAGAACCCGGTTGTAAACATCGCGTCACGCTTACCAATCCGACTTGGTTACGAGAAGCGCGGACTTTTTTTTAGCAGCGCAGCCGCCATTAGAATGTAGCAAATGATCATTATAAACGAACAAGAAATGAAAACGCACGAGCTTGAGATTATAAGAAAGGTCATATCTCTTAAACTTCGACACATCGGACAATGTTGTGGATATCGTTGCAGCTGCAACCGTGATAATTATACACACTTGATATATTCTTCGCTAACTGTGGTTCCATTCAGAACGAGTTTTTGGCGTTTAACAGTAACAAGACGCTCGATCGACACAAACACCAGAAGAAACATAGACAATGTCAAAGATGCTTTGATAATACAGGAAAACGCCAACATTGTCATGAAGTCGGTAAAGCATACGGACAAGAAAAGGCATCCGCAAACACAGACCAGTGAATCGGCCAGTGCAAACACATACACTCTCGTCGATGTTGTCATCTTTTGGACATAAACCGCAAACAAACATGCACATTTCTCGGCACCCTGACGCACACAGAATAGTTGTAGCAATGTTAAACGAATTGCACCAGGCTGTTGTATTGTTATTCGTCAAAGCCAATATGTCGTTTAAGACATGTTGCGGCATTTCACTTGAATCATTGGTCATGTTGAATGTATTCAATTATTAGAGAATGAAGGCGTGTTCGCAGCCAATCAGTCATACGTACTGATGTAATCATCTATCAGAAGGAAAAGAAAAGTGTACAACATTTAGAACAAGCATTAACTAGAACAATCAAATGTACTGACAGCAAATAGTAATTTGCACTGCTTTCCTTGTTTCCAATGCATATTTGCTTCGTTGAACGGCCTGCTATCGCCAACATGTATTCATCGTCAAACGCATTACCTAGTGTGGTGCTGACATCCATGGCGTTTGAACATTTCACAATATGCTATGTCAAAATACTTACTCGATTCGCTTTCCGTGTGACTAGATGCAATTGTCAGTTGAATTTCGTATCATTCTTCTATAACACCGCAAAACCGCCATGCAGTCAGCCATAGCATGGCGAATGTACAAACCTGGTACTGAGCAGATAATATATAGTTTAATTATCTGAAGAGGCTGAGCGGTAATTGTCTTTCGTTATTAATATAGACGCCATCCAATCATCATTGCTACGAAAATGCACGCACATGACATTAAAGGGTTGTCATTTATCTTGCAACTGAACGAATAACGATATAATAAAGGCTATCCCATGGAAGCAAAGTATAACATAATGGTGAAGTCGCGAGCCAGAGTCGACGGGAATACGACAGGTAATGTTGTACTTTATATGAGAGAATGGGCACAATTATGTTTCCATCACAACAACAAGAAGGCAACTATTTAAATAATTGCTGTTGCAGCAAATAATATATCGTACCAAAATAAAGCTTACTGATATTAAACATATGATTAGTTTCGGAAGAAATGAACCACAAGACAATCACATACATTTGATGCTCATACTGTCGAAATTCGACGTACTCGCAACAAATAGGCAAACATTAAAAAAATATAGAACACGAAATATACAATGATATTTTGAAGCAGAAACTAGGAACACGAAAACGTTCGATTTTGCCTAAAATATGTTTCGTTAATTAGGAGTTTGTTAGAAGTAAAGAGGAGTTTACCAATTAAAATAAAATGTGTAGAAAAGTCATATCAAATATAAGTTGTGACAGTGGAGAAATAGTTAGTGGCGCCACTGGTGCGGAATTTGCATTGTTGTTGCCTCATTCACGACAGTTACGCAAATCACTTAATAAATGTGTGCTACTACTTCTGCCGGGAGTACCCAAGCCGCGCATGCTTGGAGGTGTAACTTCCGATATTAAATATATTTGCTGCGCATGCGTGGTCGCTTAACTTCCGTGGTCTTTCCTTCATGTATAGCATTTAGTATTTAAATAGCCGTGAATAAGTGTATATATTGTCGTGTATATTCACGTTAGTGTAGTGTAATCGAAATGTTTTTTGTTGACCTGACTGCGTGCCGGTTATAGACATAAAAAAGAAGCAGCGTGATTGATGATCTGGTGAATTATATAATCAGCAGTAATCAGCGGTGGCTGTAGTCTCAATAATGTGCTATACAGTGTGGTCAACGACAGTGCCTACATAGTCAATGGGCCATATAGGGGAAACGTTCCCCCAGGGTATTTACGCCACAATATTTTTCAAGAAGCTTATAACATACACATTTGAAAATCAGATGTTTACCACCTGACAATTGCTGCAAACGTGCATTGTTGGTGATTTAATACAACCAGTGCCAATAACAACGTTTGGAAGTAAGGACGGGGCTAGGGATATATAGTAGTCCATTGTATCAACAAATCATTGATCATGCTGACCATAGCAGATTAGATATAATTGGAAAGGTATTTAACAAGATTTAGTAAGATTGCCATCCCAAACAACAAGTTCCAGATGGCAAAGTGGACAAGGAAGCCATTGGCTTATCGAGAGTCCAACAATTTTCTCATCTATGTGTAGCCCGCCCTTATCAAATATCTGTCAATTCTATTTTTAAACATATTCACACTACTATCTTTAACACAATCATTTGGAATTTTGTTTCATTTATTTATCACCCACTATGAGAAAGAGTACTTTCTTATGTCCAACCTACACTGCTCCTTAACTAATGCTGTTTTATGTCCTCTGGTTCTACTGCCTTCTTTAAATTTGAAGAACATATTCCTATCAACATCCTCATAACCATTCGCTATTTTAAACACTGCAAGTTGGTACCATCTTAGTTTCCTGGTCTATAGTGTTATCAAAGCACATTGTAATAATCGAATTTCGTAACTAAGGTATCTCAATTCTGGAATCATTTTAATTGCTCTTCGTTGTATTCTTTCTAGCTTGTATATGTCGTTTTTCCGATATGGCCTCCATGCTTGAATACAATATTCCAAATGTGGTCTAACTATTGCTTTGTACATGGGTACAATTAACTGTTTCTCCATATGCATGATAGTTCTCCTAATTAGCCCTAGAATTTGATTTCCTTTCGAAGCAGCAATCCCACATTGCTCTGAAACTTTCATGTCCGCACTAAGTGTTACTCCTAAGTCCATTTCTTGTGTGGTTCTCCTAGTACAGCATCTCCCATTTTATTTTCTTCTTCCATGTTTCCACGTCCTATGTGTGTACATTTACACTTCCCAAATTTGAATAACATTTGCCATTTTTCTGACAATTTAACTAATTTATCTAGATCATCCTGTAAACTTTGTTTATCTGTATCATTAGTAACCTTTCTGAATACTTTTGAATACACTTTACAACGGTTTTACGGTTAACATACAGTTATACAAGATTTACGTAATTATGACATCATGTATGTGCTATGTTATATAAATACCCAACATGTTGGTCCTCAGGCCAGAACACCAGGGGAACATTTACAACGGAGTCCCACCTAGGGAATTTACGCCACAAAGTGTTTTAGGAAATTATAGGATACACGTGTCGAATCCAGTTGTTTGCTGCTGTCAGGTATACAACCCGTTTCATTGGCACAGTTGAATGTATGAACGGGAGTAGGGATAGATAGTAGTTGGTGTTATCAAAACACATCTGCTGACCATAGCAAATGAGGTATCAATGAAAGTATGGACGGGGGAAGTGATAGATAGTAGTTCAAGTTATCAACACACATCTGCTAACCACACCAAATGAAGTATCAATGGACGTATGGACGGTGGAAGTGATAGATAGTAGTTCATGTTATCAACACAAATCTGCCGACCATATCAAATGAGGTATCAATGAAAGTATGGACGGGGGAAGTGATAGAGAGTAGTTCATGTTATCAACACACATCTGCTGACCATAGCAAACGAGGTATCAATGAAAGTATGGAAGGGGAAATGATAGATAGTAGTTCATGTTATCAACACACATCTGCTGACCATAGCAAATGAGGTATCAATGGAAAGCTATTTCAAAACACTTACCAGTGTTGCTACACTTAACATGAAATGATTCACGAATGACGTCATTGTGACATAATACATGAACTATATTATATACATTACTTGACATTTTGTTTCAGGCTTGATTTACTCAACGTATTTTCATCATAATGTGTTTGTTTGACTTGTAGTCAGTGTTCTCTGCAACCGCTAATATTTGTTCATACACTTAATTGTGATTAAAGTAATTCCGGATGCGGCGATAAATTCCAATTTTCGGATGGCGGGTGAATGAAACAGGTAAATCATAAATTCTGAGTGCCGAACACAATTTTTATTGACTCGTACTGATTAGAAATTTACATAATATAGTTTGCCAAAACCTATCTAGCGTTGTTCGTACATGATAATTATATGTGTTTATATTAAATATTATGCGAGAAATATAACATGTTGCGGTGCCCGAGTGCAAGCTATTGAATACTTTAGTCCACATTTGGATAACGGGTTATCCTAGTAATATTATTGGACCTTTGAATGTGTTGTCAATTATATAACTTGTAGAAAACATTTATACTTTGAACAGGTAAAGCATAATTCATTAAAATTTTCAAGCCTACTCTTTTTGGCATATGAATACATTAATTTGGTTAAGCAGCCTAACACCACTGCTTCTTCGAATACAATAAATAGGCAGAAATATATCCCAAAGCTTAGGTACCCTTATCGTTTGTAATACAGCTGATGTCCCCTACGAACTCGTCACCAAATAATATCGTACTTCCTTAATTTTATAGATTTGAGACGTGATGGCCGATAAACGCCCTCGCGGGAGACGAAGACGCATAGTCGGAGCACTGACGCATACTTAATCTACGCAATCCACAACAATAAAAACAAGTCTGCTACTGTGGTTAAGCCTCTGACTTCAGGAAGTCTAAAAAAAAAGTAAGACGTTCGTCGCATGAGACAGACATGTGATCCAAATTCCCGCTTGACGAGATGTGCAATAACATTCCTCCAGATCTAGATGACGGGTGTCACGGGTTCCATAGATGACGGGTGTCACGGGTTCCATAGTTGACGGGTGTCACGGGTTCCATAGATGACGGGTGTCACGGGTTCCATAGATGACCGGTGTCACGGGTTCCATAGATGATGGGTGTCACGGGTTCCATAGATGATGCGTGTCACGGGTTCCATAGATGACGGGTGTCACGGGTTCCATAGATGA
Source organism: Lamellibrachia columna (assembly GCA_963662155.1). Lineage (NCBI taxonomy): Eukaryota > Metazoa > Annelida > Polychaeta > Sabellida > Siboglinidae > Lamellibrachia > Lamellibrachia columna. Next base: position 10,682,819 of record OY759268.1, on the reverse strand, counting down.
CGGGTGTCACGGGTTCCATAGATGACGGGTATCACGGGTTCCATAGATGACGGGTGTCACGGGTTCCATAGACGGTGCTATCAGACCTTCACAAATACTGAATATGTCAGAAAGAGGCAGCATCCCGTTGTGATCAGCGGCCGTCTACATCCAAGAGGAACATGTCTGGCTCATCATCAATTGTGTTATTTCTGTCAGACGAGTGAATATTTTGTGGACAGCAGTTTCTGGAAAACGTGAACGTGAAATCTTGACAAAATGTATGACCAAATCTGCTGAAGCGTCAATAAAAGAATATGTCGACCAGCTTGGCTTGTTAGAGAGACATACTATCATAGCAGTTGCCGAAACAATATAATTAACCCCGAAGCCGAGGAAGCTGATGACAGTCCTGCACAGATCAATGCACACGGCAAATCATTTGAACATGCCTGTGATTATGTCCAACGCAACGTTATCAGAGGTTCACAAGATGAACGGATGACAATGCTATTTGAAAGATATTGTTTATATATGCAAACACATTCTCCGGAGTTTTATTATCCGCAGTACAAGAACGACGATTTAAAACACAGGTCGAAAAAGTACTTTGGTCAGAGAACTATACAGGCCTATTGAATTAAACACACCTGTTTCGTATTTGCTTCGTATAACATCTATTGTTTACCTCAACCGTGTTAAGAAATGTAACTGTTGCACCGTCACAACGCAGCTGATTTAATATGGTAAATTGGTCATTAATGTTTTCAGGCATGCATTGATTCACATGTTATGAATTGGTGTGGCAGTACATTTGGAATTATAAAAACAGATCACGTTTGCGGTTAATCACATTTCCTGGACTGTTTTGAAAGAACATTACGAGTAAGAATGAGTAACATTGCCTGACGTTGAGATAAACATGTTACAAAACATAGTGTACACATTCAACCACCGTCACCATGGATGTCTCTAGATATAGCAGCACCACTTTTCGCTGACAGTCATCACTGGGTGTCTGGAACCAACAAATGTGAACAGTCTGCATGTCCTTGCAAGGGCTGCTCCATGTGACATTCATAGAACAACGGCGAGCTGCATATAACTGTTACGTTAGATAAACGACCCACATCACCCGCGATAAAACTACACATCAAGGACCATTTGTGTTAGCTTTATGACTACAAACCCAGTTGGAGCACCTGCGGCCGCCAGACGAGTCAACGAACGGCCACACGTTTGCTTTTACTAAGGTGTTGCATCAACCTCGGAATGCAACCATCTGGTGTGAGTCAGGAATTAACAATATGGAAGACGCTGATCGTTTAACGCATAAAAGTAGATATTAAACACAATATTAAAATAACGAGTGTTAAGTTGTAGTTTACACCTCTACACTACCCAGCCATTGCTGCACCGACTCTGTGGAACTCACTCCTTGTCAGTGTTAGATCTGTAGGAATATAATATTTCGGCGTAAGCTAAAAACAGACCTCTTTAAAGTAGTTTATCGTTCATAGCTCACCAGCGTACCAATGGAAATGTCTACAACTGGAACTGCTCATCGATTGAACTGCTTCACTTCTTGTGTTCTGGTGCGTTGCCGAACTTTTGTCTCCCGATGATTTAGCGCAATATAAATATTTTATATGTCATGTTATTATTATAGTATATATGTATGTATGAATGTATGTATATATGTATGTATGAATGTATGTATGTATGTATGTATGCATGTATGTATGTATGTATGTATGTATGTATATATGTATGTATGTATGTATTTTATGAACATACTAGTTATATTGTGTTTAATCAACAGCAAATCGAGTGTGTATTTCACTATTCAATATTGAATGTTGACACAAAATAAGTAGTGACGATTTTGATAAACCGGTTTGTACATTTCACTTGAGTATTTCGAGCTATATTACGTATAGTTTGGAGCACATTGAAACGCGATATCCAGATCATTTATCGTGTACAGTTTCAGGTTGGTTACGTGTGTTGGTTTCTTGTTTCGTCGGAGGAAGCCACCTTCCTTCGGGAGATGCTACGATGATTGCAGATACGTCCAGAACCATGATCCCGAACCGAGCATAGGATGTGCAAAGGAGTACTATTACACACTTATAGCTTTTTGGGTCGTCGGCGACTTTACCAGGCTTGAAGAAAGCAATTGCCTTGGTTTTCGTTCATGTCTTCGGCAGCTTGGCGGTGACAATGAGTTTCCTGAAAACATTAGGTAACCATTTTCTTCCTTTGTCACCAAGATGTTTAGAGAATTCAAGGTAGATACCTTAGATTTATGTTGCCTTTGCCGGCCTTAGTTTTCATCAATGCGCCTTTGGGACACGGGGTAGGGTGTTCAGGGTTTTTTGTTGCTTCTTACACAGCACGATTTCATTATATATATATATATATATATATATATATATATATATATATATATATATATATATATATATATATATATGTGTGTGTGAGTGTGTGTGTGTGTGTGTGTGTGTGTGTGTGTGTGTGTGTGTGTGTGTGTGTGTGTGTGTGTGTGTGTGTGTGTGTTTTGGAATTGGGATAACAGGGTGTAAATATTGCCAGCGTGATTCCTGACGCTACGCAGGAAATGTCAGGCTTTTCTGAACGCACCATTATGTGAAGTCGAGAGACTCCATTAGTTCGGCACATCTTTCTTTCTTGGAACTAATCAGGGACTCAAACGGGTCATCGCTCTTTGGTATCCCCCAAGAGCGTGTTTGTTAATGGCGCCCACCCAGGATTACTGGATTGTCGCGAGTCGCAAGGGACTCACTGTGACGTTCTTTAGGAATAACGTAAACTGTCCGATACATAGCCAATGTTTTGAAGCCAGTCCGTCGATCTAAGATTCCAGCGAATATTTTATGCGCTGGTTATCTTTTGTGTGGCGTCAACAAATTCGATGACCACCGGTCTGTGTTGGTTGTATGACAAATGGTCCATAAGAATTCGCGTGGATAGTGGTGTCCTATTGCTTCCTTCGATTGAGACAAAACACAATTGGGGTTGTATTGGGTTGAGGTGGCGTTGCAGTTAGACCGCCGTATTTTCAATCGAGAAAACCTGGGTATAAATCCTGTCGCTGCTTTTTCGAAGCTTTGCCACATTTCACTTAGCTATAAATGTGTACCTGGCAATAATAATAATAATAATTTAAAGCCAATAGGCCCGTTCACGTGAGCAATTAGTTGTCCAAACGATCGGACGACTCTGCGTCTACCGAACAATCGGACAACGAATCGTCTGTGTGAACACCCTCGCGAGACCGATTATCCAGGCCAATGTGAGGCCATTACTGTGGCTAGGTCCAATTCGGGCATATACCGGGCGACGGTTTGAACCAGTGGACAACGGGCGACCGCCGCAACGTTTAATCAGCCCTTCTGAGATATTTGTCAATCTTATCTTTTAGCATATTCACGCTACTAGCATTTATATTAGCATTTCATTCATTTAGCTTACTGTCTGATATTCTATCTGCACTGATCATTTGTAAAAGCTACCTTGTGTCATGTAGTTCAACTACATTGCCTTTGTTAAAAAATATATCAATATTGTAATAACCCTCCAATATTTTAAAAACGTAAATTTTATATTTTTGTAACATTACTGTGTGTAGGTTGTTAAATAAAATGTTTATGGGTTCTTCACAACTCTCTCACTTATTTACACATTTTAGTTGCTCTCTTCTGTATTCGTTGTATCGTATATATGCCCTTGTTACAACGCTGTCTAAAACGTGTACATAGTATTCTTAACATAACATTTCTAAGTCATGTCTACATTCACTGCTTTTCTTTACGGTTTACGGTTATATATATCTTCACTATTTCTTTTCTTTGTCATCGTGAGTGGTTATGTTGCTACTATGTGTGAAACCGTCTGATGTACACGATTAAAATCGCTTCCAACCTGGAAAACAATGCGTTAACTGCATTTCTATATTACTCCATGTACTCAATGGTAGAGTGAGTACAACATCAACTATACATATCTAACTGGCGAGCGAAAAGAACGCTGACAATTAAAACACATCCTACATATGGGAGAAATGCCTCCCGGACAATTGCGTGCGACCCCGACTCACTCACACACACACACACACACAAACGCACGCACGCACGCACGCACGTACGCACGTACGCACGCACGCACGCACGCACGCACACACACACACACACACACCCATACACACATCCACACACCCACAGACCACGCCACGCCACGCCACGTACACACGCACACGCACACGCACACGCACACGCACACGCACACGCACACGCACACGCACACGCACACGCACACGCACACGCACACGCACACGCACACGCACACGCACACGCACACGCACACGCACACGCACACGCACACGCACACGCACACGCACACGCACACGCACACGCACACGCACACGCACACGCACACGCACACGCACACGCACACGCACACGCACACGCACACGCACACGCACACGCACACGCACACGCACACACACACACATATATATATATATGTATATTTATATATATATATGTATATATATATATATATATATATATATATATATATATGTATATTATTGTATGCATATATATATATATATATATATATATATATATATATATATATATATATATATATATATATATATATATATATATATATATATATATATATATATATATATTGAGAGAGACATATAGAAAGAGAGACATACAGAGAGGTGAACATAAATATATTTAATATTAGTTCCTATGGGATAACATTTATATTATGGCTCCCGTGATGTATTGCCTTAACATTAGTATTTTTTATGTTACGATTTTAGTATTATGCTTATATGTAAATGTAATCAATATAAATAAACACGACTGTTTATCTGAGTCTGACACACCGATATAAGCTCCTGCGACCATTTCCAACAAAACAGTGTGTAAACAAAAAAGACGATTACAAATGTTACGATGCTAATCACCATTACTTTCGCCTGTATATCATGTCGTTGCCTGCCTGAGTGGAGTGCAGCGAACATTGTGTGTCCGCCGCATGCTTCTGATGAAGCTCCTACTTCGCCTCTGGCAGTGTGTTTTCTTTTTTCATTGCCTTGTGATGGAAGGCCCCAATAATGCGATGTGGCCAAAGAGGCTCATGCATCCACCTCCGCGGTGGTGTCGGTGTCCGAAGAGACATCAACAATACATTTCTTATCGGAGGCCTTTTGCTGTGTTGGCATTCTTTCTTGGCTGGAGAGTCAGTCTTATTTCCGGTGGACATGGCTTTCTCGTGTGTTACAATACTATTGCTGATTATGCAGTCGTGTGCTATTTACATGTACAATGCAAGAAAAATGCAAAAAAGCGAGTATTCTTAAATATGTTCTAAAAACAAAGCGTATGTCGAATACTGTTATCCTCTGTGGTGTATATATTTAACTTTTCCTAGGTTAGACGATTCTGCGCAGCACAGAAACAGCAAAGGACATTCTACAAAAAAAAAAAAATCTGTTCGTGACAATATTTATGAGGAATAATTTGTCAAATTGAATTATATGTTGTTTCTTTCTGGTATATAACATCATATGTACTAATGTGCTTTCATTGAATTGTGTCTGTGTTTCATTGAATTGTTTTGTGATAGTGCTGAATGTGTGCACCGTTCATGACGTTCATTTCCTGACACCTCAAATCGATTTCATTTACACAACATACATATAAATTAGGTAAATTGGTTTTGAAAAAAATTATCTTCCATACTGAATGATATAATATGCTTGGTTTAATTTGTTGCACTGAATTGACTTTTGTGATTTGATATGTTTCGTCTGTAGATGTGTATTCAATGACGTTTTGAAAACAATACGAAACGTCGACCCGCCCAAAACATAATCATATTTGAAGGATTATCTTAAACGTTTCCACAAGTAAACAAACTGATAATGAGAAGAGAATAATGGGTCCAAAGCAATTCATAAAAGTTTATATTCTACACTGACACTAATACAAAACAGCAACTTTCAATAAATGTAATTAAAAATAGCGATGTCACCTTCTCTGCCCTTTTTATGTCAAACTTAGCTTTCATAATGTCAAGTTTCCCCTTCTCGACTTGAAGATATTTCACCAATTTGCCAAGTGTATCTTTTTCTATTTTCAAGCACTATTTTGGTAAGTTTTGCTGAAGGGACGTCCGTTTTGTTGTCTGAAACAATCATATTATATAGATACATATTAAAACCATTGTGTTTTATTCCATACATTATTGTTTGAGGTAATTGAATGCATGTAACATTTATATGTATTAATTTACAATAATTGATGATTGATTGCATAGTGGGAAAGTACTATAAAGTAGAAGCGCATAAATTAGCATTTGGACCAATATATTTCTTCAGAGGAACATTTGTTATGGCTGCTAGGCACAATGCCTGTCCTAGCTGACTTTTCACGCTGAAAACGCATTTGTATATAATTAATTTACGATGTAGTCGAACTAAAGTAATATGTCGCTGATGGTATAATGTATAACCTATATTTGTATTTGCTTAGTTTTCCTATTTTATGATTGTACATGAGGATATTACACCTCTTTGATTTGTTCCATAATTTTTTTCACTACAACCACCAACATGTATCAAACATCCAACAGTTCACAAATTACTATTGTCTCTTTCATTATGTGCAGTGACCGTTTGTTTTACATCAGGACGACATTCACAGAACCAATGCGAATTCTCAACCAAACATCTTACTTTGCCAGAAACTATTGCTATTTTCCGAAAAAAACTCAAGACATATCTATTCCAAATTGCATTCCCACCATAAATGTTCGGTTGTCCCTCGTTCTGATGCTGACTTTTGCGCGTCCCTGTTTACGATTACGCTTACTGATTCTATTTTGTTGCGCCTCTGAGCTCAGGTTCCTGAGGATATGGGCGCCATAGAAGTCAATTATTATTCTTATTATTATTATTATTACTAGTTTATTAAACAACTGCCAACCTGTGTTACATAAGTTGAGTTTGGACCCAGTTAGCATGATTATATCATATTGGCAAGAATATAAATAGGTGTATACGAATACGTTTTCATTTGAAGAGTGAATATTGCCAGAATACCACACTCGTATCGTAATGCTACTTAGGGAATAATAAATTTTTTTATGATGTCAAGAGAGTGTCACCAGTCAGATAACATCACGAGTGTCGCAAGCACAAGTGATTTTATAAGGTTGGTGACACTCGAGTGATATCAACAAACAGTCGTTATCCCAGTTATGTCAAGGTTAGGTTAGTTAACTCTTCAGCATACTTTTTCACTTCCTATATTTATAAATATGCTATTGGGCCGGTTTCACGAAGCATTCCTACCTTTCGAAGAAACTGATGCGGACGTTTGACGCAGATTACGTAAATCATAACAATCACAGAAAACACGCAAATCGTTCGAACAATTGCGTGTCTATGCCAACGCGCGTACTCGGTCACGGTCGACATTATTCAAATATCGGACGGATTCTCAAAACCAGGCTACCGTGAGGTATGGGGGTTGATATGTTGTTGTTACGCTCATCCTTTTCCCCTGTTGTCCGAAATGAAGCGATTGTTTTCTCTTTTTTTATAGCTAGACCCATTTTATTACCGCCTCCACCAATCGTCTCCACTCCCCTCTATCCCTCGCCCTCATTCTCCATTCCCTCCACTCCCAATAAATCGCTCTTCACGTAGTCCTTCCGTCTCAGTTTCGGTCTTCCTCTTCTCATTCTACCCTCCACTCCAAGCGCTTTCGCTCTCTTCGTCAATCGTACCCCTTCCATTTTGTTCACATGTCCAACCCACTTAAGCGGCCTCCCCACCAGCTCCCCTGTGAGACTTTCTCTCACACCAACTTCCTCCCTCAACTCATCCATTCTTCGCTTGTCGATTCTTTTCACTCCCGCAATTCTTCTCACCCAATTATTCTCGCAAACTTGCAGTATCTCTTGTTTTTTTTATATCAACGCCATGGCCGTATGAGTAAGCTGTTTTTATGCATGAGTTAAGAACCTTTCCTTTTAGCTTTCGATATATGTATCTATATCCCCTTCCACTTTCTTCCATGCACTCGCCACAGCTTGTATTCTCCTGCCAAATTCCTTCTCCGTGCTGCCGTCCTTTCAAACCGTTTTACCCAGTTAGTCAAGTTGTCTCGGTGGTTCATTTTCTTTCCATTCAGTCTGACGTCAACATTTTGTTTTTGCTGACCGACCCAACGCACTATCGTCTTATTTGTGCTTACTCTCAGTCAATGTTTGTCAAAGATTTCCTTCCGATCTACCAACTGCTCATGAAAGTCTGCTTTACTGTCCGCTAATACTGCCAGGTCATCGGTCTATAACAACTAGCGGAGAATGTCCCTTGTACTCGCTTTCTGCTGATCACCTCCACTGCTGCAATGACTAACAGCTAAGCCCTCCCCTGTCTCAGGCCGACATCCACCCTGAATTCCTCGGATATTTCCGGTCTGCACACTACTATACCTTTTATATATTCACATGTGCCTTCAATCATCCACATCTATTCCTCTTGGATCCCCATCCATCGCAACATGGTCACGGCCATATCTTTCGGAACTGTGTCATATATCTTTGATAGGTATGTGAGTCATAGTCTCTTATTCCTCTAATTTATGTTCCATTAGTTGTATCAGAGTTAACACCCTGTCAGTCGTACCCATCCCTCTTCTGAAACCTTTTTGTTCTTCTCCTTTCTTCTCTTTATCCTTCCATCCAAAATCTTAACTAATATCTCCAGAACGTGACTTAGCAACGTGATACCTCGGTATTTTCCAGGGTCGTAAACATCACCCATTCTTTTCCATAAAGGGATTATCAACCCCGCCCGCCACTCCTCTGGACTCTTCCCTCTCTCATGCAGCTATTTGACAAACACCTTGTCCACCTAACCTCAACACGTTCATACATTACTAGCATCTCTACTCACACTTCATCAATACCTGTCGTTCGGCGTTTCTTCAACTTCTTCGTTGCTCTAACTATATCTTCACCCCCAAACTTCTTCAGCTTCGATATATAACGGTAAAAATTGTGTACACCAATCAGGTAGTTTTTAATACCGTCATACATCTATCCAGATAATGCATGGAAGCCTCGTTCTGATAATCCCAAGTGAAACATACGTTTGTGAACATTCGAGTGGATATCAGCACGGCTAGCCGTTGTTTAACTAACTGTATGACGCGGTCCGTGAAATTAAGATGTTGCGTACTAAAAATAATTCCCAGTAAACAACTGGCTTGATATGTATAAATGTAGTTACAAATGGTTATGTTTGTGTAACTCTTACTGGTACACAGGCCATGCAGTGGTGCTACATTATATGACAGTCTGAGGGATACTGGTTGATATCACATATGCCGCTTTAGAACAAGCGAGAGTCAGATAAACTGTTTCTAGAGGCTGCTACATTACTGAACAACATATCCATTATACGTGACTAACAATAAGTCTTCGTCAACACTAGTGCGTAAAGGAAGCAGGTAATGGACACGAATTAATGATATATAGTGCATGAACAACGTATTTCACTATTACAAAATACAATTACCGATTCAAAATGTATCACTGTACGCCATCATATAGTGAGGGAATGTACGACTCAACTTCCTTGTGATGATCACGTATTCAAGCATTTTAGCAGTTCCACACTTACATATGTAACACACAAATATATATATATAGATAAAAAGTTACATTCCACAACACTACAAACAAAAGGCAACATTTGTTCACAATAATACACAAATACATACAAATGACGTTACTTAGAGATAAAACAGTTAGTTTAGTTTTTATTAGTTTTTATGCTGTTCCTTTCTATATTACATATTTTGCTGAATGCGAATGGTTGATTGGAAATATCAATAAAGAGCTGGCATCTCATCTTACCAATAATGTTGTTTTTCAATCTACAGCCATCACTAATATGCAGGCAGTAATTATTTCACACACCTACACAATAACGTTTTATTAGATAAACGTCAATAACCCTTGTTACATGTAACACTATCTTAATAGCTCAGCTAAAATTAAAAACAGTCAATGACATCAAAACAACACGACATCATATACTCTTAAAACATCAACACCTATTAGTTAAGCAAAACACGCAACATATACTCTTAAAACATCAACACCTATTAGTTAAGCAAGACACGCAACATATACTCTTAAAACATCAACACCTATTAGTTAAGCAAGACACGCAACATATCGCCAACAGGTGTAATATACATATACTTGGTCATTCATGTTCCGATTGTAGTTCTCATATTTAATTAATGCACATTTTACACTAATGCAAGGATTACATCGAAAAGGGGTCTATGTAAGAAAGGTGCAGTTATTAATCTAACTTGTGATAAGTTTCAATTATTTTGTAATAAATAAAATGAAGACTACGACTAAAGAATTGCTAATAAATACTCTTAAAATATTCTCAATTTCATCAAGCGATTGAACTAAGAATCACAACGTCTCTAGACAGTTCTCCTGTATGCTGGTTCCACAGTCATTTGGAGAATTGTTAGTTAGAAACACGTTATGAGTTCATATGCTGTTCGACAACTCAGTCGTAGTAGACGCTCAGTGGTAACAAGCGTCCAACTTGATACGTATCTGGCGGTAGAACTGTCGCATGTCTTCCCGGAACATGGCGCTGGCGACGCCGTAGATGAATGGATTGACAACAGAATTTAACATAAATATTCGCCGCAGTCCTACAGAAACGGCAATACCCACGCTAAACAGCCAATGTGGCATCCAACACACACCGAAGATGGCAGTGATTATGAACAGCAACAACATGTTTTTGTACATCTTTGTTTGTGCCGCAGTCGTTTTTGTGGTAGCAGAAACGGACGTTGGTGAAATGGCACTAGGACCACTCTGCCCACGCGCAGTTTCCTTGACAACTGTGGAAACAAGTGAAGTTCCAGGATTTTCATGATGCACAACTCCCTCGCAGGGTCTGATTGTTACTGTTGTTGTTGCTTTATCAGTTCTCATGGAAGCTGTTGGATTATGTTCAAGAACAAGGTCATTGGCTGATGTGGTTACTCTGTCTTTCTGGACCACAGATGAAGGCCCTGGTTCAGATGAGCCTGTCAGTGTGACAACAGCAATGCGATTCTGCGACGTTCTTATCTTTTTCAGTAGCGTTGCTGCCATCAACATGTAGCAAGTGATCATTATCGTGACGCTCACAAATATAGCAGATAGATCAGCGATACGAACACTTTGTGTATAATCAAATATTTGCGCCAAACTCACCAGTGTTGTGTATAAAACTGCGGCCCCTGCTATGATGAGTATAGCGATCTTCGCTCGCCTTGCTTTCATGTTGAACGAGTGTGGATATTTCACAGCTATTAGACGTTCGATAGCCACAAACGCAAGTAGAAACATGGAGAACATAACCGACACGCTAAATATGAAAAACGTGATAGAATTGGTTAGGAGGTGTCTCGTCAAACCTAAGACGATTCCGCACAAACAGACAACCGAATCACTGACAGCAAGTGCAAACATATACACTCTAGTCGACGTCGTCATCTTTCGAACATAAACAGCGATTAACAGCAAATTGCCCGGCAATCCTAGAGCAGACACGATCAGCGTTGCAATATTAAGATAATTCGTTTTGTTAGCTTGCAAATATAACGTGTCGTTTGAGTCATTCAGCAGAAGGCGTGGACTGTCGGTCCAATTTGACGTGTTGTTTGTGTCCATGTTGGTGGCTTGTTCGCAGCTGTTCAACAACGGGTCACTTTGCACCAGTTCACGAATGTATACCTTACCGCATTACAGTTCACTGAGCAGTGCATCAGTTTCGAAGTCTGAATCCAATACAATAGTCTATGTAATCAGGGTTTGTCTGATCAAACGGAGCTGCAATCAGCCGTTTGATGTAATGGCGTAGTAAAGCTGCTGCGGTATAAGCCAACGCGATCCGCAATGCCAGCGACAACATGCGCACGATCACGAACGCTGTACTGTTCGAAATATTCACGCGAAATATACAAACCGCCGCAACATTGTTGTTGATCTTGCAGCTCGAATCCCTCTTGATGATATGATATGTCACTGTAGTAGCCACTGCGTTTCTATCAAAGGTTGGCTCTAACATCCCAGTGAGCACAATGACGTAAATGGCGAAGACTAGACCTCTTAAATCATTGAGCGCTGCATAGTTATTAAAGCAATATGACTGGCGGGGCTATTAGTGCGACACATAGTGGAACAACTATATATAGGAAGACTTAATATAATCAGGTAAGGCCTCTAATCAGCATGGCTACTCAATTGAATTATTCACATGATCTATATGGTTAGATAATCGATATGGCGAGGTGCAATAATCCATGTTTGCCTGATCGTTGAACACGAACAATTAGCGGTCGCAATATTTTGATGCCAACATATCATAACTTCCATTTTATTATATATATATATATATATATATATATATATATATATATATATATATATATATATATATATATATATATATATAATGTTGCAGTCTTCTTTCAAAATATACTAGCAACAATATATATATATATATATATATATATATATATATATATATATATATATATATATATATATATATATATATATAATTATATATATATATATATATATATACAGGTAACTCAATGCATTACAAACTTCAGCAACTGGGGGATAAGGTTTTGTGAGGTGTCACTGTTGCAGTCTTCTTTAAAAAATGTACTAGCAACTATATATATGTATATATATATATATATATATATATATATATATATATATATATATTAAAGAAGATTGCAACAGTGACACCTGACAAAACCTTATCCGCCAGTTGCTGAAGTGTTTAATGCATTGCGGAGAGTTATCTGTTGGTCTTGGTTGATGTCTGACTGGGATAGTAGGCGTTGTGGGCATAAGTCGAATTGGTGGCGTGAATATTTATTAGTTAGGATCTCAGTATTCACAGTAGTGGTGTATAAGTTGTTTTCGCCACAGTTAACGATGATCCCCAGGATGGACCCCCCTTCCTCTATCCACAATGGGGATGTTAATTGGGTATTGCAGGGGCTCCGAACAGGAGAACTATTTCCAACAGCTGGATAGCCACTTCTGCTGCTTGCTTCGAGTTTAGAGGCTGTATTATCAACTTCTCGATGTCACCGCATTGAAGAATTTGATACCTGCGAAACATAATCGAAAGTTTTTAGTATTATCCAATTTTAATTATAAACTGTCTAAACCAAAATGATGAGAAGTAAATGTTTATTGTAATTGTAATATACTAATAATCATGATGTTTATCAATGTGTATTTTATAGCAAACTTAGAAATTGGTTTAACTTCCCTTTTAAATTAATTAGTTTGCACGGCTAAATGTGACAAATCATGAAATGGCTGACTGAAGAATGACCCTTTGTGGACTTCTTGGCTTGCATAAAGAAAGGAAGCATTTAACAGGGAAAGGGTTAAGGCTTGAATTGGTACCCAATATTAACTCAGGGCTTCTGATTGAGAAAACCTTTGAAATTAATTACGTCTGTGGCTTCACTGGGCAGATCAATGAATGAAGTGAAATTTCACCATTACAAAATCAAAATGAAACCACATCATGTTGTGCAAGCCACCAAAATTGCATTTGTCTGATAATAAGCTTCTTGAAAAATGTTGTGCAGAAATTCCGAAGTTGGGGGTTTTGCACCTGTCTGGCCTGGGGCTGTGGAGTAATATATATATGACATAATTCTGGTGTGATGTCATTACTGCATAACTGCCTGTTAGCTATGGCACATTTGGAAGAATATTCCACTATATGTCCACCCATTCATCATTTATTATAGGTTGGAATATTTGCATTGATTAAATTGACTACTATCTACCCCTGAAATTGTGAAATGTCTGGTAAATGTATTACCCTTAAAATCAAGAAACAATGTTCAGCATAAGAAACTACAAATAAAAAATTATTTTTGCTGAGTGTGTATTATCCATGGGGTGACTTCGAAGATTCGTCAGTTGCCGCGAGCTTGAGTTATTCTATAGTATTGAAATATTCCACTTTGGGAATGATATGTTTTTGACATATTTGAAACCTTTTTTTGTTGAATATTTCCTTAAATTGTACTTCGTAATTATCCAGTGCCATTGTGATAGCTATGCCAAGAGGCAAGTGATTAGCACCTACTGATTGTGTTTTTTATACGGACATGCAATGCACAATAGCTAATTGAGACAGTCACCATTGTTAGGCAGTTAGCATTCCCACTTGAAGAATGGTTGGGTCATTCATTACCTGTCCATCAAATCAGAGAACAATAGTGAGGTAGCTGTCAGTCAAACTGATGGGGAAGGTTAGAGTCTTGTACAGAGATGAATAAATTATTAGCAAAATGTTGTTGCAAATATATAGCTTTGTTTATTTACTTGAGTAATGTGAATGTCTGAAGAATTATGAAAGCTGACAGTAATGCACAATTCTCATTGGAACAATATATATGACAAAAGTACACAAATTGTTATTACACAGTATGACCGAAATGGTCACCCGTCAAACTGTGAAATAATAGTGCATTAATTCCTGTCATTTCGCCTAATGACTGAAATGTTCAGTCATTTTGGCACGAGAAACCATACATACATACATACATACATACATACATACATACATACATACATACATACATACATACATACATACACACATACATACATACATACATGCATGCATACATACATGCATACATACATACATACATACATACATACATACATACATATAACATACATGCATGCATACATACATACATCTAACATACTAGCATGTAACATACATATGTACATACATGCATGCATGTAACATACATACATGCATATAACATACATACATGCATGCATGTAACATACATACATATATATATATATATATACATATATATATATATATATATATATATATATATATATATATATATATATATATATATATATATATATATATATATATATATATATATATATATATATATATATATATATATATATATATATATATATATATATATATATGTATATATATATATATATATATATATATATAACGTACATACATGCATGCATGTAACATATATACATACATACATATAATATATATATATATATATACATATGCATGCATGTAACATACATACATACATATAACATACATACATGCATCATGTTTTCAAAGGATTATACAACGAGCTGCTGATTCATACCATCACTAACCCTCTCATGAAGGTTCAGTGATTGCCGCGACGTAGTTTTTATATATCTACAAAGTGTATGTTATCTATAATTTAAGAAGTTTTATATATAGCCTTTGGATAGACTTCAGCCATCATTGACGCCTACACATTTTGTGGACCAGAAGTCTTCGTAGGCCTAACAAGGCAAGTGACCTAATTCGGTTGGTGGCTCTTTGTTTCGCGATGCGTCTACTGAATACCATTCGGCGTTTGCGCCCAGCTTCTACGGGTGTCACTCCGCGATTGCCGGATACATTACATGCATTGATCAGACGCTTGGAACTATCCGTAACGCGCCCAACTTCAAGTAGCAAACGAGTGGGCCTTCGCAAAAAACGTGTGATTAAAACACGCATTACACACCGCTTCGATGTTGTTCCGCGGGCTGTACAATTTGCCAGTGCAAATGTATCCCAGCTGATTAATCTGCGTGTCATTAAACACCGTAAAAGTGACATTCCACTGACAATATGTTGTCTTAACGCTCGTTCAGTTAAGAACAAAGCTCTGTCGAGGGCAGATTGTATTATTTCCCGGGACATCGCTGTGCTACCCTTATCTGAGACATGGCTAGGAACCGACACTGACAATCAGGTTATAAACGAACTCGTGCCATCTGGTTACAAAATACAACACATCTCTCGACCCAGTGAGAAGCGTGGCGGAGGCGTGACCGTACTCTAAAAATGCGGGTTGACCATCAAGACCTTGGATTCTACACGGAATGGCATGTTCACACATTTCGGACATATGGACTGTACGGTCATTTCCAATTATGTGAATGTGAGAATGTGCATCGTGTACATTCCACCTCCCTCTAAGTGGAACGGCTTTAAGAATAGTGTGTTTTACGACGAATGGAGTTTGTACTTGGACCGCCTTGCTGTTATAACTAACGATGTAATCATAACATGTGACCTTAACTTCCATCTCGACAACGTTAACGATGCAGATGCGGTGCGCTTCACTGGAACGTTGGAAGCTCACGGATTGGTACAACACGTGGTGGGACCCACACACAAGAAGGGCCATACTTTGGACGTTGTCATCACACGGGACATTAGTTCCTTGTTGATTGGGATGCCAACAGTTTCTGAGACATGTCGTGGAGACACAAAGGGTAACCCTTCCAGTGACCATCTGGCTGTGTGTTTTAGAATTAACTTAACGAAGCCAGACAGCGTTCGCCAGCCGGTCACTTTCAGGAAGCTTTGGGGCATTTGTATTCCCGAATTTATCAAGGACTTAACGCCAATTTTGAATGACATTGATAGGCCGCTAAATGAACTTGTACACGCCTATACTACGGGAATAGAAGCGGTTATGGACCAACAGGCTCCCGTCCAAAGAAAGTCGATAACAGTGAGACCAAACGCGCAATGGTATTCAGACGAACTGAGAGACGCCAAACTCGCGCGCAGGCGAGCAGAGAAGGTATAGCGGCGAACCAAACTTACCATTTATCGACAGCTGTTCAGGGAGCAATGCAACGCGGTCAACAAACTGATGATCAGTGCCAAGAAAACATTCTTTTCTGCAAAAATCAGAGACTGCGGCAAAGATCAGAAACAATTGTTCAAATTAACGAGTCATTTGACTGGTAACACGGGACATGTAATCTTACCAATCCATGAATCGGCCGATCAGTTAGCGACTATTTTCGATGACTTTTATATTGACAAAGTCGCTACCGTCCGACGAAACATCAACATCGGCAACCCATGTGACATCCACGTAACAACACTGGACGACGACGTCATGTTTGACGGAATCCCGCTTCAGAGGTTTCTGCCAGCCACCCATGACGATGTGAAGCGAATAATCACACATTCGCCCAACAAGTCATGTGACTTAGATCCGATCCCTACGTGGCTACTGAGGCAGTGTCTGGATCATTTCGTGCCGTTGCTTACAGCCATTATCAATAAATCGTTGACAACGTCAGTGGTTCCGGCATGTTTCAAACGTGCAGTTGTGAGACCATTGCTTAAACGGCCGGGCCTCAATAACGAAGTTCTAAATAATTATCGGTCTGCGTCAAACCTACTATTTGTGTCAAAACTTCTCGAGAAAGTGGTTGAACACCGTCTAAAAGATCACCTGCATATACACTAAACCAGTTGGTGATATAGTGACGAAACATACTTATCGCTACCACTGTTATGCAGATGAAACACAAATATACTTGTCCATCAAGCCTAACGAGAACTGGGCCAGTGAAAGGTCAGCCATTGAAGCCTGTGTGGCGGAAGTTGGCGGGTGGATAAATAGAAACATGCTAAAACTGAACCAACAAAAAAGCGAAATCATTGTGTTTTCGTCCAATCACCGAATTCGTCGGGTGAACGATTTGTTCCTCACGATCGGAGGCAGACTATTACATGCTGTGCAATCCGTGAGAAATTGGAGTTATTATGGACAGCGGCTTGACAATGGAGAAACAGGTGAATGCGATCTCCAAATCCTGTTTCTACCACATCCGAAATATAGGTAAAGTCAAGCAATACATTACAAATGACACTGTTAACATCTCGCGTGGACTATGGAAACGCGCTACTGCAAGATATGCTTCAGGTGCTAATTGAACGATTGCAGCGTATACAGAATTGAGCTGCTCGCCTGATCACCAAGTCACGCAAGAGCGAACACATAACACCTGTGTTACGTGAGCTACATTGGCTTCCGGTGAAATACCGGCTCCGGTTTAAGGTTAACACCTTCACGTACAAAGTTCTCAACGGATTGGCGCCGGCATACATGAGTGACATTGTGCAGAAACATCAACCAACGCGTAGTTGAAGATCAACGGAGAAGTCACTTCTCGTCGTACCTGTGCCACGGACTGCAACTTATGGCGAAGGTTGTTTCAGCCGAACGGAACGAACGACTTGCCTGATAACATTAAACAACACTCTCAACCCTTTTAAGATACATTTAAAAAACACCTCTTTAAACTGGCATACGACTGACGTGATTGAATCACGCTCTCGTTATTATGACATTGCTATATATATATTTATTTGTTATGTTTAAATCAGCTCCTTTACACTATATACTTTTAAAATAATCTACATTTATGGTTTTATTTAATTTATGCAGTTTTATGCAAATTACGTATTTTATGTATTTTATAGTTTTATTTAATTTGTGCAGTTTCATGTAAAGCACCTGAGAACATGTTATCTTAATTGGATACAGGCGCTATATAATTTCAGATATAATAATAGTAATACTAATAATAATAAGAGTTTTCCTTCTCTTCAGTTTCCAAGTCCATGGCAGTTTTTTCAAATAAGTAATGTAGTCAAACTAAAAAAACATTAATGAAATCACGCATATAGCAATGAATCCCGATAAACCGTGAAATAATGTTTGCTTTCGGTTGTTTCCGTGGCTGCAACATGTAACTTAATGTGGGAGTTCGCGCGTAGTTGAACCTGTCTCTGTTTACCCACGTGTTGTAGCATTGCTGTCTTGGACTACATAAAAGGTTCGTTCTTGTGTAACGCGGTATCCAGTCCTTGGAACTGTCCAAAGCGCTTCACACTTCATCCTGGCGGACCAGTTCAATCCAACGCCATCTCGACTTTTCTGGGACGCTTTCAGCCACACTGCAGTTACTGCGCGAATACTATTCTTTCACATATCCACCTCTCTGTGTAACCATACAACCACATATATAGCTGAGTGAACTGTGGTAACGTAGGATGAACGAAATTGCCAAAGCTTCGAAATCGAACCCGGGTTCTCTCCACTGAGAGTCCAACAGTCTAACCGCTACGCCACCGCGCCCTCACAAATTAGTGATGCTAAGTAATTGCGTGACAGCTGGATGTAGTAATACTAATGGCAATGGCCCGGGGAAGAGTTTGTTTTGTTTTCCACCCAAAGCCAAAGACAAATGAGTGCATTACGGCTTAAAGCGAAACCAAAGGCATTTTGGAGCCTTTGCGCCTGCACTAACTTTTACAACTATAATAAAGAATATCACGCAAATGGTTAACTAAACACCGAATTTTTTTTGCATAGGCAGCGCCATGTTTGTTCATAATCATACGTCAAGAGTGCTGACTAGGTTTCCCACAACTCAAACTTTAAACGCCTGATCGTAGACATAGACGAGTTTAGTCACATATAAGTTTGCACATGCTCTTTGCGTCTAAAATCAACTTATTTGTCAATTATTTGTCAATTCATTATTTTTTTACTAACCTTCTCGCGTTCCGATTTGACAGTTCTCTTGATCGAATGTTCGCGTCGAGCCGAAGCCTTCGGCTAAGGTACATTCTGGAAGATTATCGGTACCGCTTCAGGCTTTAATGTTCTCCGTCGCCGACGTTTTGAAAGATCTTGAACCGTTAGTTGATGGAAATATATCAACTTCAAAACACGACTCTTCAAAATCGGCCGAACAAAGTCTGGCATATCGCGTGGACTTCCAACCAGCCTGCCCGCAATTATGAATCAGTTGCTTCAGTACTGCCTGTTTTTTAAGAGGAAATCGAAAAAAAACCCTCCCTATATCGCGCTGAATCATGTTTACATCCGAATGCTGCACAATACAGCATTATAAGGGTTTTTTGCTGCGTGTAAATCCAATATAAAAGCAAATAAAAATGTAACTGCACATTTCAACCACGTTAAAAATACACGTGATCCACGCTGCCTACGTCACAGACGCGTTCGGGGTTAAGGGGCTGCTCGCCGCTGATTGGTTAAAAATTAAAACACTGATGATTATGTCAGGCTCCACGAAAACTTACATTATACTAGAATTTCGCCCTTTTAGAACATATTCCCAGAAAACCAGTTGCGTGATATTCTTCATTATAATCACAAATGATAAGTACAAAGGCCAAAAAACAATGCCTTTGGTTTCACTTTAAATTGACTGAATTAGACGCCAACGCCTGCATCGCAACTTGACTTGTTCCCGCATTTACGAAGATCATTTTGGTAGTAGTTGTGACGGATCCAGCAGTTTACGAATCTGTAGCTTTTTAGGCAGAACGTCAAAACTAATAAAAGCATCAACGGCACGTTCCGTAATACGGAAGATTTTAACCGAACCACTGAGAAACAAACGAAGGAGAGGGGATGCTTTGCACTGACGTTAGAAAAACAGCGAGGCGAGTTGGAGGTAAAGATACTAGTAAATATTTCTGGATGGAGGCGTGCAATTCTATCAAAATGGTAGCTGTGATTTAATCATCGATCTACTCCGTATTAAGTGTGCTCTTGTACTGTAAGTATCTCTTGCATTAGAATTATCGTTCTAAATGTCAACTGATTTATTCGTGGCAGTGGCATTTAGTCAGAGTCAGGGAGCGTGCATTTGTTAACGCCCTGGGACGATATGTTCACTGCTTTATTTGCGCTCGCTTTAGAAATTATAACATATGTCGTGTGACTAAGGTTTATATTATTGCACTTGTAATATAGTTGCATATTTAATAAGTACCGTTTTACATGAATTTTTTTATTGTCTGGCTTTTAACATTGACACAATTGTATGATTTGTAGATAAATAACGTTTGAGATGACCTAAATTTCTATTTCACTTTATACGATATAACAATGGTTGCATGCAGCGTAATGCTTGGGTCTTCTGACAAATTATTTAGGACAATTTAAAAGGATTTTTGTTAACAACTAACTTGATTGTGGATTGGAACACAATCGATTTTAATGATCACATTGGACATGTGGTCTAGGCAGGGTCCAATTTCACAAAATCAAATCAATTACAATTACTTTTCGATGTTTAATTTAAATCACAATTTTGCTTAAAAAATCAAATAAATTAAAATTACACCATGTCAGTTTCAATCCCAATTATATATGCGTTATATGGGTCTCCCTACATAAATGACACACACAGGCTCAACTGAATAAATGACGAAAATGGCACATTTGAGTATGGTATATTTAGTTTTATTTGTTAACTTTAGGAACAAATGTGAATCTGAATTGACGTAAATCAGAAACAAAATTGAATTAGAATTGAAGTTGCAAAGTGAGATACATTCAGCTGAATAGATACGGAAAACAAAACTAAAAAAACATGTTTCTGCACATTTAATGCAATGATGCCACAAAGAAGCATATTTTCCCTAGCGAGAAACAATTATACTAGTTGCCAGGAAGTACAAAAGAAAAGGGTCATTAATAAGTTAGCCATAACATGTCTTTGATGCATTCACAAAGGACAGTGCCAATAACTGCTAGCTACCTAACTACTAATCTTTCTCTGAAAACAATATGATGATGCAAGCCTGCACCGGTCAAGTCTGGTGTCAGCTTGCAGTTTGGAACAAAGGTAATATTGAGCCACTGATATTAACATGTTCTAATTGGAAATTATGAAAATTATTTGTTTCAGGTCTGACGGCAGGTTTGTTGGTAAATTTGGGATGTGTTGCATAAGACTGATAAATGTGACCTGCCACAGTAAATTGAATATTAAATAGCAGAATTGTGAAATAAGGTGTTGTACATTTTAGGAATCCCCAGACGACAATCTCTAAAATTATACTTCATTTGTTGAAATATCTTCATTTATGGCCAAAAATGTGACGGAATAGAGAAAAGTCACTTTTCGAGAAAACCAGGTTTAAACAATGAATGGTAGAATCTTCTGTTACACACTTAGGAACAAAAACATTTGTGCAGCTCGATAACCTTGCTATTCCTTTGCTCTCTTGCATTTGTGCCAAGCAAAACACTTGGTCTCTTGCGATAACAGCAATTTTATATCGTGTCCCTTGAATCCAGGAAATCGAAACTGGAAGCACGATGGCATACTCATCAGCAAATGTTGTGATGAAAGCCTCAATTTACTGTATGTCTTTAAATGCCAACACCGTGCTCCAACACCTGCACCTGCACAACGCTTTTCCTGATAGGGAGTAATTTCATCAGTGACGTACCAATAAATCCGTTTGTCAAGTCGGCTCTTATCAATGCTGAAATGCAAATGAAAATAAAATAAATAATAGGAATTCAAATCAAATTGTGCTGTTTTATGTCATACACGCCAATAGACCATAACATACTGTTGTCTTAACAAACAACCTCCCCCTCACCAATGCTTGTCACTTCACATTTCTTAAATAGTCACTGTCTATACATTCACTAGCGCAACACCGTAAGTTGTAGACTGCCAATTAACAAAGTAGAAAATTATACGCAACTACATATAACCCAGTTTTACACGACAATATTTGGCAATCAAAACACAAAACAATACTTTATTTGCTACTGAATTAAATTCATACATACATCCCTTCCACCATCAAGTCATACATACATCCCTTCCACCATCAAATCATCCATACATCCCTTCCACCATCAAGTCATCCATACATCCCTTCCACCATCAAGTCATCCATACATCCCTTCCACCATCAAGTCATACATACATCCCTTCCACCATCAAGTCATACATACATCCCTTCCACCATCAAGTCATCCATACATCCCTTCCACCATCAAGTCATACATACATCCCTTCCACCATCAAGTCATACATACATCCCTTCCACCATCAAGTCATACATACATCCCTTCCACTATCAAGTCATGTGTCATGCATATGTCTGTTTCGAACACGTCTTAATTTCGGAGCATTTAATACCGGCACTAATTTATCTAAATACTATAAAATTATGTTCAGTCCATGTTAGTTCAGACTTGCTTTGTCGTATCTTGATAATCTGTTCAGTGTACAGCAGTTTATATTAACCTCCCTTCTTGCTGGCAGCACATCCACAGTCAAATGTTTACATCCTGCTATATTACTCTTCCATTGACCAGCCCATTAACCAGCACATTAACAAGCCCATTAACCAGCCCATTAACCAGCACATTAACCAGCCCATTAACCAGCCCATTAACCGGCCCATTAACCAGCCCATTAACCAGCCCATTAACCAACCCATTAACCGGCCCATTAACCAGCCCATTAACCAGCCCATTAACCAGCCCATTAACCAGCCTGTTAACCAGCCCGTTAACCAGCCCATTAACCAACCCATCAGCCACATTATTTAGGGTGTCCACTAGCTGAACTATCAAAACTAGGACATCGTCAAATGGTGTCTCGTCGTGTAGCTCGGTGTCACTGACACTGACAGCTGGTGATGTTGAATCAACGTCAATGTTATCCGGCACATCGCCGTCAGTTTCATCTTGCCAAATGTCTGGCAGTTCAGATGACACTGTCTGGTTCGTTGACTTCGCTATCACTATATTCGTCATCGGACTAATCAACAAGGTAATCACGCGCAACTTTAAGCAACCAACTCATGTTCAATGTAAATTGGTTGGTGTTTTTTTTTGCCTTATGCAGGGTTCAATTTAGGACGCGCCTTTGCGCCATTAATGCAGTATTTGAAAAACTGGCGCAACAATCGCCTGAGACTGAATGCGCCCGAAGGGCTGGTAGGTAAATGTGGCATTTTGCGCAGAAAAAAATAGTTCACGCGCACTAATAAAACATTCGACATTAATTGGCTGGAATATCCCTCCACTTGTTGAACTGTTTTGGAGCTATCACAACACTCAAAACACTCAGTGACGCAGTAATCCTTACACTTTGCCGAAATTATTTGGGCCTTCATAAATATTATCATTCTGGCCTAATTTGTTATCACAAACGTTCTTTCTGTGCTATTATTCTGGAATTACAAATAATTGTCCTAAATGTTCTGATATATCGCCCTCAAATTTAGTAACTGGAACAGGAAGTGAGCCGATATCTTCTGTGGTATAAACCGAGCTGAAATACTCATTCAGGACCTCTGCCATTTGGAACCCGTCTGAAATTATGTTTTCACTGTTGTTTTCCAGTGGACCAACCTTATGTTTACTCCAAACATAAGCGTATAAACCCTTGCTGTAGCGTAGAAACTCTTGGAAGTGAAATATGGCGTATTTACAAAATGCAACGATGCGTCGTACCAGTACGGTCACCTGGCGATTAACGTCGAACCAAATATAAACAAAAACTGTTTATGCATAATTTGTCTTCGAAAAAGTTAACTTTGTCAGTTGCTGATACTCTCAGTGAACGATATTTAATTTTATATAAGATGAATGAAATATATAATGTGAGATCCAGCGAGATCGCAAAATCTGGCGAAAACTACACCGGTGATTATTACTCACGCCATGCAAACTGCATTCTGTCAACGCATTGACAACTTTGGCTGCTCTCTCGGACATTTTTCTGTCTACGTAGCAGTTTATATTAATATTAAGCTGTGCATGACTGATCTGTGGAAAATAAATACGTTGTTGTAAAATAATGATAAAATAAATGATGCTGTAATACGTAAATCAATCAAGTTTGCAGTGTAATCAACAGGCGATGCGCATCCATTACTTCATTACTTGTTTGTGGCACGTTGATATGCAATCACAAATGTGTGATTTTACAATTTTTGGAAAATCTACAGGAGGAAAATAAATGGGGCGGTGAAAGTTGAGATGATAAGGAATGCATTTCGACCCAAATCGACCTGGATAGTTATTTTTTGGCTCTCTGGTACAATAAGATCATGTGATTTAATAAACCAATTACAGTTACAGTATTTTGGTGTAATCAACCACAATTACAATTACGTAATTCAACCCAGCCGTGCTAGTGGGTCTCCTGCACGTGATGAACACGCACCTTCGCCACGGCATAAACGCTCAGCACTTTCTGCAGTATACAAGACAAGTATCATTTCTTCAACATCTGTATAGGTTTTGGCATTGTAAAAAGGATTGTGCAGACATATTCATGCATTTCCAACATAAACACATCTTGGAAAGAAATAACACCTTTAGTTCAATTATTTATTAACAGAAACGTAGCTGCATTAACATGATGTTGTTTGTTGAAGATGTTATTGTGTAAACCACGTAATTAAAATGAGACCAGCCTACCACCAACGGTTGTTTATTATTTTATTTATAGCCTACGTAGATTTAATATATAACAGAGCGTACTAACGTAATTTTGCACAGGCTAACACATTCACTAGCATATTTTGATATATACCATCACTAATGACTGTGTTAGTATACATATACAGATATAGAAATGCAAATGCAAATGCAAGCAGCCATCCCTCGAAAATGGCCATTCTATCAGAGCCTTTTTTGCCAGATCTGCACATATGTAGATGATATGACTAACCTCTGTAATCAGGCCACCACTTTAATAAGTTTACTTTATCTCAACGATAACAACGGCGGCAAGTGCAATTCGGAGTTTTATTTTGACCGCTATACGCCCACTGAAATACAATATTTTAACGAATGTACTTCAAACGATGTCGTGCGACGCAATGAACGTTTTGTGATAAAAATTAGGTCAGAATGATAATATTTATAAAAACCCAAATAATTTCGGCAAAGTTTAAGGATAATTGCGTCACTGTATGGCTATTTTCCAGTGAGTGTTGACGTTTAATACATTTCTGCTACACACGTTGCCTTTTGCCCCACACGGCGAAACACTTTTGTTGAATTTGTTAGCGTCGTTTCATCGTTGTTTCGCCAAATTTTCGACCGGCACCTTTTCGACGTGACTATTTTCCGATGACTCCATCTAGCGGATCATTTCGCGCCTGGCGTGGAATCAGCCGATAATGGCGGAGATACATCGGCTGGAATAACGATGTTTCGTTTGCTGTGGAGCATTGGCTAATTTGCAAAAAATTACAGGATAGCTCCAAAACAGTTGATATTCCCGCCAATCAATATCGAATATTTTGTTAGAGCGCGTAAACTATATTTTTATGCGCCAAATGCCACATTTACCTAACCGCCCTTCGGGCGCACTCAGTCTCAGGCGATTGTGTTGCGCCAGTTTCTCAAAAACTGCATTAATGGCGCAAAGGCGCGTTCTAAATTGAACCCTGCTTAAGGCAAAAAACACACCAACCTAATTACACTGGACATTAAGTTGCTTGAGTTGGTTGCTTAAAGTTGCGCGTGATTACTGTGTTGATTAGTCCGATGACGAATATAGTGATAGCGAAGTCAACGAATCAGAGAGTGTCATCTGAACTGCCAGTCATTTGATACTGTTTGAAAAAAATATTTTATTTTCATTTGCATTTCAGGTAAGAGCCGACTTGACAAACTAATTGATTGGTACGTCACTGATGACATTACTCCCTATCAGGAAATGCGTTGTGGACGTGCAGATGTTAGAGCACGGACGTTGACATTTAACAAGATTTAACACGATTTGCCATCCAAGCCAAAGGCCAAGATGGCAATTGGACAAGGAAGCCATTGGCTTATCGAAAGTCCAACAATGTTCATCTACTTATAACCCGCCCTCCTGAGATATGTGTCAACCTTGTTTTTAAACATAGTCACGCTGCTTGCAGTTACACAATCTGTAGACAATTTATTCCATTCATTTATTGCCCTCTCTGAGAACGAGTGCTTCCTGATGTCCAATCTGCATTGATCCTTTACTAATTTTACCTCATGTCTTCTAGTTCTGCTATCCTTCTTGAGTGAGAAAAACATATTTCTATCAATATTTTCATACCCATTCAATATCTTAAAAACTTCATTCTGATCTCCTCTTAACCTCCTTGTCTCTTGAGTTGTTAAACCACATTCTTTCAGGCGTTTTCATTTAAAGAAATACATTGTGGCTTTCCTCACAACATTTGCTGAGGAGTATGCCATCGTGCTTCCAGTTTCGAATTCCTGGATTCAAGCGATACGATATAAAATTTCTGCCATCGCACGAGACCAAGTGTTTTGCTTGGCGCAAATACAAGAGAGCAACGGAATAGTAAAGTTATCGAGCTTCACAACACTCTTTTTTCCTA
The DNA here is from genome assembly GCA_963662155.1 of Lamellibrachia columna. Taxonomy (NCBI): domain Eukaryota; kingdom Metazoa; phylum Annelida; class Polychaeta; order Sabellida; family Siboglinidae; genus Lamellibrachia; species Lamellibrachia columna. The sequence goes on along the minus strand of OY759268.1, from coordinate 10,655,611 downwards.
AGTGTGTATAAATAAATATATATATATATATATATATATATATATATATATATATATATATATATATATATATATATATATACACACACTGTATATATTTGTCACGTTGAATTTGTCAGTACGCCAACAAAACCTATTCCAGTAAAACATGAGTAATTAGCTAAATAATCGATCGCAAAAAAGTTCTGGGCGCTCATAAATGTGTGCTACATGACTTTGGCTTGTGCTACATGACCACTGTCACGAATTATTATGTTAACAACATTTAGAACGATATATACACTACAAGTGATACAAGGACACACTTAATACGGAGTAGATCGATGACTAAATCACAGCTACCATTTCCAAAAATATTTATTAGTATTTTTACCTCCAACTCGCATCGCTCTTGTTGTAACGTCATTGCAAAGCTTCGCCTTTCCTGTTTTTGTTTTTCAGTGGTTCGGCATTTTCCGCTTTACGAAATATGCCATTGGTGCTTTTACTAGTATTGACGTTCTGTATTAAAACTTAATGATCTTCGTAAATGCGGGAACAAGGCAAATTGCGATGCAGGCGTTATCGTATAATTCAGTCAAATTAAGCTGCCTTGTGTTTGGCTTTCAGTGGAAAACAAAATAAGCTCTTCCCTGAGCCATTGCCATTGCTACATTCAACAGCCGCGTAATATATCAGTAATATGTTGATATATGCAGCACATCAGGCTAGGTCGTCCTACCACCTCGAGTAGCTTTCAAGACTAGTGTTCGCCATACGACTGAAGTAAATGCAGCACGTAAGGTTGTAATTAGTGCACAACCCGAGAGAGTATCCACAGCGCAAACTACACTGCGCAACACGTATGATGAAACGCAGGAAAAACACTACCATGACATTCTCAGAGCATTTGACAGTTGTGAGTCGACTAATGCTCTCCATAATGCCTGGAAATTAGTAAAACAACTTTCAGGAAATAAATAATAAAAACATCTTCATACAAGGGGAAGATCGTTTGGGTGCTTGGAAAACTTACTTCAGACAACTGCTCGCTTCAGATAATACGAGAACAACAAACCATCCAGTTGATCCGATCTAAGAGACCAACCCCAACATTGACATCGACATATTCTCACTAGCAGAAGTCAACATTGTGATCAAACAAATGAAACTTGGCGAAGCCCCAGGACTAAATAACATTCCCATTGAAGTGTGGCAACTACCCAAGTTAAGGAAACATCTACTAAAATTCTGCCAAAAAAATTACTTAGGGAATAGACCACCGGAATTTGGGATTTCCCGTATCGTACCAATACCCAAGAAAGGAGACCTGACTATTCCTGAAAACTATCGTGGAATAAGTCTAACCCAGACTGCTGCAAAGGTCTACAATCGACTTCTGCTTAACATAATTCGCCCTGAGCTAGAAAAGATCTTACGCCAAAACCAGAACGGATTTAGACCTCTACGATCTACATCTTCGCAGATTCTTTCCCTTAGACGCATCATCGAAGAAATGAGAAACCACCAGAAAGAAGCTGACATTATTTTCATCGACGTCAAGAAATCCATTGACTGTGTAGATAGAAACACACTATTCCAGATTATCCATGCGTATGGCATCCCAGAGAAGATCGCAACAGCCGTACAGATAATGTATGTTACCATATATGCAGTTGTATCGACTCCCGAATGGGAAACTACTAATTTCAACATTAAAACAGGAGTTATCCAAGGATACCCTCTTGCCCCATACCTATTCATTATACTCTTGGACTACGAATTAAGAACGGCGATTGACGAGAGAGAAGGATTAACCCTAACCAGACGCCGAAGCTCCAGACATCCTGTTTCACATCTCTCTGACCTGGATTATGCCGATGACATCTCTCTGTTCGCTGACACGATAAAAGAAGCAGAATTTTTACTTGATTAAATGGAAAGTGCTACTGGACTATTTTTCAATCCAAGCAAAACAAAATACACACATATCAACCCCTCTGCTAATGATAGCGTTCAATCTTCAGATGGGAGTCAAATTGAGAAAGTAGAAGATTTAAAATATCTCGGGTCCTACACAAAATCTCAGCATGACATCCAGTGCAGAAAAGCAAAGGCATGGGCAGCAGTACACGTCCTTGACAAAGTTTGGAGAGCGCCCATCTGCAGATTTTCAGGACGACGGTTGAACCGATCCTGATATATGGATGCGATTCGTGGTCACTTACACAATCAGTAGAAAATCCACTGGACGGCACCTACAAAAAAATGCTGCAGAAAATTCTAAATGTGTCATGGCACCACCAAGAATGTTACGGCTCTCTCCCACGTATCACCATCATCGTGAGACAATGGCGTCTTCGTCTGGCAGGTCATGTGATGCTCCATGACAAAGCAGCCAACAAAGTCCTGCTTTGGAAACCCGATGGCCCTCGGAGAAGAGGTCGACCAACAACTACTCTACAAAACATATTAGATAAAGACACGAACCTCAGCGGGACAAATCTAATAGCGGCAATGAAGATCCGAAATCTCTGGAAAGAAATCATCATGTCACCACATTAAGTGGATGAATTAAGTAAGCATGTATATATATATATATATATATATATATACATATATATATATATATACACCACCAATTTAATGGGCAGTGAACCTGCCGTCGCTTGTCGGGTGTAATGATGAACATTTCGTAGAAACGGTTTTTGAAGTTTCTATTTTCGTGACTCTTGCTTCCAATTATTTTCAATGTCCACTTCACTACGATCTGTCCAAACCGTGCCTCCATGAGTGTATTGACCAACTTACACACGATGGCTGACATACCCTCCTTCTCTACATTGTTCGTTCTCAGTTGCGCAAGAACATCCCCTCTCGTGCCACCACCCTTGACCTGTCTCAACCTTTCTGCTACGTCTTCTATTTTTGTTCCTGGTAAACACATTGTGATGTCCTCTCCTTTTTACGATGCTTTATATTTTCCAATGATCAACCAACTCATATCAAGGGTTTACTTATATATGCGACTAATCAACATGTGGCTTCACCTCATCCATGGTTTATACGGTACAATTGATGGATTATCCGATAATCATATCAGCATTTGACTCTTTCGCTTGTTTAATGTCGATGCGACGTTTTCCATGATAATAACTATCCGCGACAGTCCATGCCTTTCAAATACACTACAATACAGTACAATATGACACAATACAGTACAATAGTGTACAATACAGTATAATGCAGAAAATACAGCACACTACAGCATAATGTAGAACTAAACAGAACACTACAATATATTGCAATGGAGTGCTGAGCAGTGCACTGCAAATAGTGCAGTGCATTGCAGTGCAGTGTAGTGCAGTGTCTATAGTACAGCACAATGCAGTGCAGAACAGTGTATGCACGTCATGGGAGTAACACAATAAAGAAAACGGCAATAGTGCCAAACCACCAAGAACCCGTGCTTACCATCGTGAAAAACCTAGATATTGAAAATCTCCACTCAGTTACCAATTTCAAGTATTCAGTTTATATATTGATAATCAATCATCTCTGTGCACGTTTGAACATCGATTCATTCTCATTGAGTCAGATCGTATCGTCCCTGCTCGTGCTACCTCTTTATTGTGCTCTAGCCGAGTTGCCCTGCGTTGCACGGCAAAAAAGGCAGCCACTGCGACTGCGCATGTGAAGCAACCTCGTCAAGGGTTGGTACGGAAATTCCAATGGTAATGGCAACGCCCCAAAATCATATACAACTGCAGGTTTCACGAAGCGTTCGGTGGACGTATGACGTAAATCACATAGCAATCGTAGAACACGGACACACATACCGTTGCTAACAATGTTACGTACAATTGTTCTGATTTTCGTAATTTGTATGTCAAACATGCACGTGACCGGCGAAATGTTTTTTATGTTTTAATGCAAGAACCATCACTGCGGGCCTCCGGGCACGCCTACTATACACGGGATGATTCGAGAGAACATACATACTGAATCACAAACTACTTTATATTTTAGATTAGTCGAATAACCCGGCGTTGCACGGAACTAAAATACAGCCACTAAAGAGCTTATGGTGTATTGAACTGCCAACTGAAAAACAAATGGACAAGGAAGACACAGGTTTATCGATAGTCAAATGATTGTTCATCTTTATGGTCGTATTATTATGTTTTACTATCTGTAATTTTTGCTTTGAAACTCGTTGTTTATGAGCACTGTAGATGTTCACATCTCAATTATTACACAATAAATTTGGCCAATTAGTATTGCACCTGTAAAACTCCGAAGAAATTTGAGATTTCTACACCATAACACTAGGGATAAATTATATAACATAACATATATTCACCCCAAAAATGCCTTTATAATATGTGTAAGCTGACTTAATATTTGGACACGTTTAATTGCAATTGAATGCCCAATGTCAACAAAGTTCTAAATTAACTTTGCGTATGACTAAATACTGAAATTATTGTGAATAAATGAAACATATAAGTTATTATGTAAAGTAAAAAGTCAAGTTCATCTCCAGACAATTACCTAATAACTATTTCCATTAACAATCTATCCAGTGTTCTCTTTTTTCGTGGGATTTAAGAAAGCGACAACGCTATTGAACACATCCAAAACTGAACCAAGATGTGCCATTTGGATAAATGCACCTGCTGATTGTCTTTGTTCAGAACTGTTTAAAAATTATTGTCTATACATTTTGCCTTGAAACGCTATTCCCACTGCTAGCATTTACACAATCAACTTGTTCCTTCAATGTATGTTGATCAGTGAAAACAGAAAAGAATTATCACTTATCACTAAATACGTTTCTGATTTAAACCGCATTTTAAAATATTGCTCGTCTTTTACGAGCGCTCTAAATTTTTACCCTCTCGACTACTAGATCACATAACTCGCAAAAATCATGAAATTCAACCAGTCGTCGCATCAAGTCACATGAAAAGAGAATTGAGTAAGTATTTTAATTTAGCTGCATGTTTTCTTGTGTTCTGTACAATTCTTTTAAGTTTTTTCGCCTAATGTCCACACGCCATGGATGACAACGCTACACCAGGTAGTGCGTATACCTTACTTGGTCTACTACGCCTTTGATGATAAATACTTCATGTTAGCGATGTCCATTCAACGAATGTAACTATGTATTGGAACCTAAGAAGAAATAATAGGCCAGGCAAATTTTATCAAAGTAGCTCTATAAATCCAACCGGGGGAACTTAAATGTTAAAAGTTGTCCCAGGGTTTATATGTGAAATGTACATGTTACAACCAATCTGTATGACATTTTCCATTGTGATGTTGAGTAGTGGGCTATTTTTAAAAGCTATTAATGTAAAAATCACATAGCTACCTAACAAAATGTATTAATACTGTTCTAAATGTGTTATAGAAAATGTGTTAATACTGTTCTACGTAAGACAGATTAGCTGCGAACCAGCCTTCATTATGGTATATAATAATACAATTAATACGACAAATGATTTACTTGTGACGCCGCAACATTTGCTAAAATACAGCTTGGCTTTGACGACGAACAACACTACTCAAGGAAGTGAATCCTTTGCTTGTAATTTATTTCCGAAATATGAAAACATCAACGAGAGTGAATATGTTTGTGTGTGTGTGTGTGTGTGTGTGTGTGTGTGCGTGCGTGCGTGCGTGCGTGCGTGCGTGCGTGCGTGCGTGCGTGCGTGCGTGTGTTTTCCTTGGTGCTACCGACCTTACCGACCTCGTGACAATGTTAGCATTTTCCTATATTATAGATACATCGATAACATTTTCTAAATTTGTTATGTTGTTAGTGTCGATCGAGCGTCTTGTTGCTGTTAGACATCCACACTCGTTCAGCATGGATCCACAGAGAGCGAATAAGAAGTATATAATTATAATTGTTGTGGTTGCAACAATATTCATAACAGTGTCGGCTTTGGCTAAGTCTATGAGGTATAACCTGCTTGTTATAATTTAATGCTCGTGCTTGTCTGTTTCATGTAAATTTATAATGATCACGCGCTACACTCTAATGGCGGCTGCACTGTTACAAAAAGTCCGAGCTTCTCGGAATCACGTCTGAGTGCTAAGCGTGATGGAATCTTTACAACCGGAAACTTCACATGCAGTAATCTCAAGAATAGATGGCGCTGCCGGGGCCAATGATCCGGGACATTCCAATATGTCGACGAATTATATGGGGAATGTGCAGAATAGTACACCGAAATCAGTATCAGTGATCGCTATCAACAAAAACAAAGCCAACCAAGCCAAGGCTTTAAAAAATGTGTTGATGTTATTCATTGTTACTATAGTCTTCATAGCGTTTATATATCGACGGCAGTTCGACGATCAATGATAACAAACTGTGTCGTCAATCAGTTCATCTACGGCATCTCCAGTGCGCTTTTCCGGGAAGACGTGCGATAATTATACCACCATGCGCGCGTGAAACTGCTTTGTTGTTGCCACTGAGTATAAACCCATGCATTTTGAAAGAATAATTTCGTTTAAACTGCGTTGTCCTATCCGTTCATTTACGGCCTCGCCTGCGATATGTTCCGGGAAGACGTGCGACAGTTCTAACGGCACAAACGTTTCGCTTATTACCACTACGCGTCTACTGCACGTTCAAACTGCTGGACATTGGACCCACAACGTGTTACTAACGATTAATTCCCTGTGTAGCATTGTTTAATATTAGTAGTTATGTGTACATTGTAGGTAAGATAATCACCTGTAAAATGCTTACTTAGGGCCTCTTTCGTTGTGATCCCACATTTATTCACATAGTACAAAACGTGCATTGGTTAAATGCAAGAACTACATTCGGAAAATGCGTTGTCTTAATGATGTGTACAATAAACATGTTGATATATCGGGGATCTTGTTTAAAGTACACACATTTGTGTTTCATGAATACAATAACGCCGTCGTGCTGTCTTAGTGTCAATGAATGTGTCTAAAGTTCGCTGATACATATTAAGATAGTTTAGCATGTAACAACGGATATTGAAGAATAACGAATAACAAATTATATGTGTAGAAGAAAAAAAATTTAGCCGTAAGCTAATAACCCACCTTTCAAACTTGTTTATCCTAGTTAGCTACAAAGTGTACCAATCCAACTGTTTACAAATTACTATTGATCACTTAGGAACTGCTTAACCTTTTTGTTTTGGTACGCTGCCGAGTTTAGTTCTCCCTAGGATTTTAGCGCTATACATGTGTTTTACTTTGTATTATTGTATTGTGTTTGTTGTCGAGCAAATGTAAACCAAAATAGTTATTGCGTGTATTGTGTTTCATTTCTTTGATTTTTATAGCATGAAAATATGAATTGGTTAATAATACCACCATCTTTCTTTTTGATATTTCCAAACAAACACATCGCATTCTACAAAATATGTTATGTAGTCAAGAACAGCATGCAACCAAAATACTCATCTGTCTAAGTCAACGTCATGTAAATATGATAAGTAATAGCGTGCTGTTTAACATTTGCATACACCATTAATGCAACGCAGTTGAATCGTACGGTAAATTCAAAGTGAGTGACATTGCCGAATATATATATATATATATATATATATATATATATATATATATATATATATATATATATATATATATATAATTATATATATATATATATATATATATATATATAAACTTATTTATTGTTTTACTTGTTATGATTTTTACTGAAGTAACGTTTAATGCAAATGTGTATGTATATACGCTTTTTACCTTAAATTAAATTATTCATATTTGTTTTACATATAAACCTAAACGCTATCATACGGCCAGTAATGAAAACTGTCCACTTGCTTTTCACGGCTAAGGTTTATTTTATTACTAAGTAATAAGTAACCATCAATGTTTCAGTCCGGAGGTGGATTTGACTGATTTGAGGTGTGGAAATATCACATATTTTCCACATGCTCACTGGTCGCAGCTAGCAGCAGAATCTTATCATGTTATTGGCGATTGTATCAACATGATATACTAAGAAAGACTGTTATTAATAACCAAAGGACGCCGCCCAGCGGAAGCAGGGATGTGTTGCACCTGGTCGCCTTGCCCATGCACGGCCGACCGCTGCGTCTCTTCAGTATGCAAATATTTCAGAACAAGTGTACCTATAAATAACTGATAAATTTCGTTATCTTAATAATCAGGAGGCAAGCTGCTTCATCAGTGTTTTAAATATTTATTATCATTTGTGGTACTTTGGTACTTAAATTTTTTTTATTTAATCTGTGTTACTCTTGTCATAATATATTTATATTATCAATGAATATAATCGAGTATTTATTAATAATATATCAGTAGGGTGGGCTACACACGAATGAACAATTGTTAGACCCTCGTTAAGCCAATTTCTTCCTTGTCCATCTAATTTGTTTTGCCTTGGATGATAAACTTCTTAAATCTTATTAACTATCAGTAATCCCTGTCATGATTTCTAAGAACCACAATGAAATGAAGTATTTGCATATTTTCAATTCAATATATTTACTCCGGACTCAATAGAGCGCGCGTGCACACACACACACATACCCACATATACAAACACGCACACACACACACACACACACACACACACACACACACACACACACACACACACACACACACACACACACACACACACACACACACACACACACACACACACACACACACACACACACACACACACACACACATCACCCACCTATTACACATGAACATGTTTGTTATTCAAGTAAGACAATAAACCTAATACATGTCCTGGAAAATCCCTTTCACAGGGTTCCTTAAACAGTGTTATGTGGTTTACTATGTAAAGTGCCTTACTGGCATCAACAAACTTACAATGCACTAACACACTTAAAACCAAACAAGATTTAACAAGATTTAACAAGATTGCCATCTCGAACAACAAGTTCCAGATGGCAAGTGGACAAGGAAGCCATTGGCTTATCGAGAGTCCAACAATTTTTTCCTCTATGTGTAGCCCGCCCTTATCAGATATCTGTCAATTCTATTTTTAAACATATTCACACTACTAGCATTAACACAATCATTTGGCAGTTTGTTCCATTCATTTATCACCCTCTGTGAGAAAGAGTACTTTCTCATGTCCAACCTACACTGCTACTTAACTAATGTTGCTTTGTGTCCTCTGGTTCTACTGCCTTCTTTAAGTTTGAAGAACATATTCCTATCAACATCCTCATAACCGTTCACTATTTTAAACACTTCTATTTGGTCTCCTCTTAGTCTCCTGGTCTCTAGTGTTGTCAAACCACATTGTAATAAGCGACTTTCGTAACTAAGGTCTCTTAATTCTGGAATCATCTTAGTTGCTCTTCGTTTTATTCTTTCTAGCTTATCTATGTCTTTTTTACGATATGGCCTCCATGCTTGAATACAATATTCCAAATGTGGTCTAACTATTGCTTTGTACAGGGGTACAATTAGATGTTTCTCCTTATACGTGATAGTTCTCCTAATTAGCCCTAGAATTTGATTTCCTTTCGAAGCAGCAATCCCACATTGCTCTGAAACTTTCATGTCAGCATTAAATGTTACTCCTAAATCCTTTTCTTGTGTGGTTCTACCTGTACAGCATCCCCCATTTTATATTCCTCGTCCATATTTCCATGTCCTATGTGTATACATTTACACTTCCCAAAATTGAATAACATTTGCCATTTTTCTGACCATTTAACTAATTTTTCCAGATCATCCTGTAATCTTTGTTTATCTGTATCATTAGTAACCTTTCTGAATACTTTTGTGTCATCTGCAAATTTGAGTACTTTGCTAGATATGTCATCCTCCAAATAATTTATATATATATATATATATTAAATACAGTATAGGGCCTAATACTGATCCATTCTTTAAACTAGAAGTGCAAGGGGGTTACCTAGATGTGTCTCAAGCAGAACAAGAGGCCACTAGCACAGATAAACCAATATCAAATCATCCGAAAAACATCTCTGAAAAAGGTTATTGATGCGAATGTTTAAATGCAAGGAGCATAGTAAATAAGAAAAACGAATTAAACATTATGGTAGAAGATATTGACCCTCACATAATTGGTGTAACTGAATCATGGGCCAACATAGATATAACAGATGCTGAATTACGACTGACAGGATATGTAATGTTTAGGAAAGATCGAATAGGAAGAAGGGGCGGGGGAGTTATTTTATATGTTAAAGAATCTATTCAGGCTTATGAAATAAAACTAGAAAGAGAAGCAGATTGCGATGAAGCTGTTTGGTGCAAAATTGTTTCAGGTAATTCAAAAATAACTATTGGATTAGTTTACCGAAGTCCAAACATAAACGAAGAGGACAACACAAAAATAAAAACCGCTATAAAGGAAGTTAGTAAAGGGGAATGTATCATAATGGGAGATTTTAACCATGGACACATACAATGGAATTCTCTAGAGAGCACAGGGATTGAGGACCAACAATTTATATTTTTAATCCAGGATATCTTTCTTACTCAGCACGTACTAGAACCAACCAGGGGAGAAAATGTATTAGATATAGTTTTGTCATCACAAAAAGAATTAGTGGACAATGTAAAAATATTTGAACCATTGGGTAATAGTGACCATAATCAAATACATTTTGACATCAATGTAAAATCAGAAAGTAAAAATAAGAAAACGTACAAGAGAAACTTCCACAAAGGTAACTACAAAGATATGAGAAAATACTTAGCAAAGCTAGATTGGAATAACATGCTGATGAATAAGACCGCAATTGAATGTTGGAATATTCTAAAATATGAAATTGAGAGTATCATCGATAAATTTGTTCCCTTCCAAAAACAAGGAAAACGGTGTAGAAAGAAACACTTGTCAAAAGAGGCTATTAGAAAAATAATGCTAAAACAAACTATGTGGAGGGTTTATAGGCGTACCAGAAAGGACGAAGACTATGCAAAATACAAAGAGGCACTTAATGCAGCTACAACTGAAATCAGACAATCTAAAAGAAGCTATGAGCAAAAACTAGCATGTAACATAACAAATGACAGCAAGAGTTTTTATGCATATGTCAGGAGTAAACAAAACGTACAAGACAAGGTTGGACCTCTAGAAGACAGTGCTGGAAATATAATATCACAGGGGTTTTTAATGGCGGAAGACCTAAATGGTTACTTCAGTTCAGTGTTTTCCAAAGAAGATATTAGTTCATTACCAGTTGCTGATGCTAAATTTCAGGGGGCTAAATCTGACTATTTAGGTCCGTTAGTTGTAACTCCAGAATTGGTAGCTAAGAAAATAAAGGCAATGAAAGATAACAAATCACCGGGAGTGGATGGGATTCCTCCAAAATTACTAATGGAAACAGTAGAACAAATCAGTATACCACTTGCAAGAATATTCAACTTGTCATTAAAATAGGGAGTTGTTCCGTTTGAATGGAAAGAAGCAAACATCATACCATTATTTAAAAAGGGTTCGAGAAATAAGTCAGAGAATTACAGACCAGTGAGTTTAACGTCAGTGATTTGTAAATTATTAGAAAGGTTAATTAAAGACCATTTGGTGGAATTCCTCGTTAAGCATAAATTATTAAATTCATCTCAACATGGTTTCCTTAAAGCGAGGTCATGCTTAACAAATATGTTATGTTTTTTGGAAGAAATCACTAAGTGGATAGACGTGGGATCGCCAGTAGATATTATCTACTTAGATTTTCAGAAAGCTTTTGACAAAGTGCCACATCAAAGATTACTACTTAAATTAAAAGCCCATGGTATCGGGGACAGCATAACTGACTGGATAGAACAATGGCTGACTGACAGAAGACAACGAGTTGTAGTAGATGGAGAAGTTTCAAATTGGAAATCGGTTTTGAGTGGGGTACCTCAAGGATCACTATTAGGACCTATATTATTCTTAATTTATATCAATGACTTGGACGACAGTATAACAAGTAACGTACTGAAATTTGCGGATGACACAAAACTGTTTAGAAAGGTTAATACTGATGGTGATAAACAACATTTACAAAACGATCTAGACAGATTAGTGAAATGGTCTGAGAAATGGCAGATGTTGTTCAATTTTGGGAAATGTAAATGCTTACATACAGGATATGGGAACTTGAATGTAAACTATAAAATGGGAGATACTGTTCTGGGTACTACTGTAAAAGAAAAGGACTTAGGAGTTACAATAAGCGCTGATATGAAAGTTTCAGAGCAGTGTGGTATTGCAGCTTCAAAGGGTAATCAAATGCTTGGATTGATTAGAAGAAACATAACATACAAGGGAAAAAAGTTAATTATACCTCTTTATAAAGCAATAGTTAGACCTCATTTAGAATACTGTATACAAGCATGGAGACCATATCGTAAGAAAGATATAGATACGCTTGAACGCATACAAAGGAGAGCAACTAAAATTATTCCAGAACTGAGAGACCTTAGTTATGAAGAACGCCTGAAAGAATGTGGTTTAACAACTCTAGAGACAAGGAGGTTAAGAGGAGGTCAGATTGAAGTTTTTAAGATATTGAATGGGTATGAAAATATTGATAGAAATATGTTTTTCTCACTCAAGAAGGATAGCAGAACTAGAGGACATGAGGTAAAATTAGTAAAGGATCAATGTAGATTGGACATCAGGAAGCACTCTTTCTCACAGAGGACAATAAATGAATGGAACAAATTGTCTACAGATTGTGTAACTGCTAGCAGCGTGAATATGTTTAAAAACAAGGTTGACACATATCTCAGGAGGGCGGGTTATAAGTTGATGAACATTGTTGGACTCTCGATAAGCCAATGGCTTCCTTGTCCACTTGCCATCTGGGCCTTTGGCTTGGATGGCAAATCTTGTTAAATCTTGTTAAATCTGTGGTACATCACTCAAAACCGATTTCCAGTTTGAAATCTCACCATCTACTATTACTCTCTGTCTTCTGTGTGTAAGCCACTTTTCTATCCAGTTGATTACATCATTGCCTATACCATGGGCTTTTATTTTAAGTAACAATCTTTGATGTGGCACTTTATCGAAAGCTTTCTGAAAATCTAAGTAGACAACATCCACTGGTGACCCGTCATCTACCCACTTTGTAATTTCTTCTAAAAAACATAAGAGATTGGTTAGACATGACCTTGCTTTTAGGAATCCATGTTGAGATGTAATTTACATACAACTGATGTTAAACTCACTGGTCTTTAATGTTCTGGCTTCTTCCTCGATCCCTTCTTAAATAGCGGCGTAATGTTTGCTTCTTTCCATTCTGAAGGAACTATTACTTCTTCTAGTGACAAGTTAAATAAGTTTGCAAGTGGTGTACTAATTTGATCAACAATTTCCTTTAGCAGTTTTGGTGGTATCCCATCAACTCCAGGTGATTTATTATCTTTCGTCTTCTTAATTTTCTTTGCTATCATTTCAGGAGTTACAAATAACTGCCCTAAATGTTCTGATTTATTGCCCTCAAATTTAGTCAATGGAACTGGAAGTGAGCTGATATCTTCTGTGGTAAAAACTGAGCTGAAATACTCATTCAGGACCTCTGCCATTTGGAACCCATCTGAAATTATGTTTTCACTGTTGTTTTCCAGTGGTCCGACCTTATCTCGAACTTTCTGTTTACTCCTTACATAAGCATAGAAACTCTTGCTGTCATTTTTTTATATTACCTGCCAATTTTTGTTCAAAGGTTCTTTTAGATTTTCTAATTTCAGTTGTAGCTAGGTTAAGTGCCTCTTTGTAGTTTGTGTAGTCTTCTACATTTCCAGTGTGTTTATAGACCCTCCACAGCATCTGTTTATGAGCAATTTTTCTAATAGCTTCTTTTGACAGGTGTTTTTTCCTGGATCTTTTCCCTTGTTTTCTTAATGGAATACATTTCTCAATAATGCCTTAAATCTCATATTTTAAACAAGTCCAGCATTCTGTTGCTGTCTTGTTCTTCAGCAAGTTATTCCAATCTATATTTGCTAGATATGTTCTCATCACTTTATATTTGCCTTTGTTGAAGTTCCTCCTCCATTGTTTTTTATATGTATTCCCTGTCTTTACTTTTAAAATTTTTAAATGGATTTGGTTATGGTCACTTGAACCCAAAGGTTCGTGTACTTTAACATTGTCAACTAATTCATTTTGAGAAGACAAAATTAAATCTAACACATTCCCACCTCTGGTTGGTTTCAAGACATGTTGAGTAAGGAAACAATCCTGTGTTAGAAGTAGAAACTGATGGTCGTCACCTCCATCACTCTCTAATGATTCCCATTGTATATGGCCATGGTTAAAATCACCCATTATAACACATTCTCCCTTATCGCCTTTTGTAATTTTACATCTTCCTCTTGTCCTATGTTAGGACTACGATAAACTACTCCTATTGTTAATGTTGAGTTCCTGGTAACTATGTTACACCAAATTGCTTCCACACAATCTGCTTCACTTTTCAGTGTAATTTCATATGCTTGGATAGATTCTTTAATATACAAAATTACTCCACCTCCCCTTCTTTCTCGTCTATCCTTCCTAAACATTACATAGCCTGTCAGTGCTAACTCCGCATCTACTATATCTTCATTTGCCCATGATTCTGTGATGCCTATTACATGAGGATCAATATCTGCTACCATAATGTCTAACTCACTTTTTTATTTACTATGCTCCTGGCATTTAAGCATACACATTTAAGTTCATTGTCTGAAATTATTGGTGAACATTTCTTTGGATGTGTATTTGTAGTAGTACTCCTTTGAGTTTTCTCTGTCAGTTCCCCCTGCGCATCTAGTTTAAATAATGTATGGTACCTGTGCCCTCGTCGACAACTCTGACAAACTCACATCAAGAACTGCAGCGCCCTTCCCTGTCAGATGAAGTCCATCTCTCATGAAAAAGTCACCTCTTCCCACAAAGTTTAACCACATGTCTACGAAGCCTACTCCCTCCTCCATACATACCTTCTGTACCTGTGTGTTGATCGCCATCCTTCTACAGTTCCTATATTCCTCACCCCTGCCTCCCATTATTGGTAATATCCCCGACAATACGATCTGCCCAACTCGTGCTTCTTTAAGTGTCTTGATCAACCTCCTGTACTTACCAACGATGGCTGACGTTCCCTCCTTCTCTGCATTGTTCGTTCCCACATGCACGAGAACAGCACCTCCCGTGCCACCACCCATGACCTGTCCTGTCTTCTCTGCTATATCCTCTACTTTTGCCCCTGGTAGGCATACTGTTATGTCATCTCCTCTATTTACAATTTTATCCACTTTCCTAATGATGGAATCTCCCATAAATACCCGGGCTTTCCTCGCTTTCCCCTGTGATACTACATCAGCAAAGCTCCTTTCCTGTTGCACACTACTAGTATGCCCCCTTTCTCTCATATCATCAACCTTTACTGTCTTACCACCTGGCAATCCCTCTCCACTCACCCGCTTACCTCTCTTTTGTTGCATTCTCTGCCTTCTGTCATCTTTCTTCTTCTTACCAGCTTCTTTCTTCTTCTTACCCTCACATTGCCACTGCTCTCCTTGTTCTCCTCGGTCTCACCACCTCTGCTCTCCTCGGTATCACCACCTCTGATCTCCTCGGTCTCACCACCTCTGCTCTCATCATTCTCACCACCTCTGCTCACTTCTGTCTCACCCTGCCCTGTCATCATCAAAATCATATGCCTTTGCTCAATCACCTTCTCCTGCAGATATTTCACTGTCTTACACCCCCTCCACACGAAATGGAAATCATCCACCTGCACCTCCGCCCACGAATTTACACACCCGGACTTTGCAAAGTCTATCCAGCTGTCGCAGCTAGAACATATCAAATTACGTTTCGCCTTTACTTGGCGTTTGCACGGTGCCATGTTAGAAATTAAATTTGTATTTGTTTATAATCCGTTTATAATCAATTTATACTAGGTAGTCTTCACAAAGACTGTTTTTGTGTTGTAATACACACTTTACAGTATGTTACTTATGTCTTAATTAAATTTACAGCTACTGCCTTGCAACTTACTTTCTATGTAACAGCTGACTAACAAAACGTAATATCGCTCGCGCTAACGAAATTTCAGTGACTGAATTACTACCTACGGCTAACTTTTAACAATAAATGTTGCTAAAACAAAATATTTAGGTTTTCAATATTTAATATGTACTCAATTATTTACAGTAATATTACGTCTCGTATTATGTACCCAATCAACTGAAAACAACAACCCTTAATTATCGCTCGCGCTACCGAGTCCTCGGAGAACTACGATATAAACTACCCTAAATTACTCCTATAGCTAAATTTTAACAGCAACTATTGACTAAACAAGGACTCTTGTAAGTTTAAGTTTAATATACACGCAATAATAATACTTATCCGATCAATATTCCACGCTTTAGACAAATATAAAATCCACCAAATTCAATCCCGTGTTCTCCTCAAGATTTCCCAAGATGCATCTCCAAATGGTTAGGATTGGTGTCCGTGTACATTTCAATCTTGTATAAAATAATTATTTCAATAAGTTTGCTAAACACATTAACAAACGCAATTGGCTGTGATTGACTTTATATTAAATTTTACCAACATATCACCAGCCGTCCTTATATCTGAATGCACTTTGAATTCACACTTGGTGTACGTTTTAAAGTAGAACGTATGCAAAGCGTCCACCCAAGTGACTGACATAAAGAGACCTGAATAAAAGGATGGTCAAATTATTGACGTTGATCTTCTACACATATGTGGTTAAACAGACTGTGACACCGTTACCCTTTTCCATTAGTGGCCGTTTCCACAGGATGGCCGCTTTGATGGGACCTACTCTAGTTACATAATTTTTAAATTGAATTAATAAATAAATCGCTCAGTAAATCAATCACATGCAGCCCAACATAGAAAGAAGAACAGATGAATACAATACAAACAATGAAGTTTTAGTATGGATTCGGCACTACATCAGCCAAGGACGCTTCCAGTAAGTTTTGAAAATAAATCCATATCGATTACTATGTATTTTCGAAGACAATGTGTAGAAGGAAAGAAGGAAGCCAACATGTCTTCAAATGCGTGATTTGAAGAAGTTTGGGAGAAAAGTGGGCGACAATAAGTGAAAGCTCGATAACAAGCTGCCTACTAAAGAAATATCCGACAGGTGGCATTAGGAGCGTATTTCAAAGAATATTCATCAGTTGGCGTTTGTTTGCTCAATTTTGCCATATTTCCAAAGATGGCCTCCACCCAGCATATTAATACTAACAAAAAACGAATTTTGTGTGTGTTTCTATACACCTTTTCATTGAAAACACTATCCAAAATTGTATGCAACTGACAGCGAGATATTTCTTGACACAAAATTGTTTCAAGCGATTGCTTCAAAGAACGGCAAAATTATATTTTATAATAATAATTTGATAATATTTTTGCCAGCCTGTAAAGGATTTAAATATACCACGAAATCTAATATTAGCTGATTACAACATGGTGAAGATTCGTATTATCATAACTTATAAAACTCCAAATTAAACACAAACCTCATTTGAAGGAACGTCCTGGCGATAGTCGACGTACTTGCCATCTCGTGATTAACAATATATATATATATATATATATATATATATATATATATATATATATATATATATATATATATATATATATATATATATATATATATATATATATATATATATATATATATATATATATATGTGTGTGTGTAAGTATGAATATGTAAGTATGAATAAATTAATGTACGTTCGTACGTACGTATGTATATATGCATGTATATATGTATATTTTTATGTAAGCATGTGGTCATGTAGGTATTTATGCAGTCATGTGTGTAGGTGTATATTTATGTATTTACACACACACATACACATATGTGTGTGTGTGACATATACATATATATATATATATATATATATATTTAAGTATGTATATATATATATATATGTATGTATATATATATATATATATATATATATATATATATATATATATATATTATATGTATACACATACACGCATACATACAATCATGCATACATACACTCATACATTCACACGCACACGCACATGTAAGCTGTAACTTCAATCGTCTACCCTGATGCACGCACGCACGCACTTATGCACAAACACAATACATTAATGATGTGATATTTCTCGTCGGCCTCACTAAAACAGATGTGAACGATGAGAACTGAGAAGTTAAAATTATACGTCTTCTCTCGTGCTGCAAGATAAATTGGCCTGATTGGTAGGCCTCCCTACCGTCCAGTACTAAGAACCTGTAATGTTGTTTGGCCAATTAGTCTGTCATAAATCTTGCACAGCGATAACACTTCGGTTCAATTAGGTGATCAACAGTCGCGGTGGCATCAGACACCTTTCATTTGGCGAATCATTCCCTTGAAGCCGCAGTGAGTCAACCTAACATAGAATCGATAGCATTTTTTTGCATAGAAGGGTGTATATTTTGTTGTCGGAAGATCGACACGGACGTATTTGTCATAGCGGATTGTACATTTTGTGTCAGTCTATTGAAACAGATATATGCTTTTAGTTGATACACGACATGATGTATAACGTGTGCAACGACACCTGCTGTTGGTTGAGTAAGGACTTGATGTGAACTATCGAGAAAAAACACTGGTAGTTGATTGGAAGTGATATACAGCTGGCATTGGTACACTGTCCGTTGAGTGCAAACTTTCATTTGCAAAATAACTATCGAACAAAAACAAGGTAAAACGATTCATGTCTATATCGATTGACTGTGAATCAAACTTATAATCTGTTCAGCGAAGTACTACGCGTCAGACCCGTCTCTTGATCTGTTTCCATATAACGGCTGTCGACATCAGTACGTGCGGTTGATCTGCTGCAAGCGGCCTATATGGATTCAGTTAACATTTTAATCTGGCCAACGATTCACGTTTTTGCTGAATATCTTAAATAACAAATCAGATAATTTTTCATATCCAAGGTGTGTTTAATTTACCTGGTAGAGGCTTTCGTCAACGTATCAATTTGACTTCATCAGTACCGATGACGCTGAATGACGTCATCGTACACGTCAGGTAGTTCGTAATTGACCTCGTCTCTGTTGATGGGTGTACTAGCTTTCCTGATCCAGATGGCTTCTTTGATGTGCCGGATTCTTCGGTTGGGTTCCTTGTCTACAATTTTCACTCCATCCCAGTCTATGATGTGGTTTTCAGTTGTCGCATGGTCTGTAAGGGCGGACGTATTGATGGTAGACATCAATCCTTGTGTATTTATCTTTTTTCGTGTTGTCTACATCCTTTCTGTGTTCCTCCAGTCATGTTTTTAGTAGTCTTCCTGTCTCCCCAATGTACTCAGCAACACAGTTCTTGCATGTTATTTGGTACACCAGTTCACCCTGTTCTTCTAGCTCTACCTTGTCCTTGGGATATACCAACAAGCGTCTGAGGGTGGTATGGGGACGCATGGCTGTTGCTACTCCATATTTCTTCAGTACTCGGTGTACTCTCCCCCTCTACGTATGGGGTGACTACTTGGCTCCTGTAATTTCTGTCATTTGATTTTTTTATCTTTTTCTTCTTACTGCTATATGTCACCTTGTTCAAGGCCCAGGACGGATAGCCACATACTCTTATGACATGGAGCCTACCACAAGAACAGAAAGAAAAACTTCGTGCAGACATCGCGGGAGTTCTGAAGTCGGCAAAAGCTCCAAAACAAAACTTAACCCGGCAAGAGAGAATAGCTTTAAAAGGGCTATAGAAAGAGAAGTTCATCACCATACTCCCTGCGGACAAGGGAAAGACCACAGTCATCATGGAAACGAAAGAATACCAAGACAAAATGAAAGAAATGCTAAATGACGAAGTGACGTATGATAAATTAAAGAAGGATCCGACCAAGAAGGCAGAACTCATCAGTATGGTAAATTCATTGGAGAAGGAAAGGAAGATCACCAAAGATCAGTATTGGTACTTCTATCCTACGCTAGAAAAAGTACCACGGATGTATGGATCACCAAAAATCCATAAGTAAGGAGTGCCACTCAGACCAATTGTCGACTACAGACCGACAATAGCATACAGAGTATCCAGGGAATTGGCCAACATAATACAACAACTTGTTGGAAAAACAGAACACCACACAGAAAACTCACAAGAACTGGTGAAGGAAATGACAAAGTTGACATTAAAAGAAGGAGAATCATTTGTGTCATATGATGTTTTGTCGCTGTTCACGAAGACCCCGATCAAAGAAGCGTGCGAAAATCATCACAAAAAGGCTAGAGAATGACACGACACTAAAGAAGAGAACAAACCTAAACGTAGACGACATCATGGAGTTGTTGAAATTTGTCCTGGAGACGACATACTTCAGATGGGAAGGAGAAATGTACTTGCATAAATTTGGAGTAGCCATGGGCAGTCCGGTATCCCCCATTGTTGTCAACCTGTACATGGAGGACATGGAGCAGAAAATAATAGCCACAGCACCGGTAGATTGCCAACCGAGAAACTGGAAACGACATGTGGAAGATGAAATTTGCCTGGTACACACAGGAAAGGCAAAGAAATTACAAAAAACATATGAACACTGTAGACCCCACCAGGAGGTTCACTTCCACGCGGGAAGATGAAGAGAACAACAACATGCCCTTCTTGGATGCGAAGTTCACCAGAAAGGAAGATGGCAGTGTGGAGTCTACAGTGTACAGGAAAAAGACGCACACCGACCAATACTTGTACTTTGCGTCCCACCACCCGAAACATCAGAAGTTAGGAATGGTCAGAACACGTATGAACAGGTGTGAGACGACAACTTCACAGGAGGGGGACAAGAAGGATGAGGTGGAACACCTGAGAGGAGCTCTAAGAGTATGTGGCTATCCGTCCTGTGCATTGAACAAGGTGACAGATAGCAGTAAGAAGAAGAAACAAAAAATGACAGAAATTACAGGAGCCAAGTAGTCACTCCTTACGAAGAGGGGGAGAGTACACCGAGTACTAAAGAAATATGGAGTAGCAACAGCCATGCGTCCCCACACCACCCTCAGATGCTTGTTGGTATATCCCAAGGACAAGTAGAGCTAGAAGAACAGGATGAACTGGTGTACCAAATATCATGCAAGAACTGTGGTGCTGAAAACAGGAAGACTACAAAAAACACGACTGGAGGAACACAGAAAGAATGTAGACAACAGGAAAAAAGAGAAATACACAAGAAGCGGGGGAAAAAGATTGATGTCTACCATAAATAAATCCGCCCTTACAGACCATGCGACAACTAAAAACCACATCATAGACTGGGAGGGAGTGAAAATTGTAGAAAAGGAACCAAACCGAAGAATCCGGCACATCAAAGAAGCCATCTGGATCAGGAAAGCTAGAACACCCATCAACAGAGACGAGGGCAATTACGAACTACCTCACGTGTACGAAGACGTCATTCAGCGTCATCGGTACTGATGAAGTCAACGTGATACGTTGACGAAAGCCTCTACCAGGTAAATCAAACACACCTTGGATATGAAAAATTAAAGTGATCTGTTTTAAAAAAGTACTATCCTGAAGGATATTCACTAGTCTTAAATAACAGTTTGGATTTGACCATTGGATTCTACAAGCATTCCAATGTTTGGGTGTTGGCTAGGTTTACCAAGCAATCGTTCTGTGATTGCAGTCCATATAGTAAATATGACAACATCAACACGCACACACACACACACACACACACACACACACACACACACACACACACACACACACACACACACACACACACACACACACACACACACACACACACACACACACACACACACACACACACACACACACACACACACACACACACACACACACACACACACACACACACACACATGCACGCACGCACGCACGCACGCACGCACGCACGCACGCACGCACACACACACAACACACACACACACACACACACACACACACACACACACACATACACGCACACACATAACAATATATATATATATATATATATATATATATATATATATACATATATATATATATATATATATATATATATATATATATATATATATATATATATATATATATATATATATGTTAATGGGCAATAATATTAAAGTATTGCCGTTTATAAGTCATGTCATATGTCGTATAACAACAGTGCATTGATTGTATTAACATGCAGTTATACATCACTAAAACAGCATGGAATACACTTTTGTTTACAAATCTAACTTCAAAACAATACAATACCTATAACAAGATTTTAAAAGATTTAACAAGATTGCCACCCAAAACACCAAGTTCCAGATGACAAGTGGACAAGGAAGCCCTTGGCTTATCGAGTGTCCAACAATTTTCTCATCTATGTGTATCCCGCCCTTGATCAAATACCTGTAAATTCTCTGTTTAAACATATTCACACTACTAGCATTAACACAATCATTTGGCAGTTTGTTCCATTCATTTATCACCCTCTGTGAGAAAGAGTACTTTATCATGTCCAACCTACACTGCTCCTTAACTAACGTTGCTTTGTGTCCTCTGGTTCTACTGCCTTTTTAAGTTTGAAGAACATATTCCTATCAACATCCTCACTATTTTAAACACTTTTATTTGGTCTCCTCTTAGTCTCCTGGTCTCTATTGTTGTAAAACCACATTATAATAAGCGACTTTCGTAACTAAGGTCTTTCAATTCTGGAATCATATTAGTTGTTCTTCTTTGTATTCTTTCTAGCTTGCCTATGTCCTTTTTACGAAACGGCCTCCATGCCTGAATACAATATTCCAAATGTGGTCTAACTATTGCTTTGTACAGGGATACAATGAGATGTTTCTCCTTATACACGATAGTTCTTATAATTAGCCCAACAATTATATTTCCTTTCGAAGCAGCACTCTTACATTGCTCTGAAACTTTCATGTCAGTACTAAATGTTACTCCTAAGTCCTTTTCTTGTGTGGTTCTACCTAGTACAGCATCCCCCATTTTATATTCTTCGTCCATGTTTCCACGTCCTATGTGTATACATTTACACTTCCCAAAATTGAATAACATTTGCCATTTTTCTGACCATTTAACTAATTTATCTAGATCGTCCTGTAAACGTTGTTTATCTGTGTCATTAGTAACATTTCTGAATACTTTTGTGTCATCTGCATATCTGAGTACTTTGTTAGATATGTCATCTTCCAAATCATCTATATATATTAAAAACAGAATAGGGCTTAATACATCAAAGAAAACATCAAAAGTGTGGGGACACATGCCAGAAAAACACACCAACACCAACAGGAGGGGGAGAAGAAGTAGTAATTCTATATTCTAACAAAATCGTAACATTACGATATATTGCAAAGAATAGTGTACACGCACACCCTTGCATACGATATTTTAAAAGTTTAGTTAAGTGGTCCCTCGCATGACATAGCACACTTTCTTTTCAATGCCGGTCTTAAGTGTTTGATACGTTTACGAGTTTTTTTTAATTGTATATCGTAATTGAGTTGACATTTTTATTATTATTTTTGAGTTGATATTTTTATTATTATTTTTTTTATTGTACATCGTAATTGAGTTGACATTTGTTATTATTACTGTTTTTCTTAATGTGTTGCTGTATAGTAACTACTATTATTTAAAAAAACCTGTAATATTAGGGAGTTTAGAATTAGTCTAAATTAAAGCTGTCATTAATAAATGTTACCATAAGAAAACAATCGTTCTGGTAACTTTTCTGTAATTTTTGGAACGATAACTCGATTATGGTATGTGGGTCTTACAAGGTTACTTGTTAGATGCTTAACAAGAATTTAGTGAGAATAACTGAAATTTAGTTTTGCAGAAAATGTGTTTGTTTGTTTAGTTTTTTTTGGTTTGTTCGGAAGAG
Organism: Lamellibrachia columna; assembly: GCA_963662155.1. Lineage (NCBI taxonomy): Eukaryota > Metazoa > Annelida > Polychaeta > Sabellida > Siboglinidae > Lamellibrachia > Lamellibrachia columna. The sequence goes on along the minus strand of OY759268.1, from coordinate 10,631,703 downwards.
AGTGTAATTTTTAGGAATGCAACCATGCATTGACGTATTTACCTTTGCCCTAACGGAAGTCGTCACCTCTTCAAGATCTCAACAACATGTCCCATGTCGTCAGTGTTTTCGATAGGGGAAATTAACTATGCATTAAGAGAGAGGATATCACTACATTTTAAATTATGCAAAATTATATATGTGTAATGTTATGTCGACACATTATAAGACACTTTGGCCAGTTGTCAATTAATTCAAACAAAAGATAGTAGCACATCATCATTGAAATTCATCAAAGCATAATTGATATGTGATGTAGTATAAAGATTTGTTTTGTTAAAACTGACAAGCAGTTAGGAAAGGGAAGGAAATTTACACATATGTGTATTGTGGATATGTACACAGTAAACATGCAATAACAGCTAAGAACAGTGGAACAGAAAATTGCGCATGCATGGGGCTAAAATGTTGCAGGCCATGGTCAGGGTATTAGCATCAAATTGTCAATCCAACTGTCAAAACCTTTCATAGCAATCATAACTTTCGGTAGTACCATCACCCTCAAATGCAGTACATCAAATCCCCGACAGTTGGTAACACACATTGGTCCCTCTGTAAAAAAAAATATTTTAATTACAGGTAATACATTTTGGTAATAACATATCTACATAGATTTTATTGATAAAAATGCAATATTATTATGTTAAACCAATTTTATCAGAATCACGTCGTCTACTTTGTTTATCAAGCGTTAAAATTTTAATGAATGCCAAATATATATATATATATATATATATATATATATATATATATATATATATATATATATATATATATATATATATATACATCCACCATTTAACTGTCAACGTCCCCACTTGCCTTTTGCCTCTGCATCTCAAGTTTGCATGAATTTTCTTCGGAACGATCTGACCTATCCTTTTGACACAGCGCCACTATTCGGAGATTTTATAAATTATTTATTTTAGAATGTAGAACAGTTGACGTAGGTTTGTCGACTTCAATGGCGGTGCCCGTGGATTTCACAGTTGTAGGTTTAACAACGTTTTACAAGTAAACCACTGGCAAGAAAATGTAATTGTTGTTGGCTAGTTATTATTAACTTACTTTACGGACGTACAAACATAAGTGAAGTGGATAACACAAAAAAATTAAAACGCTATTAAGGAAGAGAGTAAAGGGAATGCATCATAATGGGAGATTTTGACCGCGGACACATACAATGGGCATATCTAGAGAGAACAGGGGGTGAGGAACAACAGTTTATATTTTAAAATAAGGATACCTTCCTTACTCAATACGTGCTAGAACCAACCAGATGAGAGAGCGTATTTTATATATATATATATATATATATATATATATATATATATATACGTATTGGGTAAGGAAGGTTTCCTTATTTAAAAATATAAACTGTTGTTCCTCACCCCCTGTTCTCTCTAGATATGCCCATATATATATATATATATATATATATATATATATATATATATATATATATATATATATATATATATATATATATATATATATATATATATATATATATATATATATATATATATATATATATATATATATATATATATATATGTATATATATATATATATAATTTTTCCTCACAAATTAAATTAGTGGACTATGTCAAAATTGGTTAATGGTGATAATAATCAAATTCATTTTGAAATGAAAATAAAATCAGAAGGTACAAATAAAAAACCAGGAGAAACTTCCACAAAGGTAAACATGAAAATATTATAAATTACTTAGTAAAGCTAGATTGGAATAACATGCTGAGGAATAAGACCGCAATTTAATGTTGGAACATTCTAAAATATTAAATTGAGGGTATCAGTGATCAATTTGTTACCTCGAAAAAAACAAGGAAATGGATTAGAATAAAAAAAATCTCAAAATAAGCTATTAGGGAATAGTATAAAAGCAAACTATGTGGATGATTTCTAGAAATAATTAAGACAAACTACAAAGGCTCATAGTGCAGCTACGACTGGAATTAGGCAATCTAGAAGATACTATGAGCACAAGTTAGCATGTAACTTAACAAATGACAGCAAGGGGTGTTACGGGGAATGCATTGTTTAAGAGAGTATTTATCACGCAGCCGTTAACTTCTTCACCTATATGTTCAAATCTTATGTTTTAATAATAATAATAATACTAATATTGATGATGATAATAATAATAATAATAATGACAATAATAACAATGATTACAATATTAGCAATTATATCAATATTAACATTAATTATAATAACAACAATAACAATAGTAGTCATAATAACATTAATAGCAATAATAGCAATGATATCGATAACAACAATAATGACAATATGTGTTGTAATAACATTAATAGCAATAATAACACTAATAATAATATTAGCAATAATAACAATATTAACAACATTATCATCAATAACAATAATAACAACTACACCAATAATAGCAAACATAACAACAGTAGCAATAACACATATAACAACAACAACAACAACAACAACACATTACTAACTACATTAATAACAACACTAACAATAATAGAAATAATAGCAATAATAGCAATGCAAGCTATAACAACAAAATCAAGCCCACCCCAAGCCCAACCTTTGTGGAAACCAGCACACTATAAAGATGACCATGATGATTAAAACAAATTATATATTTGTATATGGCAGCTTTTTCATTGGCTGTACACTCGGATGTATCTTTAACAAACGTGAAAAGATTAGAAAACACGTAGAACTCCATCCAATTGTCTAACGATTTTCACTTTATTTTGGTATTTCTTCATGTATTTCACTACTCGAAAATGTGTCGGCGACAATTTGTCTCAAACCTGTCGATTTTCACTTTATTTTGGTATTTCTTCTAGTTGCTGAACTACCTTCACGCTCAATGCCTTCGGCTGCTGAAATAACTCTCCCTGTATGGAACACATGTGAAAGCCCAGTTCAGTTGCTGACGCTTAAACCCGGCATACACGTCACAACGCGACTGGTCAACGACAATTTATTGTCGTCGCCGACGAGCTTGGCAAGTCACTTTCGCGTAATTCCTCAAACTTCCACTAGGCTGCAGCGGAAGTTCCGGCCACTACCACCAGGAATGCGTACATCAACGACGACGCGAGTCGCGTGGTCACGTGTATGACCCCCAGCAAATGTGTCGGCGATGCAACTTGTCCTGACAACTTGTCTCCGACGGGTTTGAGACAAATTGTCGCCGACACATTGTCGAGTAGTGACGTGTGCATCTGGTTTTAGGGCAGCGCTGCGGTTCAAGGAGATTGTTGCTTGTATTCATCAGCGTGGCGGCAGAAACAATATCCCGATCAGAAAGACTCGATTTAATTTATCATTGTATCAGGCGAGCCACAGTCGCCGGTATTGTCAACACAACTGCAGCCGCAGCAGTAATAAACATAGTCGTATTTTTCTCGCTAAGCGTGTACGGACTTATATCAACCGCAATGACAAGTTCTGACGACCATGACGCACACCAGACGATCCGTCGAAACAGTGGCCGGTATATCAAATACATGGATGGTAATACAGATTGCTAGGACGTGAGTTAGCTTATATCAGCACTTGCATGATATGTTCCTAGTAAAAGCTGATATTTGTGACATGCAGTAGAAGACGAGCGATTTCGCTGTGTCCATGCATACGGCTTGTTCGCAGTGGTTCAAACACATACATCGATATCAACACTGATCATGTTGCATCAGTTCAAGAAATGTGGCAGGCAGTGGCTGTGTTGTAGATCGTCGGATCGTCGGTCGAGTGGACCAAGGTTCACATCCGCCTACTGCCGTTTCTTGTTAAAAAATCTGGTTAAATCTTGTTTCGAAACTTGGACAATTTCGTTCACCTCGCTTTGCTGTGTATTTCGGAAGAAACATAAAAAAGCCGTTGGTCCCGCATATCGCGTGTATATTCTAGGCGAAATAAAACATCGTACACAGTGGGTAAATGTCAGAGAGTTATGCTAACTGCCCCACAAGAGGATATGATAGCATGAATGAATAAATTAACAAATGCATGAATGTATGAATGAATGAATGAAGTTCAATACATACAGTGTGTGTATATATATATATATATATATATATATATATATATTCATCTACTTTTAAGGCACAGTGCTTCCCTTCTTCTTCCAGTTTTGTAAGGTATTTCATCGCCACTGCAGAAAACATGCTCTGGCAGAGAAGTTTCAAATTGCCAATGAACAGTATATATGGGCCAGTCCTAACTACGCAATATATTCAGGAACCGTTGATGACACAGTGGTTGTTTGCACACATTAATTTATTCGCCCGACCGTTCATTGAATTTATTAGCCCTAGTAATAGCTAACAGCTGCTAAATAAAATGTCAAACTAACATGTTTTTCTACTTGACGATATAAGTCAACAACATTCGCGATGCCAACTTAAATCGGCATACAATTGAAACTGATATCATATATCGAGATGGAGAATAAAGGCTATGTATTGCTCGAAATATACACAATATGTACAAACCGATTTACAAGACTGTTTTCGTTCCGTGATGCTATACACAATCCGTACTGCTATAAGGAAGTTAATATTTGTGGATGACTCACCAATTACAAAAGACAATTAAGAAAAATGCTATACACAATCCCTTCGGCTATAGTTAATCTTAGTCGACGACGTACCAAACAAAAACAACATCAATGTGTTTTTGAGACGAATGATTAGAGTACCGTGGACATAAAACAAAAGGAAGACGTTTTAAGAAAGACTAACATCAAAGGCAGATCATATGCAAAATCTGAAAAAGGCATATATAATGTCTAGGCCACGGAATGAAATACAGAAAGAAACCTAGAGGACAGACAACGCGAATGATTGAGTTGAAAACATACGGCACCTGATCATGACCTAAATGCTTGACCAATAGAAGCGCAACGAGCCGAGTCAACGAATATGACTCGAGGTCGTAGCGTGTCAAGGAAGGAGTAATTAGTGATGACATCTAAATACACTTATTATATTAAACACACCTGTTTCGTAGTTGCTTCGTATAACAACCGTGTAAAGAAATGTAACTGTTGCACAGTCACAACGCAGCTGATTTAATATGATAAATAAGCCATTCGTTTTTTTCAGGCATGCATTAACTCACATTTTATTAATTAGCGTGGCAGTACATTTGGTAATGATAAAAGCAAATCACGTTTGCGGTTAATCCCATTTCCTGGAGTGATTTGTAAGAACATTACGAGTAAGATTGCCTGAAGTTGAAGCAAACATGTTACAAAACATAGTGTACACATTCAACCACCGTCACCATGGATGCCGCTAGATAAAGCGTTACAACTTTTCGCTGACATTCATCACTGGGTGTCTGTAACTAACAAATGTGAACAGTTTGTATGTCGTTGCCGGGGTTGCTCCACGTGACATCCGTAGAACAACTGCGAGCCGCACATAATGTTCACGTTAGACAAACGACCCACCTCGCCCACGATACAACCACACATCAAGAACCAGATCATTAAATAATATAAAAAAACTTGATGACAACAAACCCAATTGGAACACCTGCGGCCGCCAGAAGACTCAACGAATGACCACATGTTTGCTTTTACTAAAGTTTTGAACCAACCTTGGAATACAACCACCTAGTGCGAGTTAGGACTGGACAATCTCGAAGCCGCTGATCTCACTACAAACGGGGATGGACAGGTCACGCTTTAACATGCGAAAATAGGACTATAACAACGATATTGAACCCTGCAACTGCGACATGATCCAGATAATCTGCTGAATTGTCGCCTTCTAGACGAATTCCTCGACGGATCTCGCAGCGGCGTCCGATTAATCAACTGTGTGTGTGCGGTTTTGGAGACACAGGGATTGAATGATTACCGACTTGCTGTCTGCGTTGGCTGCTCTTTGTCAGACACATAAGCAATTTGATTTACTTTTGCAGCGTGCATTTCATTATTCAATAATGAATGTTGCCACACAATCAATAGTGACGATTTTGCTAAACCGGTTTGTACGTTTTGCCTGAGTATTTCGAGCTGTACATTACGTTATGCATGCACATCGAAATGTGATATCCAGATCATTTATCGTGTACAGTTTCATGTTGGCTACGTGTGTTTATTGTCTTCTTTCGTCGCAAGAAGCCACTCTCGTTATGCGTTGTAAGTGCCAGCATTTAGTTGGTGCAATTTCGATTCAGACGGAGGCCACCTTCTTTCGGGAGAAGCTACGATGATTGCAGAAAAGTCCAGAAGCACGCTCACCAAACAATCAAAGGCTATGTCAATGAGTGATATTATAGACTTGTAGCTTTTTGGGTTTTGGTGTCTCCTTTCGTCGCAGGAAACCACTCTCTTTATGCTTTGCAAGTACCAGTATTTGGTTGGTGCAACTTCTATTCGGACTGAAGCCACCTTCTTTCTGGAGATGCTACGATGATTGCAGATAAATCGAGAAGCACGATCCCCAAGGAGGGATGTTACAGACTTGTAGCTGTTTGGGTCGTCAGCGACTTTACCAGGCTTGAAGAAAGCAATTGCCTCGGTTTTCCTTCATGTCTTCGATAGCTTGGCGGTGGCAGTAATTTTTTTGAAAATATTAGCAAGCCATGTTCTTCCTTTGTCACCGAGAGGTTTAGGGAATTCAAGTACATATGTAGATTCATGTTGCCTTGCCGGCTTTAGTTTCCACCAATGCGCCTTTTGTTTCCACGAGTGAGATTTGTGGGAGGGTGTTCGGGGTTTTGGTGCTGCTTCTAAAACAGCACGATGTCTTTATATATATATATATATATATATATATATATATATATACATATATACACATACATACGTACATACATATACATATATATATATATATATATATATATATATATATATATATATATATATATATATATATATATATATATATATATGTATACATACATATAGTTTGTTTTAGCATTGTGGATAAAAAGGTTGTAAATGTTGCCAGCTTGTTTCCTGTTGCCTGTTTATCAGCCATTATGGCTGATTTCAGGATTTTACGAACGCACCATTATGTGAATTCGAGATACTCCATTAGTTCGGTACATCTTTCTTTCTTGGAACTAGGCAGGGACTCAAACGGGTCATCGCTCTTTGGTATCCCTCAAGAGCGTGTTTTTGGCGCCCACCCAGGGTTATTGGATTTTCGCGAGTCGCGATGGAATCTTTTCATTGTGACGTTCTTTAAGAGTAAACTGTCTAACACGTGGCCAATGTTGTTGTCACAGTGGCTGTGAAGTCAGTCCGTCTCTCTGATATTGTAGAGAGGATTTAATGCGCTGTATATATTGGGTGTGCCGTCACCAATTTCGATGACCACCGGTCTGTGTTGGCTGTGTGGCAAATGGTCCAGAAGCATTCGCGTGGACAGTTGTGTCCTATTGCTTCCTTCGATTGAGACAAAACACAATTGTGGTTGCATTGGGATGAGGTGCCGTTGCAGTTAGAACGCCATATTTTTAATGGAGAGAACACTGGTTCAAATCATGTTGGTGCCTTTCGAAACTTTGCAAATGTCCATCATCCCGCGCTACAACAGTTCACTTAGCTGTAAATGAGTACCTGGCAATAGACAGTGGTGCATATGTGAAAAAATCGTTGGAATGAACAGGCCTTCCATGGTTGAAGGGCAAAGCGCTTTGAAAAGTCCTAAGAAAACAGCTCTACATACGAACGCACATTTATCTTTTATCCACCCGGCTGAGTGAAATGTGTCTCCAATGCGTTATAAGCCAATAGGCCCGTTCACCTGAGCAATTAGTTGTCCAAGCGATCGGACGAATCTGTGTCTCCCGACCAATCGGAAAACGAATCGTCCGTGTGAACAACCTCGCGATACCGATTATCCAGGCCAACATGTGGCCATTACTGCGGCTCGGTCCAAATCAGGTATATATCGGGCGACGGTTTGAATCAGTGGACAATGCGCGCTGCAGAGTGCAGGTGAACCTCACGTGAAGTTTAATCAGTCCTCCTGATATATTTGTCAATCTTATATTTAACCATATTTGCGCTACTACCATTTATGCCATAATTCCATTAATTAATATACTGTCTGATATTCTATATACACTGATCATTTACTAATTTTGCCTCGTGTCATGTAGTTCAACTACATTGCCTTTGTGAAAAAATATTTATATAAATACTGTAATACCCCTTCAATATATTAAAAACGTCAAGGTGATATTTTTGTAACCGTCTTGTATCTAAGTTGTTAAACCAAATTTTAGTGGTTCTTCATAACTACATTCTCTCACTTATTTAAACATTTTAGTTGCTCTCCTCTGTAATCATTCTATCGTACACATGCCCTTGTTACGACACGGTCTCAAAACTTGTACATAATACTTTTAATGAGGCCTAACTATTGCTATATAGAATAAGGCTGGTCCTGGTGGGCCATACATGCTTTATCGTTAGGCTAAATTACCGGTAACATTTAACCATGCTTCGTTTTAATCTTCCAGACATTAAGTTTCGAAGTCATTTCTACATTCATTGATTTTCTTTACGGTTTACGGTGATGTATATCTTCACTGTTTCTTTTCTTTGTCATCGCGAGTGATTATATTGCTACTATGTGTGTAGCCGTTGAAGGTACACGATTAAAATCGCTTCGAACCTATATATATATATATATATATATATATATATATATATATATATATATATATATATATATATATATATGTATATATATGTATATATATATATATATATATACATACATATATATATATATATATATATATATATATATATATATATATATATATATGTATATATATATATATATATATATATATATATATATATATATACATATATATATATATATATATATATGTATATATATATATATATATATATATATATATATATATATATATATATATATATATATATATATATATATATATATATATATATATATATATATATATTATATATAATCAAGCCTGCACATATAGTTTGAAACTGACGCACTGACATAAGAGTCTGCGACCATTAACAGCAAAACAGTGTGTAAAAAAAAGACGAGAGCAAATTTTACGATGCTAATCATCATTACCTTCGCCTTTATATCATGCTGGAGACTGCCTGAATGGAGCGCAGAGAACATTTGTGTCCGCTGTATGCATCTGATGAAACTCCTACTTCGCTTGTGGCAGTTTATTTTTTTTCTTTATTGCCTTGTGATTGCAATCCGCAATAATATGATTTGGCAAAAAAAGGCTCATGCAACCAGCTGCGCGGTGGTGTCGGTGCTTGAAAATATATCAAGGCGACCTCTCTTTGAAAGTCTTCTCAGCGCTGGATCTGCATGTGACGAATATGTAACCAGTGCTCATCACTGACCAGTCAACGTCTCTTATCAGTTAAAACATTTAAACTATAAAATACAAACACACGAAATCCGCTTGCATTACCTTAATCTGCTCAAATCCATTCGATACAGAGATAAATTATATAAGACACTAAACACTACTCGACCAGAATCACCAAAATACTTTGCAATTCGGATCAACCTGACTACCTATAATACTATGCTTAAAAACATACGTACTGCTAAACGCATACATTACGAATTATGTTTTAACAAATTTAAAAATAACATTATAAAACATGCAATTGCAAACACATTTAATTTATATTTTACTAATATTGGCCCAAATGTAACCAACCAAATACAAAATTCCACAAATAAAACTTTCAGATTCTATCTTAATGGAAACCATAACAATGTATTTAATGTTCAACTTATTAATGAAGAAACAATATCTAAAACAATAGATGATATGCACACAAAAGCAAGTTGCGGATTTTACGGCATTTCTTCACGGCTTCTAAAGTTAATTAAACCTGTTTTGACAAAATCTTTAACTTCAATCACAACCCAAATATTAACAACGGGTATCTTCCTCGACAAACTCAAAATTGCTAAAGTAACACCAATTTATATAAAAGGGACGAAACCCTATTCTGCAACTACAGGCCAATATCAATCTTACCTGCAATTTCAAAAATAATCGAAACAATTATTTACGACCAGCTAGATTCTTTCTTAAAAAGACACACACTTATGTACGATAGTCAGTATGGATTTAGAAAGGAACATTCTACGGAATTTGCCGCTCGTTAATTAATTGGTAGGATATTGACACGTATGGATAATAAGGAAATACATATAAATATTTACTTGGACTTGTCAAAAGCATTTGACAATTTGGATCACTCAATATTAATCGATAAGCTAGAGTTTTATGGCGTAAAAGGAGTAGCTTTAGAACTTCTAAAAAAATATTTCACAAATAGAAAACACTACGTACAATTTTAACATGCCCAATCAGATGTGCTTAATATCTCCACAGGCGTATCTCAAGGATCAATTCTAGGCCCTTTGTTATTTCTAATTTACAAAAATTACTTTGCTCAATCTAGTCCAAAATTCAACTGTATTATGTACGCCGATGACACGACACTTTCAAGTACCCTAGATTCTTTCGCAAAATATAGCAAAAATTAAAATGTAGAATTCTTAATCAACACAGAACTGGACAAAATTAAAGAGTGGCTTAAATAAACAAAATATTTTAAATGTAAATAAATCCAAATATGTGATCTTCAAAAAGGCTAGAATAAATAACATAATAAATCCACTAAATATAAAAATAGATAATTCATATATCGATAGAGTAGATGGGTTCAATTTCATAGGGATAAGTTTTAATGAAAAATTAAACTAGCAAAGCCACATAAAAAAAATTAAAAGCCATAACATATACACATTTCAAATAGGTGCTTCAGAATTATAGGTATCCTAAATAAACTTAAACGATTGTTACCTCTTAATTTAAAGATTATGTTGTATAACACTTTGATATTGTCACATCTAACCTATGGTTTAATGGCCTGGGGCTATATATGTGATAGAATAAAAAACTTCAAAAGAAAGCCGTCCGAATTATATGTTTAAGTAAATATAATGCTCATACCGATCCACTGTTCAAAAGTCTTAATTTACTAAAAGTAGAGCATATTCTAAAATGGCAGGAACTAAAATTATATCATAAATTTTCAAACAACAAAACTACCTGTCTACCTGCAAAACTTACCATTTGATCAAAACAATAGTGTTCACAACTTTAATACACGTGTTCAATATAATATACATACGATCAGGGTACACCATGAGTTTGTTAAACGAAATCTCAGGTAGAGTTTGCCACATAACATAAATAATGCATCTGGTTTATTAAAAATTATTAAAAAAAAGGTCACCACTCACAGTTTACATGGTTTCTCAAATTATATAAAAAATTATTAACTGAATACATATATTGAACAATGTGCAATCCAAAAATTATATATATGTCAACATGAATGACTATATCTCCGTTCCTCCTTGGTTAAAAATAACTCTATATATGTCCGATTGTAGGAATATAATTGGCATATGTAATATACATACATATCTACATTATTTTTTTTCACCCAGTAATTATGCATTAATATCTATAGGGATTTTCCTTTGTTAAAATTTAAAAACGGGTGAAATTAATCGACAGGGTGGCTCCTAGGACAACGATTATTTGTTAGTCTTAATAGGAGTCTCCCGTCCCTTATATGACATTATCTTTTATTTTCAGACCGTACTCTATATTATTACCACTTCGTGTTATCATGTCGACATATATGTAATATATTGTATATTTTTTGCGTTGAATACTCTGTTTTGTTGTCTTTGGGACGAATAAATATTTCCTGTTTCCACTTTCCTCCATGTACCCAATTTATATTCTCCTGCAAATGTCCGTCTCCGTGCTGCAGTCCCCGCAAACCGTTCCACCCAGATGTACAAAGCAGTCTCTTGGTTCAGTTTCTTCCCATTCAGTCTGACGCGAAAATTATTTTTGCTGCCCGACCCAAAGAACCTCCGTCTTCTCTAGACTTCCTGTCAGTCCATCTTTGCGAAATATTTCCTTCCAATCTACCAACTGCTCTTGAAGGTCTGCCTCACTGTCCGCCACTACTGCCAGGTCATCGGCGTATAGCAACTTGCGGAGAATGTCCCTTGTAATCGGATCACCTCCACTACTGCAATTAATAAAACTGAGTTGAGAGCACTCCCCTGTTTCAGGCCGACATCCACCCTGAATTACTCAGATATTCCCGGTATACACACTACTATACCTTTTATATATTCACATGTGCCTTCGGCCATCTTCACCTATTCCTCTTGGATCCCCATCCATCTTAACGTGGTCATTGCCATATCTCTCGGAACTGTGCCATGTACCTGTGCTAGGTATGTGAGTCATAGTCTCCTGTCCCTCTAGTGTATTGTCCACTAGTTGTATCATAAAAACAGATTTGTTCTTCTCCCATTTCACACTCCACTATCCTTCTTATCTTTCCATCCAGAATCCTCTCTAATATCTTCAGAACGTGACTTAGCAACGTGATACCTCGGTATTTTCCAAGGTCGTGAACATATCCCTTTCTTTTCCATACAGGGACTATCAACCCCATCCGCCACTCTTCAGGGATCTTCCCTCTCTCATGCAGCTATTTAACAAACATTTGTCCACTTAACCCCAACACGTCCAGCATCTCTACTCGCAATTTATCAATACCTGTCTTTCGGTTTCTCTTCATCTTCTTCGTTGCTCTCTCTGTCTACCTATCTCTATCTTTATATCTATGTCTAAGTCTACGTCTATCTCTGCACCACCAATCTCCTCCGGCTTTGATATATCACGGTAATAATGTTCTGCACCAATCATGAGTTTTTATTGCAATCATATGTCTATCCAGAGAATGCATGGAAGCCTCGTTCTGATAATCCCATGTGAAACATACGTTTCTGAAAATTCGAGTGGATATCAGCACGGCTAGCCGTTGTATAACTAACTGTATTACGCGGTCCTTGAAATTCGGATCTTGCGTGTTCAGCAACTTTTCCCAGTAAGGAACTGGCGTGATATTCGTAAACAACTGGCTTGATATGTATAAATGTAGTTACAAATGGTTGCGGTTGTGTAACTCTTATTGGTGCACAGGCCACGCAGTGGTGCTACATTATATGACAGACTGAGGGAGACTGTTTTATTTCACAGGTGCCTCTTTAGAAAAGGCGAGGGTCAAATAAACTGTTTCTAGAGGCTACTACACTACTGAACAACGTATCATTTACACGTGACTAGCAAGAAGTCTTCCTCAGCACTACTGAGTAATGGAACAGGTACTGGACACGAATGAATGGTAATGATCAACGTATTTCGCTATTACAAAATACGATTGCCGATACAAAATGTACCACTGCACGCATATTATATAGTGTGGCGCTGTACGACTCAATGGCGCTGTGATAGCCACGTATTCAACTATTTTTACAATTACACAATTACATATTAACTAAACAAATATGTATAGGTCAACAGTTTATTACATTTCACAACACTACAAAATGCAACATATGTTCACAATAGTACACCAATATATACAAATGACATTACTTAGAGATAAAACAGTTTGTTGGTTTTTATGCTGTTTCTTTCTAGATTACATATTTTGCTGAATGCGAAATGGTTGATTGGAAATATCAATACACAGTTGGAATCCAAATAACAATAATTTCGCTTTTCATTATACAACCAGCCCTAAAATGCATACAGTAATTATTACACACACCTAGACAATAATGTTTTATAAGTTATACGTCAACATTCCTTGTTATATATGTAGCACTATCTTAATATTGTTCATAGAAAGTTAAAAACACGACATTATATATTCTTAAAACATCAACAACTATTAGTGAAGCAAGATACATGTACTTGGTAAATCATGTTCCGATTGTAGTTTGATTTTTAATTAATGCACATTTTAAACTAATGCAGCAATTTCATCGAAAAGGGGCCGAAATGAACAATGTGCAGTTGCTAATCTAACTTGTGATAATTTGCTATAATTTTATAATATACAAAATGAATGCTACAAGTAAACAATTGCTAATAAATTCTCATAAGGTATTCTCAATTTCATCAAGTGGTCGAGCTAAGAAACACAACGTCTCTAGAAAGTTCTTGCCAGTTCTGCTATTAGTTGGTTCCAAAATCAGTTGGAGAATTGTTAGTTAGAAACACGTTATTAGTTAATGTGCTGTCCGACAACTCAGTCGTAGTAGACACTCAGTGGTAAAAAGCGTCCAACTTGATACGTGTCTGACGGTAGAAATATCGCACGTCTTCCCGGAACATTGCACTGGCGACGCCGTAGATGAACGGATTGACAACAGAGTTTAACACAAAAATTCGCCGCAGTTCTCCAGAAACAGCAATGCCCATGCAAAACAGCCAGTGTGGCATCCAACACACACCGAAGACGGCAGTGATTATGAACAGCAACAACATGTTTTTGTACATCTTCGTTTGTGCCGCAGTCGTTTTGGTGGTAGCAGAAACGGTCGTTGGTGAAATGGCACTAGGACCACTCTGCCCACGCGCAGTTACCTTGACAACTGTGGAAACACACGAAGTTCCAGGATTTTCATGACGCACAACTCCCTCGCAGGATCTGATTGTTACACTCATTGTTGGTTGATCAGTTCTCATGGAAGTTGTTGAATTGTGTTCAAGAACAAGGTCTTTCGCTGGTGTGGTTACTCTACCTTTCTGGACCACAGATAAAGGCCCCGGTTCAGATGAGCCTGTCAGGGTGACAGCAGCAATGCGGTTCCGCGAGGTTCTTGTATTTTTCAGCAGTGTTGCTGCCATCACAATGTAGCAAGTGGTCATTATCATGACACTCACAAATATTGCACTTAGATCAGCGACATTAACAAATTGTATATTATCAAATAGTAGCGCCACACTCACCATTGTTGTGTATACAACTGCGGCCACTGCTATGATGAGTAGGGCTGTCTTCGCTCGCTTTGCTTTCATATTGAACGAATGTGGATATCTGACCGCTATTAGACGTTCGATAGCCACAAACGCAAGTAGAAACATGGAGAATATAACCGACACGTCAAATATGAACAAAGTGATAGATCTGGTTATCAAGTTCCACGTCAAACAGGGGACGATTCCGCATAAACAGACAAACGAATCACTGACAGCCAGTGCAAACATGTACACTCTTGTCGACGTCGTCATCTTTCGAACATAAACCGCGATTAACAGCAAATTGCCCGGCAATCCTAGCACAGACACGATCAGCGTTGCAATTTTAAGATAATCCGTTTTGTTGTTGTGGATGTTGTACAAATCTAATGTGTCGTTTGAATCATTCAGCAGAAGGCGGGAACCGTTGGTCCAATGTGTTGTGATGTTTGTGTTCATGTTGGTGGCTTGCTCGCAGCTGTTCAACAACGGGTCACTTTGCACCAGTTCAAGAATATATATCTTACCGAATTACACTTCACTGAACAGCGCATCAGTTTCAAAGTGCGAATTCCACAATATGTCCTGGCATTGTACGCAACACAATAACCAGGGTTTGTCTAAGCAAGCGGAGCTGCAATCAGCCGTTTGATGTAATGGTGTAGTAAAGCTGCTGCGGTATAAGCCAGCGCGATCCTCAATGCCAGCGACAACATGCACACGATCACGAACGCTGTATTGTTTGAAATATTCACGCAAGATGTACAAACAGCCACCTCAATGTTGTTGATCTTGCAGCTCGATTTCCTCTTGGTGAAATGAAATGTCCCTGTAGTAGCCACTGCGTATCCTTCAAACGTTCGCTCTAACCTCCCATTGAGCACTATGACGTAAATGGCGTAGACGTCTTAAATCACTGAGCACTGCACAATCTTTAAAGCAATATGACTGGCGTGGCTATTAATGCGACACATAATGGAACGACCACGCATAGGAAGATTTGCAGGCAATCACGTAAGGCCTCTAATCAGCATGCTACTCAGTTGAATTACTCGCATATCTATATGGTTATGTAATCGATATGGTGACGTGAAATGAACCATTTTTGCCTGATTTTTGAACACGGTCGCAAGACGTTGATGCCAACATATCATAACTTCCGTTTTATTACATTAATGTGGTGTATATATATATATATATAAATATATATATATATATTCAAATATAAATTATTTTTTGTGGAAATACCCATTAGTATGAAAGCAAAGGCAAACATGTTTTACAACTGTATTATCAACATGCTACGGTGTAACCAACTACTATGATGTTTCAAATTTAAACAGGAATAGTCGTAGCCTGATTAGAGCATAACAATCATGTTTTAGGATTTATACCCCTATGTGAATTTCATGCAGGCTTACTATATCCCAAATATGTAATATATGATATCACGTCGCATTAAGTGACTTGTTAAATGATAACGGTATAATTTCGTCGCATATGCATCATGTCTTTATTTGTTCTAGGTTCAAGGCAGGATTCGGTCGATGGATGGTCATTGCGTCTCCTAAGGCATTTCTCCTCAAGGTTTCAAAATAATGTTTCATTGTTGGCCGCTGCTCCATATGTCGGTCACTTTGAATATAGCAATATAATAACAAATAAGTATCGCTTCGGACGAAGCATAGGAAATACAACCCATAAATTTACACAATTTGAAGGATATGCTAAACAAATCACCCGCCCACGCAGACTATGGTCTATACAATATATTGACACTGGATAATTGTTGAAACATGTGCATGCATGTTAAATAAAGGAGTATTAGCAGTAGTAATAGATGTAGTGGAATAACTGATAGTAGCAATAATTGTAGAAGTAGCAGCAGTAGTCGTGTCGTCTACCACAAACATACTTGGTCTTGACGAACGCCGTGTTTAATAATGACATACACGATTTTTTGGAGAGGTCAAAAGTAATAATTTATATTTGAAAGTGTTGTCCCGAAAATCTATATATTGACACCAAAACTACGGCTCTAGTTGACTTAGTTCATAAAATATAGGAAAATAGAATTGATGGCCGCCATCTTTACATATGTTGGATATGAATGTTGTCAAAAGTAAACTATTTGAAATCGTTGTTTAATCAATTAATGCACAATTCCGCCATATATACTGACAATTTGAAATGTCAAGATCAGTGATATTTGACTTTGAAAGTCAAGGTCAATAACCTAAAATAAGAAATGGAACCGGTTCAAGTGTGCTTTTAGGTAAATGTTACATAGAGGGAAATGTTAATTTCCCTTATGCATCATGTTGTTTAGCATGCTCATTGAGTTTATCCCAAATGCTGTCCATGTGTTAGGCTAAGATGCCTTAGATTTACAATGACATATATATTTGACACATATACCAATTGACAGTGATTGTTTAACAAGGCTCGGGCGGAATGACTTCCATTTAACACCGTTTTATAAATAAACTTTTAATGGATTTAGGGACGTTTGGAAAACAAATAAACTTTGATATTGATAGCCCACTTTTTACCAAGAAGTGGATTGAAGCTCTTTTTGGAATTGAGCTCTTCACACAAACACACACACAAGCACACACATACACACACCCACACAAACACAAACGCACAAACACACACACACGCACACACACAAATATATATATATATATATATATATATATATATATATTTGGGGTATGTGGGTGGGTGGGTGTTGTTGAAGTCCGCGGATTCAACATTCTTTGTGACGACGTTGCAAAAATACATAGTTTTTTGTTTTGATCGGAATTCTTGCAATCTGTCAGTCATTCAAAGCATTGTAATGACTCTGGTCATATATATATATATATATATATATATATATATATATATATATACATATATATATATATATATATATATATATATATATATATATATATATATATATATATATATATATATATATATATATATATATATATATATATATATATATATATATATATATATATATATATATATATATATATATATATATATTTATATATCATACAACAGTGTTTCAGTAGAAGTGGAACTACCACCATGCAAACCAGATAGTACAATCATTGCACAGTGACCACATTAATTACATGGAACTTATGGTATGCTGGAATCAACGTCTTGCGACCGCTTTTTTTTCGTGTTCAACAATCAGGCAAACATGTATTATTGCACATCATCATATCGGTTATCTAATCATATAGATATGTGAGTAAATCAATTGAGTAGCCATGCTGAATAGAGGCCTTACGTGGTTGCATGTACGTCTTCATATATGTGGTCGTTTTATTATGTGTCGCATCAATAGCCACGCCAGTCATATTGCTTTAAAGATTGAAGTGCAGTGCTCAATTATTTCAGACGTCTAGTCTTCGCCAGTTACGTCAATGTGTTCAATGGGAGGATAGGCCGAACGTTTGATAGATACGCAGTGGCCATTACAGTGAGATATCATTTCACTAAGAGGAGATCGAGCTCAACAACAATGTTGCGGCGGTTTGTACATTTTGCGCGAATATTTCAAACAATACAGCGTTCGTGATCGTGTCGCTGGTAGGATCGCGTTGCCTTATACCTCAACAGCTTTACTACGCTATTACATCAAACCGCTGATTTCATTTCATTGGTTAAGACAAACCCTGATTACATAGACAACTGTTAGGTCGCGTACAATGATAGGACATATTGTGGGATTCGCACTTTGAAACTAATGTACTTTTCAGTGAAGAGTAATGCGGTAAGATATATATTCGTGAACTGGTGTAAAGTGACCCGTTGTTGAACAGCTACCAACTTGGACATAAACAACACATCAAATTGGACCGACGGTTCACGCCTTCTGCTAAATAACTCAAAAGACCCTGAAGATTTGTATAAGATCTTCCACACCAACAATATGAATTGTCTTAATATTGCAATACTGATCGTGCCTGTGCTAGGAAAGATGACAACGTCAACTGTAGTGTATATGTTTGCACTGGCTGTCGGTGATTCGTCTGTCTATTTTTGTGGAATCTTCGTCTGTTTTACGAGGCACTTCATAACAAGATTTATCACGTTTTGCATATTTGACGTGTCGGTTATGTTCTCCATGTTTCTACTTGCGTTTGTGGCTATCGAACGTCTAATAGCGGTCAGATATCCAAACTCGTTCAACATGAAAGCAAGGCGAGCGAAGACCGCCCTACTCATCATATCAGTGGTCGCAGTTGTGTACTCAACAATGGTGAGTTTGGCTCTACTAATTAATTATACACAATTTGTTCGTGTCGCTGATCTAAGTGCTAGCGTCTTGATAATGACCACTTGCTACATTTTGATGGCAGCAACGCAAATGAAAAAGACAAGAGTCTCGCGTAACCGCATTTCTCTTGTCACCCTGACAGGTTAATAAAACCGGAGCCTTCATCTGTTGTTCAGAAAGGTAGAATAACCACATCACAGGAGGAACTTGTTCTAGAACATAATCCGACAGCTTCCATGAGAAAATATATATATATATATACAATAATGAGACGATGCACGGGAGTTGTGCATCTTGAAGATCCGGGAACTTCGTGAGTTTACATATATGTCAAGGAAACTGAGCGTGGGCATAGTGGCCCTAGTACCACTTCGCCAACGTCTGTTTCTGTTACCCCCAAAACGACTACGGCACAAAAATAAATGCACAAACACATGTTGTTGCTGTTGATAATCACGGTCGTCTTTAGTGTGTGTTGGATGTTATACTTGTTGGTTATTGCCGCTTCGAAAGGGCTGTGGCGAATAATTATGCTAAACTATGTTGTCAATCCTTTCTTCTACGGCGTTGCCAGGCAATATTCCGGGAAGACGTGTGACATTTCAACCGTCAGACATGTGCCAAACTGGACGCTTTTTACCACTGAGCGTCTACTATGATTACTTTTTACATACTGTTTGTTGTTATCACTCGAGTGTCACCAGCCTTATAATAATTTTGCTTGCGTCTTTGCTTTGGTCAGCCTTCTGGAATTCGGAGAAATTACCGGATTTTCCAACTATTAATAAATCAGTTCATTTTCGTTGCACGTGATTAGTTTTTATTACATATTGTAGTTGCATAGCCCAAACCATATTTAACTTTAAGACAGCGCTGAAGAGACAAATAAATAAAAAAATACGTACATTTAACAAGACCTTTTCTATTCAGGACGAACATTTGTTATGCAGTAATAATGTGTGAACTTAAACCATTGCAACTCTTAAACAATGGTCACGACGAAACCATAGCAACACTATTCCAATGCAAGTACAGTTGTTGCCATACTATATCAATTGTACAATACTTCGCATTCGCTTGAGTCGAGTTGAACAATATTTAATAAGATTGTCGTCCAAGCAAAATATCCAAATGGCAACTGGAAAACGGAGGCATTGTCTTATCGAGAATTCCAACAACTTTTCATTTATGTGTTATCCGCCTTTCTGAGATATTTGTAAAAAAAAAATTAAACATTTTAACGTTTGTATACACAATCTGTGGATAATATATTTCGTTAATGTATTACATACGTATCGCATAACAGGTAAGTGGGTACATTGACATAGCGCGGCATCACATTCTTACGACCGCTCAAAGCAATGTACACATCAAGCGTTACTTGAGCAGGCGTAGAGTGTTACTGGATCAGGCTTCCTGGTTACTGCACGGCGATATCTGATCAGGGGTCGGTTTCAAGAAGCATTCGTACATATACGAACACAATTACTTCCATCATAAGACCTTATTTCGTATCAATCTTGATACGAAGCCGCAAGTGCCTTTTCAGTGACGCGCACTAGATTAATAAAAGTTACTTGGACGGATGGGCGGATGGGGGACAGAGCCTACTTCGTTGCTGTTCCCAAATTGTGGAACAATATTCTAATTGTTCGTCAGACCTTAAAGAAAGACCTGACGACATACATGTTCACTAGTGTATTTTTAATTAAATTAGCTGGATTATTTTTTTTTCCGACATTTTATTGATGTTTTTAAGTTTCCCGAATGAACTTGTTAGTATATGGTACTTGTTTTTAAATTACTTAATTAAATTGGAAAGCGCCTTTGGCAAGTTAATGCGAGGAATGGCGCTATACAAATATGCACGGTTGATTGATTGATACAAACGGAAATAGACAAGCTTGGAAAAAGATTATTGAGTAAGAGGCAAGTACGAATCTTCGAATGTTTGTGGCGGGGAACATTATTTTAAACCAACAATTTCAGTAAAACAAGACAAGACGATCTACCGGGCGATACTAGGCATGGCCAACGCACAAAGCGGGTGCATATGGCCTATCGAAGCCGGAAACTGAAAACAATTAGATGCTTTCCTTCGGAAGCAACTATGCTCACTCGTCGGGATTCACTGACCAGAGAGGATAAGCAACGTTAAGTTGTATGAACTGTGTCGGTGCCGTAAAATAAGCAATGCGATGGCGCCTCTTCTGCCACATCCTACGTATGATCGATGATGCGCCCGCAAACCAAGCAATGTCCGCATTTTTTCAAACTGATCTCAATAGATCAGATCTGCGGCTCAAGACAAGGGCTCAAGACAAGGCTCAAGACAAGGGCCGACCTGGAACAGCTTTGTCGGATCGCGGACAGGGTGGAGAACACTACACAGAAACATTGAAAAGTAGCAGTGTAAGAGGGCGTAAGAGGGCGTAAAAGGGCGTAAGAGGGCGTAGGAGTGAGTAAGCTGCTCGCACAAGATGGCTGGCTCGATTGCCATTTATAGTAAATATAATATTAATAATTACGGAACAGTTGCTTGATAGGGTCAGATTAAGCCAGTCTTCTTCTGTTCACATATGAGTGCATACTGTATACTTTATTCATATAACAGTTTTTAAATAATATTCATATTGTTTTAAAGGTATGTATTCATTGATGAGTTACTATTCTTTAGATCATCAATTGGGCTTAGAATGAATGGTTAAGCTGAATATTTGTACTGATTTTAAGGGGCGTACGCAACAACGTAAATTTGTTGAAGGCAATGGTGTTGAAAACACTATATTAATGACATTTTGGGCTTCACACAAAATCGTCGTTTTCACCAAACATTACTTGATATATAAAGACGGGTTATGATGGGCTATCTCACAATATGTTCGATATTTTACATATAGCTAGCGACTTGAATTTCAATAAACATACGGTGAAAAAGAGCTTCTTGTCTGATTATTTCGCAAATTACGTATGTCAGTTACCATACAATATGTTTGACACGTCGCTATGATGTAAAGCAAACGGTTGCTCCAGATAATGAAAGAGTTATTAGTAATATGAGAACGGTTGGTTTTTTTACACATGTTGGTAGCTGTAGTGAAACAAACAGTGGGACAACTCAAAGAGGTGTAATATCCTAATGCAAAATAACAAAATAGTGGGACAACTCAAAGAGGTGTAATATCCTACTGCAAAATAAAAAATATTGGGACAACTCAAAGAGGTGTAATATCCTAATGCAAAATAAAAAAATAGTGGGACAACTCAAAGAGGTGTAATATCCTAATGCAAAATAAAAAAATAGTGGGACAACTCAAAGAGGTGTAATATCCTAATGCAAAATAAAAAAATAGTGGGACAACTCAAAGAGGTGTAATATCCTAATGCAAAATAAAAAATAGGAGACTAAACACACACAAAGCTACGTTATACATTATATCAACAGCGACATACCTCGTACCTTAATTAGACAGACATGCGTTTTCAGCGTGGAAAGTCAGCTAGGACAGACTTTGTGCCAGGCAGCCATAACAAATGATCCCCTTAAGAAATATATTGGTTCAAATGCTGTGTTATGCGCCTCAACTTTATAGTACTTTTCCCATTCTGCAATTAACCAGTTTGTTGTAGATTAATAAATAATTTTTTTACTTGCATTCATTTACTCCGAACGGCAATGTATGGGATAAAACACAATGGTTCTAATATGTAGTCATACCTTTGATTGTTTCAGACAACATGGACGTTCCTTCAGCGAAAGTTATCAACATAGAAGAAGAGTGTTTGAAAATAGAAAAGGAGATACTGGACAAATTGATGGAATATATTCAAGTAGAGAAGGAAAAACTTGACATTATGCAAGCCAAGTTTGACATGAAAGGGGCAGAGCAGCTGACATCGCTATTTTAATTTCCTCCTTCGAAAGACATTACTCAATATATAGCCTTGTGTTGTGCTTATTGTAGAACTGTACATTTCAAGACACATTCATAACAACACATATCTCAAAATAACAACTTATCGTAGAACTGTACATTTCAAGACACATTCATAACAACACATATCTCAAAATAACAACTTATTGTAGAACTGTACATTTCAAGACACATTCATAACAACACATATCTCAAAATAACAACTTATCGTAGAACTGTACATTTCAAGACACATTCATAACAACACATATCTCAAAATAACAACTTATCGTAGAACTGTACATTTCAAGACACATTCATAACAACACATATCTCAAAATAACAACTTATCGTAGAACTGTACATTTCAAGACACATTCATAACAACACATATCTCAAAATAACAACTTATCGTAGAACTGTACATTTCAAGACACATTCATAACAACACATATCTCAAAATAACAACTTATCGTAGAATTGTACATTTCAAGACACATTCATAACAACACATATCTCAAAATAACAACTTATCGTAGAACTGTACATTTCAAGACACATTCATAACAACACATATCTCAAAATAACAACTTATCGTAGAACTGTACATTTCAAGACACATTCATAACAACACATATCTCAAAATAACAACTTATCGTAGAACTGTACATTTCAAGACACATTCATAACAACACATATCTCAAAATAACAACTTATCGTAGAACTGTACATTTCAAGACACATTCATAACAACACATATCTCAAAATAAATGTATTTATATTTCACGGGTTCATATATCATGAACTATTCAATATTTGTTAAACAAATATATTGTCAAACAAATGGCAACTATTCTACAGCTTGCTTTTTTGTTTGAAATAGGACACTCAAGCTGATACACGATATACGTGCCAGTCAGTGGAAGGTAGCGATAATAAGACATTTCACTGAGTGACTCGGGCTGTATATTAGTGTTATGCGTATTATTGTTGTATATTAGTATTGTTCGTTATAGGCTTACTGGTATTTATCTCTGAATTGTTTCTGGGCGAATCGAATCACAATGTTATATAATATATAGTTTTATGTTTGTATGTCAAACAAAAAGTTTTGAGTGAACCAGATCAAGATTTAAAAGTGCGTTTCACCAAGATGCTCAATAAATCCATCATCACGCTAATGATCGACATTTGCATAATAACCTCCACAGTGTGAACAATTAGGCAACACAAATATAAACAAATTTCAAAAGTGGCGGACAATGCGATCCGTCGAACATTTTTCAATTACATTTAAAATATTTGCTCACTGGTTGAAGTGAATAAATGTAATTTAAAAAAGAAGACGCCGTCTCACAGAGAACAATATTTATGTGCCACACCGATGAAGTGTTGTTTTGACGGGGCAGTTTGTCTGGTCATTTGCTGCAAGATCGACACATACGAACTTCTTAAATCGGTTAGTACATTTGCTGGAGTGGGAACGTGCGTAAACCCCAATTTACGACCTGACGACATATGTGCGCGTGAATACACATATCCAAATGTTCACATTACATGAGTTATAAACAAAATGCTGTAATAACAACACCCACGCACAAATAAGTACACAACAATTAATGTAAGCCAACATTTAATAGGATAGACAAAATCTAAAAAAAAACATGTTTTATAACACAAAATACCGTTGCTTTAATCTTAATAACTATTAAAACATAATTTCACAATGTTTCATCGTGAATAATTGTAAAAACAGTAGTGACGTCATATGCACGTATCAGATCACGAGTATAAGAAAGTAAACATTACATCTCGAAAATTAAAATGTTGACTAAAAACAATTAAACATAGTCTGTCAAGTTAGCCCCAAGTGATACACATGCCACCATTTAAAAGGTCCTTGTTGACTAGATATCACTTAGAATAACATTACGTTACATAATCGTGCCTCTTCTCCGCAAAATACACATAGGCTACTTAGTGTTGACACCTGGCGATTGTAGGCTACACTAAATATTCAGTAGGGCAGTATTATTTTTAGTAAACAATATAGGCTAGCAATAGGCCTTCAAGCAAACTAATGTGCACGTTTGTTTTGATATTAATAGTATTGGAACTGACTGTGCCATGGACTAATCTACAAGTTACTCTAATAAACCCTAATGTCGTCAAATTAGGGTTTATTAGAGTAACTATTGTTGAGAAGATATCGCTTAGTATAACATTACATTACTTACATAATCGTGCCTCATATTTGCAAAATACACATAGGCTACATAGTGACGGCACCTGGCGATTGTAGGCAACACTAAATATTCACGAGGATCGTATTATTTTTAATAAACAAAATAGGCAAAACTTTTGCTATAATAATAATGCACTTGCATGGTTAAAGTCTGGAGGAAGCGCATTGCTGATCTGGGTGATCTTGATTCTCCACGCCGATAACATTTTGGCAATGTTATTTTCCAAACCATCTTGCTAAAATCGTCCGTTATCCCCGACGGCAAGTGGCTCTTGGCAGTAAAGTTAGCAAACATGGTTTCCTCTGCGGTTACCCTGTCAACCTCGGTGCCGGCGATACCTCCACCCATACGGGACAGAGCAGAAGCCTACGTTTTATGGCACACGCGTTCTGTGTGCATGGAAATGTGAAATCACTTCATTTAAGGCAAAACAAGAATAATATGTTCACAGAACGTCCAGCTGCTCACGCACAACAAGAACTGCCCAGCGCGAAAGAAATATATTGAATTATGGGGTAAAAAATTAGGGGAAAATACAAAAAAGCGGGACATTTCAGACGAAAAGCCGTTTTTTTTTTTCTTTCGATTTCTCGCCCGAAAACGGTAATGTTGATAGACAGATGTTATCGTGTACCGGTTTCTGCTGGCATTGCGGATTGCGTTGGGGTATACGCATATCATGATAGCATCAAGTAGCGAACGTGTTAGTACGACATTTCATGAAACGGGTGGTAGCTACTACTGATGCTAAGATTATTCATGGTCAAACACTTGTCATCATATCCAAAAGGTTTGTATTGTTGCTTTGGTGTATTCTCCACATCTATCTTGTTTTCATCTTGTCTTAGACAATCTTCGCTCATCCTTTTGGATATGTTGAAAGAAGTGTTTGATCATGAAACGAACTATCCTGAGAAATGTTCAATAATATCAATACAATTGCTGCGTAGTCGGTCGAGCGAATCAATGAATTTAATCAAACAAGTATTATCAACTGTTACAGGACAGTGACATACTTGACCATGACCATATTTGACTTGAGTGTACATGTTTGTTTTGCCTCTCGGTGATTCGGCTGTCTGCTCCTGTGGAATCGTTCTTACTTACGTGCTGATTCTTTTCACACGAAGAGGTGTCACATTCTACGTCTTCGACACGATGGTCTCATTCTCTATGTTTCTCCTGGTGTTTGCGTCGATTCAGCGTCTAATGGCGGTCAGGCGCCCGCACTCGTTCAACGTGAAAGCGCAGCGTGCTATGATTGTTCTAATTATCATTGCTGCGATTTCAGTGGCGCACACTACTGTGGCAACTGTGGCGCAACTATTGATGTACAAACAGTTCATAAATGTATTTCGTATGTGTGTGCGTCTAGCTAGTGATCACTTGCTACAGTTTGGTTGCGGCCACGCTACTGAAAAGGGCAAGAACATCCAGCAACCGTATGTGTCCTTAACATCATAGTTCTGTCTGAATCAGGACCCTCTACTAGTGTTTACTGTAATGCTACAGAAACGTCACGCATGCAAATTGTCCGACAGTTCCATCATAGTATACACTTAGTGGAAACAAGCGGACAATTTGACGAGTTCATGGCGGTAGAACTGGCGCAAGTCTTCCAGTAACATGTAACGCTGGCGACGCCGTAGATGACCGGAATAACATCATAGTTCTGTCTGAACCAGGACCCTCTACTAGTGTTTCATCTAATGCTACGGAAACGTCACGTATGCAAAGTGGACTTAGACCCAAGCTCGGCAGCGCATCAAAACAAAATAGGTTAAGCAGTTTCTAGTCAATTAGGACAGTTTGAAACATTTAGTATACACGCAGTTGCTTCGCTCGATACCTTCCTAAGAACATTGACTAAGCATATTGCGGTTTATGTTCGAAAGTGTGTGATTGAAGATCATAATGACGAACATTGCACATGGACAAAGTGACTTTGCTAACGAAATGGCGTAAACATGTGAATAATATACTAACATAAATGCGCTCCACATTCTTTATTTAGGCATCTCGAAGCATATTTCCTACTACATATTCCATCTTGCATACATATATTGTTGTGGATAAATGTTTCAATTATTTGATGCTGCAGTGTAATTTTGCTATGCGATTTTACATTAATTATTTTATTTTGTAAATATATTAATTTAAGCTACGTTTTGAATACTTTAACTCTTAATTGTTAGCAATACAATTACATGTAGGACGATTGCTTTGACGTATATTGATTTATTTAAAATATAATCAACATAGCTGTGATGGAATCATTATCCTTCCCCGCTGTTGTCCTTTCTGCCGCTTAATAGAACCACATCCTTCGATTAGTAAATTCATATCCACGGGAATCACCAGCATTGACACGAAGAACGATACGTTGCACAGGCGAAACGGCAGAACAGTGCATCAACGGAATATAATGTGCTGCGCATTGTCTTTGCAACGCGGACAAACCCTCTTGATATCTGCGTTGCTGAGTTGCCATATTCGTAGATGCTGTACAAAGGGAAGTAGATTCACGTTTTTGGAACACTACAGTAAGTGTCAAGTGTCAAGTGTCAAAAAAAAAGCAGACATTTAATGTTATAATTGACTATTCTCCAATCGTCGTGTAAATTACAATGGTTCGACCCAGGCGTGATATTACCGCGATCAATATTTAGAGATGGTTAGTATATGCTGCCGTGATTCGACTTTCATGTATCCTTTTCAAGGTCCAACATTCACAGCCAAGGAGGAAGTTTCTTCAGCAATGCGATCCTGATGCATTCAACGGACCAGTTTTTGCCGGAGTAAATGCACGCAGATACTAGATTTGCATGCTGGGTAATACAGTGTTATGTTTCTTTAGTGGTACTTAACAGTGAACGACGGAGTTGGCTAGTTGTTGCACGGAACCATATAAGGTAACAACAACACTATCTTGTCGAGTTGCGCTTAACTAATATTGATGTTTACATTTTGCTTAACTATGTTACACAATAATATAATATATATGAACCCGTTTTGCACTTTCATTCCATTTAATGAAACTAACTCAGAAATATGCACGTTTCATGGAAGTCTCAAATATGTCATGTAATAGCTGTGTGTTGGTGATGTGGTGTCAGGTCAATTATTATAAATATATATTGTATGTTTGTATGCAATGCCATCCACCAATCATTTAATAGAACAGCCCTAATTTTCATCCAAGACTATGAAGGGTATTTCTCCATTTACAGATACAAACACTTCTTAATATCACATAATATCCTTACACTTATTGCTACATCCATGCCTGGTATGTATGCATATGCACATCCCCATAAATGATACTTATAAAAACAATCACTATTTCTTTATATGGTGATTATTCTGAGTAAGTGCATGAGGTGGGTTTCTGTCCCAGACTGGATTTCAACGTCTTTAGCCCATGTTCTTACATAACTACTGTTCAGTCTGGTGCGCGTGGCGTACCGCACATCTTCGGTATCCTTGACAGGGAAGGCTGAAAATACTGTATATATATATATATATATATATATATATATATATATATATATATATATATATATATATATATATATATATATATATATATATATATATACAACATTCCGTGGGTGTCGATGAACGCCAGCAGTGAATAGATGACTCTCATTATACCGGACCGCTTTAAGAGGACCGGACATATATTTTTATTTAGTAGATTTTCCAAAGATGTAAAGAACATTATTTGTAACACTACCTTAGAAAACACACTGAACGTTCATTAGAATATGTCAAAGAATAACATATTTACAACAAATGCGGTCGGCTTAATATTTGTAAGCATATGTCGACTTACGCAGACCGGAGCGAGACCGGAAGTTGTATATATTTTGTTAGATTTTTTGTGCGGTAGTGTCACATAAACACTTGCGAAATGTAAACGAAGTCGAAGTCCGACACCAGTAAAGCTATTTTTGAACACGGGATGTTTCAATACGAAAACAAAACAACACCGACATTTCATAGACAATGCATGTACACGAGTAATATTGGGGTCGCGGACGGAGCAGTATTTTATGCGATGGCGATTTATTGGAAGCGGACACCATAATAATGATTATTATCTATACTCTAGCCCATAGGAATTACCGGAGTGTTTACACCATGGCATGGCCGTTTAGTATAGTATGCGTTATATCAATATAATTATAGTAAACGAATAGTATATTATATTGTTATGATATTAATATGCAATGAGTGATTGACGGAAATACGCGGGATGGTCACTCACCCTCAGACACTCCCTAGCCTAGCCTTGGCTGGGGGGATTGATTCTTCGAAACGAATTCGGTTGGCTGCGATCACATCGGATGGTATATAAATATTAATCCCACCCTGAATGAGTAATTACTAGTTTCACAATTAGCAAGATTTTGCCTTGTAATGCAAGTCTGATGAAACTGAGCGATAGTTACATGACATATTTACATGCTTTTGACAATAATCCGTAGTATACCTGCAACTTGAGTTTCGAAGTCCAGATTTTAGACTCACCAAACGCTTCCAACTGCAACCCCCTTGAGACTCACGAAAACCTCTAAATATACCCCCTTGGGAACAGCAAATGCACCCCCTTGACGGGCCTTGAGGCTCACCAAAAAACACCAACTGCACCCTCCTTGGAACCTCCAACGGGTCCGTCCATTGAGGCTCAACAGAAACGTCAAAGTGCACACACACACACACACACACACACACACACACACACACACACACACACACACACACACACACACACACACACACACACACACACACACACACACACACACACACACACACACACACACACACACACACACACACACACACACACACACACACACACACACACTCACACACACACACACACACACACACACACACACACACTTAAAACCCGGGATTTTCTTATTTTCTGTGGGGGCCGCGAGTTTAACCACATCGGGGAGGGTTAGCATGTGTGTCACTGTGATATTGTTTTATTTTGTTACACTCCATTTTGTAAAATTCATTAAATAGGGTAATGCAAATAAAAATTGGCTAGTCAGCGTGTTAGCTTGTGCGAACGTATGTGTATATACAACACCTTGCCTAGCCTATGAGTCCATGTTACTGAGCTTATACACCACCATGGCTTTGTCATTAAGAACCAGTTAATTCATTCTTTTAGTGCCATCAGTTTGAAGGGAAATTAAAAAGTCAAATATTTAAGAGCCATATTATGTTAAATCACTTAAATCAATCAGTCATCAATTTAATCAGTAATTTATTTCATACAAAAGAGTACGGTCATATACATCAGGTCAACAAAACTTGTAGTACTACTCCACCTGTACTATATTATAATATTGAATAAACTGCAACTGCAACAATACCTTAAACACATTTGTTCGTGGATGCAGATAACCTGCATAAAAAAAGTTACTTGCACATATACTTTTTTCTAATCCGAATAGTACAACAGTCAATGCATGAACAGCAAGCATAAGTCTAGCACTACATTTCATCACCATTACAAAAATGCACTTTATTGAATTTACTGCATTTTATTTACGTTGCAAAGAGCGTGTTATTCACTTTCATTGTACAAATGTAGAACTGTCTGAGTAGAAAAAATATTGTATCTCCACAGAAGACTCTTTTCTTTGTATTTTATATAATTTTTTTCCATCAGGTCACCATTCATTAGCAAAAATACACTGTATGGAATTTATATCAATATATTTAAGTTGCAAAGAGCTTGTTCGTCACCTTCCTTGTACAGAAGTAGAATTGCCTGAGTAGAAAAAATATGACATCTCCAATAAAGACTCGTTTCTTTGTATTTTTTTTTCATTTTCATCCCACAAATTATATATCAGAAATATTCATAATTAAATTCAAAACTGCATCACCAAGCATAATATCAATCAAAGAACATTATCTGAGACCTTACTCTATTAAACTCAAAGAGCATACCATTGTCATGGTCGCATCATTGAGTACAGGAAACTTCTAACAATCTCTGCAACCCTTAGTTGATGGAGCAAGCAGTACAATGACATCAGCAATAGATGACTAATAATTGTAAGGCCAATCAGGACAGCTAAGCAACTACTTTTGTTTCGATATCTAACGTATCATAACAAGAAAATATTCTAGAAATTAATACAGATTTATAATATAATGTTTAGTAAGTACCATATGTTTATTACGAACGTAACAGTTAGGAATTATTTAAATTGACATATGTTAAAATGGTGCTGCAAAATTAAGATTGTCCCTTGTCGGTAGGTATATGTCCAGTTCCAGAGTATGTTCTGGGAGATCCACCTTTGTCTAGCTAACTTTCCTCACGCTTGCTCCATTTTTAGAAAATCATCACCTCAAAACGTTGTTCGTCAGTCATCCGATGATGACCAATCATGCACAGAAAACAATAAAATATTTTACTAAAATATCATATTTTTTATAACTTATGTGATATATTACAAATTGGCATCATTTAATTGCATTTAGTACAAAGATAATTGTATCTCCTGAATTAAACGAATTAAGTTTTAATTGAATGTGTGAAATCAGCTTACTAATAGAAGAAAACAACTTAAAAACCTTCGAAAACGAGCAGAGCCAACCTTACAGCAGTCTAACCCATATATATATCATCGACAAGATTACTATCGCCCATCAATGCACAACATTCACTAGTAGGAGGCATACAGTCTAACAATAACACACTATGCTCTTTCTTTGCAAGACTGTAGGCTGTTCTACAAAACTACATAAAGTTTACGATTATGTCAATACACGAAAACACAATTCAATAACATATTGTGAAAACTATTCAGATATGTCTTATATACATAATTATGCTAAATGGTATTGACATGCTAAATTACCTTGACAGTCCCCGGATTACAACCACACACAGTGTCGTGATGAGGGGGCAATCCGTCTTCACCCAGGGGGTGTCGTGCTACCGGCCCTTCTGTTTCAATGCAGCAGAAAACGCATTTTTGGGAGGTTGTCCCGGACGGAGGGAAACAAAGAGCGTCCGTCAGAAGACAAGTTGTTCTACGGAACAACCCAGGAGCTCAGTCGTGAGCCAACACAGCCGCGGTCGTGGCCAGTCTAGGAGGCGTTGAGCTGTTTAACGGTCGAACAAATATATATTTTGTAATCCATATAATTACGGAAATATGTTGATTATTCAGTGATATCTAAATACAGTATATGTACTTCAATGTATGAAAAATTGGAATAAAACACGTGTTGCACATTATATTTATTCAAAAGAACAATATTAGAACACATGAACCGTCCAAAGCCAAAATGTTAACGACTAGAACCATTACACATCTCGGAATATCTCAGTCGTCTTTGTTTTGAAAATGCACTACGTTTTTGCAGTATTGCAATAATATATGAATGTTTAATTTCTAATAGGAGGATTATTTTAGCGATTGATTACAATTTGCACATATTGAAAGTTATACAACAACAAAATACGTTCGAAACGTCTAAAATGATATGTTTTATTTAGGACGCTCCTCAATAGAAATATTTATATATTTTTCCACTGCCAGTGGTATTTGAACGACAGTATAAAACACAACCCCTCAGACATTTAAAAATAAGTAATTGCATGATTATATTTTTTAATAACAATGCTGTATGGTTCTAGCTATTTCTCCATGAAAAAGGGACCTGAATACATTGTGCCACAACATACGGACTTATGTACATTAAGACATATTTGTTTGGGGATTTTGCAACTATAAATAGTGTATTTCCGTGTGATAATAAAAAAATACATTGAACAAGGTCGCATTTTTTTACTTTTCCAAAAATTGGTGACTCACATTACGGGGGAATGTCCTATATGCTGCCACGAGGTAGCCATATTAATAAAGCAGGTTCTGTGAAAATATATTGTGCAAAAACGTAGAGGGTCAATATCAAATCCATAGTAATATATATATATATATAGTGATCAATTATAACACGAACAGTGTCCTGGCGAACAAAGAGAGAACAATCACGGTCCTGGCGAGCAAAGCTAGAATGATCACGGTCCTGGCGAGCAAAGCTAGAATGATCATGGTCCTGGCGAACAAAGCTACAACGATCACAGTCCTGGCGATCACTAGTCAAATTATACATACGTTCGCCATATATGTTTTGTATGATGCAGCACATATAAAACGAGTGAAATTATGTAGCTCAAAATATAAAATGTATGAATCTGATGATATTAACAGTGCGGTTGGCGTCTACTTTAGAACAACATGCATTCCAAATGTACTCGCAATAATAGACAATTCACTAGAAAGCGTATTTAATAAAGAGTTACTACTAACCAAAACAAAAACAAATTCTCCGAAATCGCCTTCGAGTTCGGCCTTACTTTCAAACGCCTATCCATGTGACGTAGTTAATTATTCGTTTCACGCACGTCATGCATTCGTCTACTGTCGCAGAGGTGTATACTTTCATTGGCAACAATGGAACAGTTTCATGCGCGTCTGGCGGTAGAACTGTCGCACGTCCTCCCGGAATATGGTGCTGACCATGCTGTAGATGAACGGATTGACAACAGAGTTTACAACAAATAATCGCTGCATTCCCTCTGGAATTGGAGTTGCCAGGTTATCCAACAACGCTGGCAGCCAGCAGAACACGAAGACAATCGTTATGATGAATAGCAACGCAACATTTGCACTGGTCTTTGGTTGTTTCGCAACTGCCTTGTTTGTAGTCGACGTTTCTTCAACTTTTGTTAAAACATTCGAAAGCCCCAGACCAATGGGAAGGGCAACGTTCACTGCTTTGATTACGTTCACTTTCATAGTTACATTTGAAGATCCCAGATCAACGAGACATACAGCGTTCTCAACTGGTCTGATTTTTTTCATTTTCGATGTCATATTTGAAAATCCTGCATTTGGTTGGCGGCTTTGGGTTTTCGTGAATGTACGAGAAGACCCCGGTTCAGACGGGCATGGATTGTGTTCAGATGTCCCTTGTAAGACAGCGATCTGGTTTCGCGGGGCTCGTGCCCTGATAAGCAGCGTAACCGCCATCAAAATATAACAGGTCGTCATTGTAAAGATGCACACTAGAGGCACACAAGAGGTATATACTCGTCTGAATTTGTCTTGTTTACAAAGCCTCGCCACAATATTCACTGATGTGCCTACAACTGCAATCACAGCAATGATAATCAAAGCCTTTTTCGCTCGCTGTGCGTTCACGTTGAACGAGTGTGGACGTCTGACTGCCATAAGACGCTCGATCGACACAAACACCAGAAGAAAAGATGAGAACAAGGTCGACACATTGACGACATACAGCATTGCCTCCCGTTTTATCAAGCCCGTCTGCGTTGCACAAAGGACAATTCCACAGACACAGACGAATGAATCAGCTACAGCCAATGCAAACATGTACACTCTCGTCGATGTTGTCATCTTTCGGGCATAAACTGCTACTACAAGCAGATTGCCCGGCAATCCCAGCACACACAGGAGCAAGACATGAATAACGAAATGCTCTGTAAATGTTGATTTACCGGAATCGAATGTAACATTTAAGACATTCTGCATAAAAGTTGTGCCGTTTGTCACGTTGGATGTATTCCCCGACTCCATGTCAACGGCTAGTTCGCAACTGAAGAATACACTGCGCCGATTGTGACACCATTGGCCAGTTGATCATCAGTTGATATGAAGCCTTTATGCATCAGTTGATATGAAACCTTTATGCACTAGACAGCTAATAAATCATGGATGAATTTACAGTCCAATCAGCATTAGGTCTATCTATGTAACATCACTGCAACATCATTAGTTGATATGAAACCTTTATGTACTAGACAGCTAGTAAATCATGAATGAATGTACAGTCCAATCAGCATTAGGTCTATCTATCAACGAACAAGACGCACGTTTCAAAGAATAAGTAAACTTCTTTGAGCACAATGCATCTCATCTCACCTACTGAAGACCAATGCACAATATAACTGTACGCATTCAGGCGCACGTGCAACTAAAGATAATTTATCGGCAGTGTGTGGGTCATTTTGAATGACTATGCGCAGGTGGTGAGGTAATTACAGCGTCATGTCTGTATGTCATCGGTTAATGAAATACATAATATATAGCAGTTGGCTATCCAATGAGGTTGTAACAAACAGTCCGTGTTAACGCCGACTGTGAGAATGTATTTATAACAACTACTTCCAACACAACAGCACGACATGACAGTGGATTAGACGGGTCTTATCACATGTTTATGTGCCGCGAAGTGCGTAACACCTGCTAGTTCACATATTATACTCTGCATGTTACACGGTTTCACCTCAAGAGACTCGACCAACGCCTTTCACATCGAAGCACATGCGTTTGTATGTGTGAACGTTGTTCAACGATTAATTTTGTTTAAACACATGTTTCGTTGTGGTTTCAAGCAACATTGTCGAAACTGTTGAACACCCTGAACTCTGGCCACGTGGGGGCGTCGACGTGAACGAATGAAATTGATGTAGTTGATGAATCTATCAATTAAGTTTATTTCAACACAAACAAGCAAACCATAACATTAAAATTTAGTTATTAATGTTTATATATATATATATATATATATATATATATATATATATATATAAATATATATATATATATATATATATATATATCGGCAAGGTGATAATAAAATAAATACATATATATATATATATATATATATATATATATATATATATATATATATATATATATATATATATATATATATATATATCGGTAATGTGATAATAAAATAAATACATGTATGGTCCAACCTCTTTGCTCCACAAAGTAACCGTATCATCTTTATTGTAATAACACTAAACAATTTACATTAGTTGCATATATGTTGACCCATATTTCAGTACAGTACATAATGTAAAGCAAAAAAGAGAGTGGTAGAAAATAAGCATACCACATTTATCAATCACAATGCTGGCTCTGTGCATAATGGCACAATCGACACCTAGACAGTTTAGATTACCGTCATAGCAGAACATGTTAGTATCATCTGCTAATAAGATTTATTTACATTTTTTTAAACACTGGAAATATAATTGATGTACAAAATAAACACATTCGGTCCTAAAACAGAACCTTATGGTATATGCCCTTTTGGTACTGCAAACATATTTCTATCTTAAATATAATATAGCAAATGTATTGTATCCACCCTCCTCTACGGAAGCGAGTGCTGGATTCTGGAAAGAGAGACAGAGAGACACGTACAAACATTTGAAACGCCGCAAGCATCTGTCCAGTCCTCGTCCAATTTCTCGTCTTCTGACGCGTACCCACCATCGTTCCTAGTAGTAGCAATATCAAAGCACCTGATACAGATAACAGGTGACACCCCCTTTTATTGTAATCCGACAGGCTGCATCGCCCCTGGAGCCCAGATGTGCTAATCAAGGGCATCTGACAGCTAATCCGCTGACAGCTTTGCCACGAAAGAAATGTGTACAGATTTGTTCTGCCGTAAGTTGTCACGATGCGCGTTGTCCACGTTTCGATTCCCAAATAATGTACAAAGATAATATTTATTAAATATGCTGCCAGAAATTAAATAATAAATATCTGCCAACAAATATGTTAAATACACTACACTACACGGACTGTTTTTACAGCAAATACCTTTGCTTATATGTGTTGTAAGTTTTTTTCAAATTATAAAGTATCGTCTGCAATTCAGTCAGGCTAGGACTCTTGAATTATATGCTACAGCAGACATTCTATACGGATGTACTTCTTATATTTAACAATATATATATTGTAACTATATGTTGTGACAATGCGCATATGTCAAAAGTCCACTCACACCGGATCATCTCTACAAGAGTCATCACGTATGTGAAAATCATTTTGAAGAATCATAATTCATAAACAACCTCCACCTTCATCCCTTGACTGGGACGTTCGTAGTGGTGTCACAATCCTCGCCAGCGTTGGATGCCCTCTGCTGTGCGTAGTAGTGTAGTTAGGTTTTGATGTGTCCATTCATTTATGTTGTCTATCCATTTTGTTTCAGTCGAAGGATATGGCCAAACCAGGAGAGTTTGTGTTAGTTTACTGTTGCCAATAAGGACTCTTTCCAGCAAGGGAGTATATTTGTTGTCTGACATATTCGTTTGTCTTGTGCTCAATATACGAAAAGCGGAGGAGTCTCCTGAAGCATTTCGTTTCAAGTGTTTGTACGCGTCTCTATATCTCTCCTGCTAGAGAACAGCTTTCGTATCCGTAGAGGAGGATGGATACCTCAAGTACTTTGTAGAGTTTAAGCTTGGCTTCGAAGCTGGTGTTGCTGCTCTTCCAGATGTTGTTAAGTCTATACATAACAGACATGGCTACTGTTGAAGGTAGACCCAAGTTATTTGAATGAGTCTGCTTCCTCAAGTTTGTGCCCGTTCATCAATATGTTAATGGGGGCGTTCTGGTTGGTACTATTGGCAAATACTTTGATTTCAAACGTAACAAGAAAGCTGGAAATATATGATATGTGATACCGACATTGTGACGAACCCACCACATAGGTTACACCGACAACGGGAATTATTTGCACAATTTCGGATACAATGTTGAGTTCTTGTGACAGATGGCACACGGAGTAGAACTTATTATCATTTATGCAACCTCTTTCCTTGTCAAATGTGTGACCAACCAGTATTTTAATGTGTTATACATATGCAATGAATCCACATCAAAGTGTGTAATCAAGTTAGTGAGTTTGTTCAGGCAGTTCACTGTGGTCAGGCATATTGTGCTGAGAGAGTTACGTGTATGGCAAGAGTACACATGGAGGTGATAATCATACATGCATTGACAAGCTCAACACTACGAATGAGAGTTGTGCCATGTGTGTAAGCAGAAACATATTTTTTTTCGAGTTATACCATGACTAAATGGTAAATTTATGTCAGACTAAATCTAAGAATGTTTCTAATTGCTAACTTTACTCAGTATATTATGAGATGTATTGTTAGTCATGTAAACTGTTTTATTTATTTGTATAAAGCAGTGTTGTGTATGTCGTATTGATAGTTACCACATTATAAAAAAAATATTTGTTTGTGTGATATCCTTCATTGCTAGAACAATGCTTAGGTAAGCTGTTCTGTGGTTGGCATTCAGTAATTCATTCTTGGGTGAAAACAATTAATTTCCTACCTTCCTTCCATATCATCGTCAACATAAATATCACAAATATCGTTATCACCGTCATTACGTTTATTATTAAATCATTATTTAGAAAACTATCAACTTACTATGGTACAAACCAACTAACCGCGTATACATTTGTCATATCTAGTTATTGCTACACGCAATAAAACACTTGATACTGGATCCGTAGATACAGTATATGTCCACTGATTAATTTTGGTTTGTAGGCGTGATGAACTACACAATGTTCTAAGAAATAAATGTATAATTTGTGTAGACGTAATGATACGAGTTCCTTGTTCATCCATTAACATCATAATGCTAATCGAAAAGTACGTATATATAGTTAGAATAATCTCAAGTTACGGACACTTCAATAATACGGTCATCATGGACATATCCTAATTAATTACATTCTAATGTACGGATATTGACAATATAAATCAATATACGTCAAACAGCTAATGCACCTGTTTGAATGCTTCATTTACAATCTAACTGATGACTTCACCGAACGGATATGAAATTAATCAGTTAAATAAATATAAAATAAATACGGTTATACGAATACAATTATAAATAAAGTTTGAGTTAATTGGGGGTGCAATTGTTGACAAAACATGCGATTTTCCGGAAAACAATAAATCCGGAAAATTGCATTACCAACCGTATGTTGATAATGCAATTTTCCGCTCAATAATGCACTACCCAGCAGGCAAAATGACGTTGAAAATACGTTGTTTCAACGTCAGGTACCACATTGTAGCAATGTCGGAAACTAGTTGGATTTGAAAGTTGTATCTACGTCGGCTTTCAACGATGTATCGACGTCGGGTTTCCACGTTGTATCGACGTTGAAGTAAAGGTGATTCCACAAACACATACCGTCGAATTAACTCGCTTATGTTGTCAACGGACATGATCTGGTACTACAAGAAGACTGCCCGGCAAATCTAGCACTCAGAGGAACAATACAACAATAAGAATATTCCATGTAATTGATGATTCGCATGTAGCGTAATCGAATGTATCATTGAAGAAATTATGCAGAAAACTTGAGTCGTTGATCACGTTAGATGTGTTACTTGAATCCACGTTGACGTCTAGCTCGCAGCTCGCAGCTCGCAACTCGCAACTCGCAACTCGCAACACGCAACTCGCAGCTCGCAGCTCGCAACTCGCAGCTCGCAACTTGCAACTCGCAGCTCGCAGCTCGCAACTCGCAACTCGCAACTCACAACTCGCAGCTCGCAGCTCGCAACTCGCAACTAGCAGCTCGCATCTCGCAACTCGCAGCTCGCATCTCGCAGCTCGCAACTCGCAGCTCGCAACTCGCAGCTCGCAACTCGCAACACGCATCACGCAACTCGCAGCTCGCAACTCGCAGCTCGCAACTCGCAACTCGCAGCTCGCAGCTCGCATCTCACAACTCGCAGCTCGCAGCTCGCAGCTCGCAACTCGCAGCTCGCAGCTCGCAACTCGCAGCTCGCATATCGCAGCTCGCACCTCGCAGCTCGCAGCTCGCAACTCGCAGCTCGCATCTCGCAGCTCGTAACTCGCAGCTCGCAGCTCGCAACTCGCAGCTCGCAGCTCGCAGCTCGCAGCTCGCAACTCGCATTTCGCATTTCGCAGTTCGCAGCTCGCATCTTGCAGCTCGCAACTAGCAGCTCGCAGTTCGCAGCTCGCAGCTCGCTTATCAAATGCTTTTGATTCTTCTTAGATTCTTCTTCGATATGAACCAGGTTTCAAGGTGTTCACTTTGATGACTTAGTCTTCCTACAGGCCAACTAGTTGCAGCTGATTAACAAAGAGTGATGATCAAAAACAGCGATATCCGATGTGTTGGAAGATGCACTAGTTTCGTTGAAAATCGTTTAAAAGAACATATGTATCTAGCAC
The DNA here is from genome assembly GCA_963662155.1 of Lamellibrachia columna. Classification (NCBI taxonomy): domain Eukaryota; kingdom Metazoa; phylum Annelida; class Polychaeta; order Sabellida; family Siboglinidae; genus Lamellibrachia; species Lamellibrachia columna. The sequence goes on along the minus strand of OY759268.1, from coordinate 10,591,166 downwards.
AACGCGTGTTTTACGAGTGTCGTGACACCATTGGCCAGTTACATGTAACATCACTCATTTGGCTTTTCCTGTAGTAGTACTGGCCAACACTCATATGGAGTCAAACGGTCAGGGTTGGGTGCACACGCTATTTAGTCATGTTTGTTTGGGATTAAGTGTGTGAGAGCTTGCTTAAATTTCTGTGTTTCTGTGATGCTGGCTATTGTGTCTGGTAGTGAATTCCAATATTTTATTGTTCGGGGAAAATAAGAAAATGTGTAATAGTTCTTACTGGTGTGGATGGTGTTGAAGGCTTTGCTATTTAGATGCCGTGGGTGGCGTTGGACGGGCTGGAGGAGGTTTCCAACAGGCAAGGATAGATGAATGTGGATGGCTTTGTGAAATATGGTGAGACGTCTGTTTGTTCGCCTGGTTTTTAGTTGCTCTAGGTGTAATTTTTAATAAAGTCTGACACACAACCATTTTATATGGATGTGTAGTCGTTGTGACAAAAGCGAGCCGCCCGTCGTTGCACCATCTCTATTTTGTTAATGAGGACCTGGATGTGGGAGTCTCACACGGATGACGACTATTCTAGGAGTTGAAGAACAAGGGTTGTGTAGGTAGTTGTTTTGAGGGCATGATTGGAAATTCCGTATGACGAATAAGATAAGATGATATAAGATAAGATAATTCTTTATTTCCTCAACAATGAATTGAACAATTTGTCTCGGGTAAGAACAGACATGACTGCAATATATACATAAAACCATTATATAAAAGCGGCATATAAATACACAGTGAAACATACTAAAATAATAGTAATAATAATAAAAATAAATACACGCATAACTAATGATTAGACAATATATACATTGCATACACATTACTTGTTATGCTAGGAACGATAAGTGACACTGTTGCAGCAGGCATCATGAGTTTAGTTGTTTAATGGACAGTGGCACAAATGAGTATTTGTATATGTTAAGCCTGCGCGGAGGAGTTATATAACGTCTGCTATAATGCAAGGGTACGGTTAGCTGAGGCTTTGATCCGATGGTTGTGTTTATTCCAGGTGAGGTCTTTGATCCGATGGTTGTGTTTATTCCAGGTGAGGTCTTTAGTGATACCGCTTCTAGATAGGGATGACTGCCAGTTTCTTGTAGTGTTGAATCTCCTAGTGTGTAATTGAAGTGTTTTGCATGTCTTGGGTGTGTTATTCTCATGACAAAGCATTTTTGGGGATTGAAGTGCATCTGCCAGTCATGTTCCCGTTGTGCCAGACCGTTTAGATCTTTCGGAAGTTATTGTGAGTCAAACTTATTTTTTATTTCTCTGTAGAGGACACAATCATCCCCGAACAGTCGGATTGTGGAGTGAATATTGTCAGGTTATTATCTGGAAAAGTAACGGTCCTAATACCTAACCCTGAAGAACACCCGAAACAACGTTGGTCCAAGTCAAGTGTTCTCCACCGACAACAACTCTATGTTCACGACACTTGAAGACGTTTGAGATCCAGGTGTGTGTTTTGTTGTGGATGTCATATATGTTTAATTTGTTTAGAAACCGATTGTGGGGGACGGTGTCAAATGCTTTTGAGAAGTCCATTATTATCATGACCGTCTGGGATTTATTCTTTAAAGAATTAGCTAGATCGGGTGTTGTGAGTATTAGTTGAGATTATGTGGAGTGTTTACTGCGGAAGCCATGTTGTCTGTCTTTTAAGATTGCGTATTGGTCAAAGTGGTTCATGATGTTAGAATATGTATATATATGTGTTCGAGGATTTTGCAACATATCGATTTTAAGGAGATGGGATGATCATTTGATGCACGGGATCGGTCTCCCTTCTTGAAGATGGGGGTGATGTTGGCCCGTAACCAAGATAGTGGGAGTTTCCCTGTGATGAGTGATTTTTTGAAGATTAGAATGAGGGCAAGAGCCAATTCGTTGGCGGTAAGTTGGATGATTCTGAGGGGCACCTCGTCGGGTCCTGACGCCTTGTTTGGATCAAAGCCGTGAACTAGTTTAGCAACCCCTTCTGTTGTGATGATGATGTCAGGCATGGCTGATATGTTTGTGTTTGGTTCTTGTGGTAGGTTGGTGGTTTCGCTTGTGAAGACTGACTTGAACTGGTTATAAAGAATGTCGGCTTTCAGTTTGTTTTCTGACTCTAGCCTGTTGTCTTTGGTTAGGGTTGGTATACATATTGTATAAATTATTTATCAGTGTAAAATCTCAGTATATATTCGTGGTGGGGTGGTCACAGGTTTGTGGGTGACCTTGTGGCGAAATGGCCCCACCTGTTTGTAATAAAATTTGTGTATTGGTGGTGGAATGTCTGTATTCTTTGCATTACATGTTCATGACGACTTTTTGATGTATATATGTTATCGTCATGCTTGTAGGAATGTGGGCTCTGAGAAACTTGCCGGACGGGGCTGTACATGTGTTCAGTTCCTGTCTGGTTTGCTTTGAGGAGCTCACATTCCTGTTAATGTTCTTCCCAAAGTGGCTGCGTGATAAGCAGTCCACTTTGCAATAAAAAACGTCATTTATTTGGCCTGTTTCAATTCACTGCTACATCGGACTTGTGTTGGTTATTGCATAAATGAAGTTATGCAACTCACCAGGTGCATAACAATTTTTATGAGATAACCAAGACAGGTTGTCGTTAAACTTGCCCTGGGTGTCCGAGACTACACCGGAACTATTTGGCCAAATAAATTGTATTACTCCGCGCTAGCCAGCCAATCACGGCTTAGCGGAAACCAGTTCAAACCGGAGCCAGTAGCTTGAATCTTTCACTCCTGATTCAGTCTCTGCATTGCGAAGTTGTGACTAAAATTTGTCTCTCGAAATCCGCCCTCCTCCCCACCTTTCTTCCTTATTCTCAATGCTTAGTTTAAATGCGATTGTACATCGTTGATGAAATAGGAAGTTGGAAGATGTCGAAACCGCTTTCCCCACTTTTGGCCTTATATAAGATGAACACGGGGGTTTGTCCCCTAGTATTTGGTGTTCGTGGGGTTTTCTGCGCAGACAGGCTTCCTGTTTCTTCATCGGTATTCTTGGCTTATGTTTATATAGGTTAGCGAAATGGCCCCACCTGTTTGTAATAAAATTTGTGTATTGGTGGTGGAATGTCTGTATTCTTTGCATTACATGTTCATGACGACTTTTTGATGTATATATGTTATCGTCATGCTTGTAGGAATGTGGGCTCTGAGAAACTTGCCGGACGGGGCTGTACATGTGTTCAGTTCCTGTCTGGTTTGCTTTGAGGAGCTCACATTCCTGTTAATGTTCTTCCCAAAGTGGCTGCGTGATAAGCAGTCCACTTTGCAATAAAAAACGTCATTTATTTGGCCTGTTTCAATTCACTGCTACATCGGACTTGTGTTGGTTATTGCATAAATATAAATCACGTAGTTATCAATGTATAATTGCAGTAAATCACAGTAGTTATAAATATAAAACCACAGTAAACTATTACATAAACTGTATAGGCTGCGTATTATTTAAGCTTACAAACAACAGTTAGTCGTGTGATTGGGTTGCATGACGCTTTGTGCAGTTTATTTTATATTCCGTATATTGTGTTTACTGACGGTTTTTGTGGTTGCTGACAGCTTATGATTAGGCTATATAACTAGTGTATATGATATGCCTAATAAGTAGTGTACGTTTAATTTAGGAGAACGCTGTAATTTGTTGAGTTGTCTTGTGGTGGTTTGGGTTTCAGGAGCTTTATGTTTATTGTTTACGAGTCTGCCATATTGTTTTGAAACAATGGGGTGGTTGCTAAGCAAACTAAATTAGTAAAACGTAGCTCTGGAATGATTGTTCGCAATTGTATTTATATGAACATATTGTGATGATGATACCAGTACACGTTTGTAACTTTGGGTTAATAAGAGTCTTTAACATTTGTATTACAATTGATAAACCTAGCGGTAAGCAAATTATACAACGGCACCTAACCCATGTGCACTTCTAACCTGATTTATAGTTGATATAAAGCCTCCATGCGCTAAGCAGGTAATAAATCATCAGTGAATCTACAGTCCAATCGCCATTAGGTTGATTTATCAACGAACAATGATGATGTCTGCACAACGAATACATATACTTCTTAGAACACATGTCATCTCGCCTACTGAAACAACGGTAAGTTTGTCCAAATACTGCTGCTTCAAAACATCCTCAAAGTGTGACATCAGCAACATCACAGTATATATATATATATATATATATATATATATACAACTTTAGTTCAACACAAATAATACTGTTTTTACAACAATCTTAAGTACTTTGTCAATGTGTCAACAAACTTTTAATAATTATGTCCATATATATATATATATATATATATATATATACATACATATATATATATATATACATACATATATATATATATATATATATATATATATATATATATATATATATATATATATATATATATATATATATATATATATATACATATGTATATATATATATATATATATATATATTTCAAATAAAACATTAATTGTCGTACTTCCGTCGACTATGGCTCACGACTTCAACAATATAATGTATTAAATTTTCCGTGAGAGGTGTCTATTCCAGGTAGCCTTTGTTATGTCGTTATTCATTCAGTGGCAAAATAAATGACAACATTTTAATGTCACATGCGTGCATTTTCGTTGGAATGATGATTGGATTATGTCTATGCTCATGAAGAATATAATAACCGCTCAGCGTCTACAAATCCACGGATAATTAAATTATATATCATCGGCTCAGTAGCAGGTTTGCAAATTCGACAAAAAAAAACAACTTCATATAGAACAATATCAACAGTAGATGACGAAGCCCGGGCAAAATCCGAGAGCTTCGAACATGTCGAGGAAAATTGTATCAAATGTGCAGAGTTGTGAAACGAAAACAGTACCAGTGACCGCTACCAACAATATAATACATGTAAAACCAATCGGCGTTGAAGTAAAGGTGATTCCACAAACACATACCGTCGAATTAACTCGCTTATGTTGTCAACGGACATGATCTGATGTTACAAGAAGATTGCCCGGAAATCTAGCTCTCAGAGGAACAATACAACAAAAAGAATATTCCATGTAATTGTTGATTCGCATGTAGCGTAATCAAATGTATAATTGAAGAAATTATGCAGAAAACTTGAGTCGTTGATCACGCTAGATGTGTTAATTGAATCCACGTTGACGGCTAGCTCGCAGCTCGCAGCTCGCAGCTCGCAACTCGCAACTAGCAGCCTTCAAATCACGATCGTTTTTATTGCTTGCTGGGAGCAGGTCTGGTTGTCTTGCATGGTCGTATGCATATCGTTGGCAGTGAGACGATCAATAATAACAAAAGCTGTTGTGGCGTTCATCTAGGGCGTCTCTAGTGCACTGTTCCCGGATGACGTGCGACAGTTCTACCGTCAGACACGTGTCAAGCTGTCCGCTTGTTACAATTGAACATATGCCATGTGGCGTAGAATGAAATTATATACATATATCCAGGAACGTATAACGTGCTTAAGACGAGCAATTAATGTTTTGGTTTGGTGACACAATAATACGATATTATATGGCGTTTAAACAATAGTTTCCATAAATGTTGGAGTACAAAAACATTAATCGGATTTATAATTTCCTTCACACTGACAAGTTTGTATTACACGAACGTGTATGTTTCAACAACAACACATGTTATGCACTTATCTGACTACACGTTTTTTATCTAAATAATCAAGCTAAACCACCGTACATAATCTAAATTTATATTAACTAGAAAAGTCGATAATTTGTTTTGGCAATTCGCGATGTGTATGTATTAACTTTTATATATAATATAGATGACGATTATGTAAATGTGGTTTAGCTTGATTGTTTAGATAAAAGACGTGTAGTGCATCACATAATATATATATATATATATATATATATATATATATATATATATATATATATATATATATATATATATAATATTATATATGTATATATATATATATATATTTTATGTCAACATGTATTTGATTATGATAACTATTACCTAATGGTTCAAGTATTTTTACGTTGTCCATTAATTTATGTTGTGAGAACAAAACTATATATATAAAACGTTCTCTCCCCTGGTTTGTTATAAGTAAGGAAAATATCCTGAATTAAAAAATGCTGTTCTTCACCCCCTGTTCTCTCTAGATATGCCCATTGCGCGGTTATAATCTCCCATTATGATACATTCAACTTTACTCACTTCCTTAATATCGTTTTGTATTTTTGTATCATTATCTTATTTTATGCTTGGAATTAGGTAAACTAATGTAATACAAACTAACCATTTCCAACTACAATTACAATTTTCACGCAGTGGTTTACTAGGTAACGTTGTTGAACTGTCAAATGTGTAATCCACGAGCACCTCTATTGCTGTCGACAAACCTACGTCAACTTTTATACAATCTAGAAGCACTAATTTATCAAAACTCCGAATAGTGGCGCTGTTTCAAGCGTCGCTGTGCTCACATGCGCATTGTGTCTAGACAAGGTGTCGTGTTGGTTTAATTTAGTTTGATTTCTCCGATGAAAACATTTCAGTTTATAAATATCCGGATATCAGTTTCAAACATAAATACAGGAATGTTGGTATTGGAGCGCACGATACGTTAGATCGTTCCGATGAAAATTCAGGCAAACTTGAGATGCAGAGGCGGCAGGCAAGCGGAGACGTTGACAGTTGACTAGTGTCGGAGCTACAATTTTTGGCAAGTCCGTCAAGAATGTTTGGCTGCGACACGAAATCACGCCAAACCTGTTGGTGGATGTAATGATTAACGTATATTTTTTAATGTTCCTTTTCTGATATGTCTTGGCCTCGTAATAAATGTATGAACAGTGAAAGCTTCGCAGGCAGAGTGAAGTGAAAGCTTCGCAGGCACAGTGAAGTATGAGTGATGCACGGTCACAATATGAGCCTGAGCCGAGGTAGCTAATATATATATATATATATATATATATATATATATATATATATATATATATATATACTTATAGCCAAGCCAGGCAGGTCAAGGGGTAGGAGTCAGACGGAGGGTAGTCACTATTCAGCCTCGGTAGACATCCTGTCTACGAGATGGCCTCTCGGAATTACCCGCAGTAGCAGTATATATATATATATATATATATATATATATATATATATATATATATATATATATATATATATAT
>OY759268.1:10513934-10578934 GCA_963662155.1 Lamellibrachia columna | reverse complement strand
AAAGTGTTTACAACGCATTTCTCAATGAAACCCAGTAAAAAGCCTACGCACATAAACTTAGCTAAATGTTAAGATTATCAAATAAAACATATTCTTGTAAATTGTTAGATTAACAGCGTAACAAGAGACGTTGACAATTATGAGTAAACAAATGTGAAAGAATATATATATATATATAGTTATATATTAATAACAATATATATATATATATATATATTAAGGAAAATAAAGGTCATAATACTAATCATTGTGGTACCCCACTTAAAACTTATCTCCAGTTTCAACGAACTATTTTCTTATTCGTATATTACAGCTGATATAGATGATCTCTTTGATTTAGCAGACAACGTCGTAGGAGACTGACTATATATATATATATATATATATATATATATATATATATATATATATATATATATATATATATATACATGTATATATATATATATATATATATATATATATATATATATATATATTTACATATATATATATATATATATATATATATATATATATATATATATATATATATATATATATATATATATATATATATATATATTTTTTTTTTTTTTTTTAACCTGATAGAGGAGAGCAACTACAATTATTCTAGAACTTACTTAGTTTAGCTATGAAGAACACCTGAAAGAATGTGGTTTAAGAACTCTAGAGACAAGGAGGTTAAGATGATGTCAGCTTGAATTTGTTTAATGATATTGAATGGGTATGAACATATAGATAAACATATGTTTTTGTCACTCAGGAAAGATAGTAGAACGAGAAGGCATGATGTGACATTAGTAAAGGATAAGTGTAGGTTGGACATGATGACATACTATTTATCACTAAATGAATGGAATACAATGACGTTTCTTGCAGGACAACAATATATATTTGTATTGCACGTTGCATTAATCGCTTTGACTGCAGGTGATAAGTTTCTTTGCGCCACAAACACCTCCTCTATTATTTCCACAAGGATGTGTCTGGGGTTGCGACTTCCATTATGTTTGACGTTTAGTTGTTGTGTTTACACGTCATAAGTTCCTTGTAATGTGATGATGATGTTGGCATCATGGATACAGCTCTTAAAGCAGGAACTATCCCTTGTATAGTGGGAAGTTTCTTTCGCACACTCCTGAAGTTTTCCACTCGGTGCATCCCTATGGCCCTTTGCAATGATTACGCCATTCCAATCAAATTCCAATATGCTAATAAGCAACTAAAGTACTTTAATTATGAAAATTCATCATGTAGTATTGTTCGTGTGTATGCACGTGTAACAGTGTTTTGTTGACATATATGCAGACAGGATTGTGTTAATGCTTCTTGATGCAATGTTTTCTACAAAGTTCATTTGCACAGTACACATGTCCTCATTAAGGTTGTCGTTGTACTGCTTCTTGGTGAGTGTTACAATATATCCGTCAAATTCACTACATCACTGACTCACACTCTTCAGTTCAAATATACGTATATTTTGTAATCCAGACTACGTAAATATGTCGATTATTCAGTAATACATAAATAATGTATGGGTCATGCAAGTTTATGAAGCATTTGATTAAAACAAGGCGTTGTACATCACATATACATCAGAACAATATTAAAACATATGAACCGTCCATAACAAAAACATTTAACAACAGGAACCACTACATATCTCGGAATATATTAGTCGTCTTTGTTTTGAAGATGCTATATTTACCTGCAACGCAAGAATATATTGATGTTTCATTTCTTAAAGGATGATTATTTTTGAGAATGTTTACAGTTTGTTTATATTGAAAAAAAAAAAAAAAAAACGTTCAAAATGTCAAAAATAATATTTTTTTTAGGACGGTCATGAATATAAACATTTACAATATATAACTTGCATTATAAATGTACTCGCAATAACAGAATACTCACGTGACATCATACTTAATTAAAGGTTACTAACGTGCACTAAACAAAGTACAACATAGCCAATCCAGAATCACCGTCGAATTCGGCCTATCCATGTCACATGGTTTATTATTCGACCCAAGCACGTCATGAATTCGTTCATTGGCAAAAAGCGAACAGTTTCACTCGCGTCTGACGGTAGAACTGTCGCACGTCCTCCCGGAAAACTGCGCTGGCGACGCCGTAGATGAACGGATTGACAACACAGTTTACAATGAGTAATCGCTGCGTTCCATTTGGAATGGCAATAGCCAGGTTATCCACCGACGCTGGCAGCCAGCAGAACACGAAGACAATCGTGATGATGAATAGCAACGCAACATTTGCACTGGTCTTTGTTTGTTTCGCAACTGTTTTGTTAGTAGTCGTCAGAGGAGCTGATGTCCCTGCACGAGGATTGTTCGTACGGCTGCTCTGCATAAATGACGTTTCTTCAACCTTTGAAAAGACATTCGAAGGCCCCAGACCAATGGGATGGGCAACTTCCTCCGCTGCTTTGAGTACGTTCACTTTCATGGTAACATTTGAAGGTCCCGGATCAACGATACATAAAGCTTTTTCAACTGATCTGATTGTTTTCGCATTCGATGTCATATTTGAAGACCCTGCATTAGATTGACGGTTCTCGGTGTTCATGAATAAACGTGAATACCACGGCTCAGACGGGCCTAACTCGTGTTCACATGTCCCCCGTAAGACAGCGATCTGGTTTCGTGAGGCTCGTGCCCTTATTAGCATCGTAACTGCCATCAGAATATAACAAGTTGTCATTGTGGAAACGCACATTAAAGCCACACATGTGTTATATGCTCGGTTGAACTGTTCGTATTTACACAACCTCGCCACAGTACTCACTGATGTGCCTACAACTGCAGTCACAGCAATGATAATCAAAGCCTTCTTCGCTCGCTGTGCGTTCACGTTGAACGAATGTGGACGTCTGACTGCTATAAGACGCTCGATCGACACAAACACCAGAAGAAAAGACGAGAACAACATCGACAGATTGATGACATAAAGTATTGCCTCCCTTTTCACCCAGCCCGTCTCCGTTGCACTAAGGACGATTCCACAGACACAGACGACCGAATCAGCGACGGCCAGTGCAAACATGTACACTCTCGTTGATGTTGTCATCTTTCGGACATAAACTGCTATTACAAGCAGATTGCCCGGCAATCCCAGCAAACAGAGGAGCAAGACAACAATACTAACATCCTCTGTACATGTTGATTTACCGGAATCGAATGTAACATTTAAGACATTCTGCATACAACTTGTGCCGTTGGTCACGTTGGATGTATTCACCGACTCCATGTTGACAGCAAGCTCGCAAATGAAGAATTCGCCCCGTGGATTGTGACACTATTGGCTAGTGACCTGTAACAGGAAGCCTCTATGCGCTAGACAACTAATAAATCATCATAGTAATCAGCAGTAGATCGATTTGTTAACGACCAAGGAGCACATATCATTATTTCCACAAATAATAAGTATACTTCCTAGAGCACATTGTATTTCATATAACCTACTAAAACAACGGTAAGTCCGTCCAAATGCACGACAAAGTGTACACATTCTAGCGCACATGCAATTTACGATAATTTATCGGCAACGTGTGGGACATTTTGAATGACTTTGTGCAAGTGATGAAGTAATTACTGTGTCATGTATGCATGCCATTGGTTAATGGAATACATAATATTTTGCAGTTGGCTGTTCAATGATGTTGTAACAAGCATGCAGTGTTAATGCCAACGGTGCGAATGTATTTATAATAACTACTTCCAACAAAACAGCACGACAGGGCAGTTAATTAGTCGGGTCTTGTCGCATGTTTATGTGCACTGCATACCACATGCTAGTTCACATATCTACTCTGCCTGAACACGAGTCTACTTTTACCAAAATGTTGGACATTGCAGTGGCTGATAACACATATTGATTAAAGAGGAAAATAAATGTACACTTTAAGTACCAAAACGATACACTACTATTGGGTTAGTTGAATGTTTACATTATAAATAAACATGCAGCGTCCATTATTACAAAGTTCACTCAGAGTCCCGGGGTTGTTGCTGTGATTCTAAGGTAAATGCCACTACCCTTGAGAGTTCGTATTTTGACATAAGTTTAATATTCTCTTCAGTCGAAAGGTGCTGCCAAATCATTGGTCGTTTTCCGTCGCGTCGCGGAGGCAGTTCTTGTATAGCTGTGATGTCATAAGGCTCGAGAGTGACGTCATAAGGCTCGAGAGTGACGTCGAACTTCTGCCGATCGAAGTTGATGACGTTCGTCTTCATAGTTCCACTCTCCGTTCGATACATACACATTGCGTATGCTCGATAAACAACTAGCGGTCAACATGGATGTAATTAACACTTCCTACTGGACCAACGATTCAAGTTTTCTGCAGAACTACAACTCGGATTTGACGATGAACAACGTTACACAACCGGTGGATGTCCACAGTGTTTCCGTGTGTGACTTGTGTACGCCAGTTCTGCCAGGCAATCTGCTTTGTGTTTACATCGTAACGATGTAGTCGTGTTTGTGGACTCGTCTTTAATACGGCGGACTTGATGATAATGAATGTCGTGAAGTATCCTTTGGATATAGCACTCACCTTCTCTGTGTCTATTTTAGTGTTTATGTGGAACGAGCGTCTTGTATCGGCGATACGTCCACACGCGTTCAGCGTAAAGGCGCATCTAGCGAAGTTTGCTCTACGTTTGTGTTCGTACCATTACATACCCAACATTGACAACAGCGACAATATCATTCGACATGTGTGAAATGTGCAGAAGTTTGGAATATAATGCTAATAGTATGTGTGCATGAGCGATCAATTGCCAAAGTGGTCGAATCGACCGCCATGCTGTCGCGCACCTTTGGAAAACAGTTGTCGATGCAAGTCGGTGGCGATTGTGAAGCAGCGGCCAATCAACGACCGTCGACAGGTTCACCCGTCGTGACATGTCATCAAAGTTCAAATCGGGAGTGGCGCTGGTCAATATGTTGGTCGCAGTGCTAAGATACCTCGTTCGTCCAAACGTGCACCTAATTTAGCAGCGCGTTGTCGTGTGACACGGTGTTGCCCGACCAATTGGGGCACATATCGTTCGTATATACCGGCCTGACAAATTTCTTACAAATGGCACAAGAACGAATTGAATGTAACTTTCATTCAGTGTAAAATGCAAAACTATGCAACTCTTTGAACTCTTCGAGGTTCCTTCGACTTGAAATAAATCTACTTTATTGCATTTCAATACAGCGACGCTTTCTTATCCATCGCAACTTTGCTGCTGGCGTTTGCGTATGTCCTGCCCCGGGACTTCCACATTATTCCAGTTTATGTTGTCACAGTTCACTCAGCTGTATAAACGAGTATCTGGCTATAAAATTGTGTATATATAAATGGATGAGTAGTATTCACGCAATAAATTCAACCTGGTTGTAAGCATCCTGGAAAAGTCGCGTTGGTGTTGTAATGACTATATCTATCAGGGGATGAAATGTGTAAAGTGCATAGTTGGATACCGTGATATATAATAACATACTTTTACATGTTACGTATAATATGTGTTTGGTCTTTGTAAGATGTTCCTCCAACTCTGCGATGCGTCGTTTTGGTTGAATTCAATTAAATTAAATTAAATTAAATCGTCTAAAGTTTGTGCTACAACCACGACATATGCAATATCATACAAATCGCATAATTCTTAGTTGTTGACCTAGTAAAACGGTGTTGCGGAATATTATTTATGTTTATTTTTCATATTGGATTATGTTTGCACATTGTAAAAAGTAAACATCTTGCAAGTAAAAGCTCTAATGTGATATATACAATCATTTGTCTCTACACAAAGCTAGATTTTTACATCTGCGGTTTCAAAAGTAATTGTACATTACATACAACATTCAGTATCATTTCTGTTTTCTGAGACCATGCCATCTGTCGCACCCGAAGTTAAGTTAGTTACTTTTTCAATTCGCGCAGTGGCCTGCACGCGACATGTGCACAACGACTCGTTTCTGTACCGTACGTCGTCACTGGTGGGATCGTAGCAAAGTCGTAAGTTACAAAATGACCACTGGTCTCTACTGTATACTGTATAAAATGTGCTGCATTCAATTGTATGGCGCCAGGTGACGTGCAAATGTGCAAAGACGCCACGTTGGCTTCGCCAGCTAAATGTTGCATATATAATGTACCAAATAAATTGAGGAAATGCTGTAGTGCATTCGGTTGCTTAAATCGATCATATGCACAACTAAACACAAGGCCCGGGATCTAATTCAATTAAGCAAGTATTTTCAAACGTGTACTTTTCGTGCATTGTAGTGTTAATGATGGGATAGTGACCGTGTTTACACTTTAGTTTTGGATACGGCGTACGCCTATGTCATACTACGACATATGCGTTTGATATGTAATTTAACAGCACGAACATACGCGTCAATATGATTTTAACTAGTTTGTATAGCGACATTAGCGTGTTTCTTTGTGTATATTTTGCGTTGTTTGGATATACATTTGGAAGTTTTTGCACCAACATCTCATATTATTTCTCAGCCTCAGTCGACGAGATGATTGCAATGGTAATTGTATATTATACTATTATATATGAATGAATGTTAAATAATAGTAGTAATATAGGTAAGCATAATTAATATAAAAATTTGCAAAACCTAACTTAAACATAGCATGTCATCATACAAAACGTTTCTGCAAATGATTCAAAATAACAAACACTTTTTCAATGATTGAAGTCAAACAAAACCAAATAATTTGTGTCGTGTATATCTTTTACTAGAAGTCAACCTTAGGGTAAATCTAACCAACTTTCTTAAAATACTTACTTAACCTCACCCCCTCTGTATTCCAAACGCCCTTCCTTGCATTAATTGGACACCAACATTACATTTGTATTAAAGTGAAAGGCTGCCATCCCAGCATGCTCAGCGAATGTTGTCACTTTACATCTCGCCTACACCCAACTTCAATTATTTGTTCAAATACTTCAAAGGTATAATGTTATATATATATATATATATATATATATATATATATATATATATATATATATATATATATATATATATATATATATATATATATATTCAGCTTTAGGGTAGCTCTAGCCAACTTTCTTAATTTAAATGTAACAGTAATTCTAACCTACTTACTTAATCTAACTCCAATCTACTCCTTAACCTCACCCTTTCTGTATTCCTTAAGCCTTTGCATTATTTGTGACACGAACATTATATTTGTATTAAAGTATAAGGCTGCCTCCCAAGCATGCTCAGCGAAGGTTGTAATTTTACACCCCGCCTACACACAACTTCAATTATTTGATCAATTACTTCACAGGTTTCGATGTTGTGTCGAAATTGCTACATGGTTTTCAATAGGTCTACGTTGCACATTTGTCTGCAGGACCTCGGTTTTAGGGGAGAGGTCGATGGAGTTCTCCTAAATATGGACCTGGTAGTAATGAGGGGTGTGTAGCAGGGGTGTCAACTTCCCAGCACAGTCCAGTTTGGTGGACCAACCCCTATCTCACACCTATTTGTGTAGCCAATCTCTCACCAATCCCACCTGATTTTTATGCCAACCTAAATATTAGGAAGGCTGGAAGTTCACCGACATACACAGAGTGTAGTGCACTAATTCAAACAGTATATAATTAAAACAGGTTATTAATTCACACACAAAAACATTTGATTATACTTCCGTTATTCGAGCAGTTAAACGTCTTGCCATGCGTAGCATTTTTTAGTAATGCGAGAAGGTGGGAAAAGTCTTACCCATGGCGGAATGTTGTCCGGTCCAGTGGCTTTTTTAACTTTTACCTTTTCAAATGCCACCGCTGTATCTGTCACGCTGATAATGAACTCAGCTGGCAATGGTAAGTCTCCACACACTGACACAAAGAATCCATTCATAGAGTTGACCAATTTATCAAAATCCCCGTTAGTGTATATTTATTGGCCAGCCCCTGCATTTCATTGCGGCTGCCAGATGACGTTCACCAGTAACGTGTCGATAATTCATGGAGTGTTGTGATTTGTTATTGGTAAAACTGGTGGCGCAATTTTGGCGCTGTGCGATTCACTAAGTTCCCCAGTTTTCTGGCCAGTTCCATATCACCAGACATACGAGCACGTTGTCGCTGTCTGATCTGGTGCCGGAAGCCGTCTTCTGTTTATCTGTGCCATGGTGTGACACAATATTGTACGGAAACACGCGAGATAACTGGATGGCATGCCAATGTAGAAGCGGGGAAAATTAAGTTGGTGAATGACATAATGGCCAGAGAGCAAAGGTTAAGAAAGAGAAGAATGGTGCTGAAAGAAATGTATTTGAATTCATTTAATCAGTGCATCCTGACATTATTAAAATCCTATTGAGGCGGAGCAACAACACAATATCGACATAAAACAAATGGCAAGGTTAGAAATTACCCATTGTTAGTCGAACTCTTAGATGATTCTGCAATATCAGTTGCAGGCTAGCGGCTTGAAATAATTACATTTCACTGGAAAAGTTGGCACCATAACTGATCGTCGACGACGCATTAATACCACGTGATCGTCTGTCTCATTATATTCGCATTGAACGCACGCTTAGCTGCTTGGACGCAACAAACATCTAAGTTTACCTATATATGCATATATATGTGAATTGTTTTATGGTGGCAAAGAACAGTGGATAAAGAGAAGAAGGCATGCCGACTGACTTGGGAAAAGATCACCAGACAGATCGCAAACCGACAGCAGTGGCATTCTCTTGTGGAAACCTTATGTGCCCTTGAGACACGAAGAGGATTGAGATGATATGTCTATATCTAGGAACATTCGAAGTAAATGTGTAGAAGGAAGCCAAATGTCTCCAAAAAACGTTATTTGAAAGACGGTTGGGAGAAAATGGGCAACAATAAAATAACATATGATAATAAGCTGCCTATAAGAACATTATCCGACAGGTGGCACTAGGATCGCAGCGATTCTCAACGAATATTCACAAGTAGGCGTTTGTTTACAAAATGCTTCCAAATGCGTCCAAAAGTGGCCTTCACCCAGCATATCAACACTACCATAACTAAGAAAGTTATTGTGTTTCTATACACATTTTTAATGCAAACAATATCCACACTTGCATGCAATTGAAAGTGATATATTTCTTGACACAGCATTGGGGTGTACCAAATGAAATAAAAATGTGCATAATCCGCTTATCAAATATAAGTTGTGGCAGTGGAGAAATGTTTAGTGGCGCCCCTGGTGGGTGTCTTAAATTAAAACCATATGACATTAGGTTCCATGTATTCGACAGATTGTGGCACTTATGTAACTTATGTAAATAAGTAGCCGTTATTTGTTTCTGAACTAACAATGACGCTTACGGGTATTAAACATATACCACAACGCCAGCACCGGAATCCAACAATTGGAAGATCATACGTTTGAAGAACTTCAAACCCGATTGAGCAGGCGTTGGGACAGACACCCGTTTGTTTCAGTGAACGGAGAAATAACTTCGCGAATCATTTCGTTATCTATATATATATTCGTTTTATTATAATTATGTCAGCGTCTTATGAATTTTATATACCACAAAATGTGATTTAACTAACTACCCTAGTTCTACCCCATGGTGAAACTTCTAAAGCATTAAAAAAAAGCTAAATATAAACAACGCGCATTTGATCCAACTTCCTGGCGACATTCGACTTACTTGCCATCTCGCGATTAAAATATTGTTCGCAACCATCGATCATCCGAGTCACGAGGGATGCACTGTTCCCCAATGTTGAGAGTCAGGTGTATCTACATAACGTAACGTGCCTGGTCGCGATGTTGAACCCAGAACTCTACCATGCGAAGCGGATATACTCACCAGTGAATTACTGCGCATCCTCATTCATCTAATTGCATGCTTATTTTTAAAAGGCATAACACTGCACGCTATCACTTCAACTACGTAATTATAAAACAAAATACACATCAACAGCTTTGCCTCTAATGATGATGGTGATTATGATGATGATGATGAGTGTACGCATTTGTTCGAATAACGTCGAGGACAATTGTACGATGCATACATACATGCATACATGTACTTGCCATCTCACGGTTAAAATATATTTCGCAACCGTCGATCATCCGAGTCACGAGGGATGCGAAGTCACCCAATGTTGTTGTTTCTACCAAACGTACAGTGAATGGTCCGGAGGTTGAACCCAGAACTCTGCCATGCGTAGCGGATATAGTAACCAGTGTACTACTACGCATCCTCAGTCATCTAATTGTATGCTTATTTTTAAAAAGCTTGACACTGCACACTATTACTTAAAATACGTATTTATAAAATAAAATACATTTCAACAGCTTTGCCTCTAGTGAGGGTGGTGATTATCAAAGATGATGATGAGTGTACACATTTGTTTGAGTAACGCTGAGGACAATTGTACGATACATATATACATACGTACATACATGCCCACATGTACAAATACACACGTGCGCACACACACACGTGCACACGTGCATACATGTACACATGATGTATACATACATACATACATACATACATACATACATACATACATACATACATACATACATACATACATACATACATACATACATACATACATACATACATACATACATACATCATATATTTACAGACCCGTGAGTTTAACGTCAGTGAAATATAAATTATTACAAAGGTTAATTAAAGATCGTATGGTGGACTTCCTTGTTAGGCATAAATTATTAAATTCATCTCAACATGGATTCCTAAAAGCGAGGTCATGCTTAACAAATATGTTATGTTTATTGGAATAAATCACTAAGTGGATAAACGACGGATCGCCTGTAGATATTATCTACTTAGATTTTCAGAAAGCTTTTGACAAAGTGCCACCTAAATTAAAAGCCCATGGTATCGGGGATGGCATGATTGACTGGAGTATGGGTACTGCTTTAAAAGAAAAGGATTTAGGAGATAAAATAAGCGCTGATATGAAAGTGTCAGAGCAGTCTGGTATTGCAGCTTCAAAGGGTAATCAAATGTATGGGTTGATTAGGAGAAACATAACATTTAAGGACAAAGCTAATTATACATATGTATAAAGCAATAGTTACACCTGATTTAGAATAATGTATTCAAGCGTGAGACCATATCGTAAGAAGGATATATATATATATATATATATATATATATATATATATATATATATATATATACGCTTGAAAGCATACGGAGGAGAGCAACTAAAATTATTCTAGAACTGAAAGACCTTAGTTATGAAGAACGCCTGAAAGAATGTGGTTTAACAACTCTACAGACAAGGAGGTTAAGAGGAGATTTGCATAAGTGGTATCACCCGACGAATACATAGGAACTAAAGTCACATGGTGGGTAATGTATAACTTCCACCAGTGGTGTCATTAACCATTTCACCACTGCCACAATTTATATTTGATGAGCAGATTATGCACATCTTTGTTTCATTTTGTACACCTCTATTATGGGTCAATAAATATATCACTATCAATTGCATTCAACTGTTGACAGTGTTTTCATTGAAAATGTGTCTAGATACACAATCATGTTCGTTTTTGTGGTAGTGTTGATATGATGCGTGGAGGCCACTTTTGGAAGTAGGGGAAATTTACCAAACAAACGCCTACTGGTGTGCATTCTTTGAATTACTCTGCGTTCGTAGTTCCGTATATTTATTTTGTAGCCAAGCTTGTTATCATATGTTCATTTATTTTCGCCCATTTTTCTCACAAACTTCCTTCAAGTCACGCTTTTGGAGATATTTTGGCTACCTTCATTCATTCTACACATTTACTTCGAATGTACATAGTTATCGACATATAATGTTTCAAAACTTACTTGAAGATGATATTGGGCCGAATCCATTTTATACCTAATTTGATTTTGTTGTACTTTCTTTTTTAGTATGCATGCGATTGATTTACTGGGTGGTATATTTATTTATTCAATAAAAAAATTATAGTAGGTCCCCTCAAAGCGGGCACCCTATGGAAATGGCCACTGCAAAAAAAAAACATCAATGTGTTTAACCACATCTGTATAACTGACCAGTGTCAATAATTTGACCACTCATTTATTCAGGCCACTTTACAACAGTCATTTGGGTAGACACTTTATATATGTTCTACAGTAATACATACACCACGTGTGAATTTAAAGTACAACCATTTATACGTATAACACAAACATATGTGGTAAACATTCAGGTAAAGACAATTAATGTCTAATTAGGTTAGCTAGTATTTTTATCAAACTGATTGAAATAATAATTTTAGACAGGATTGAAATGTACATGTATACTAATCCTAACCAGTTGACTTTGAAGAACAAACATGAAACTGGTCAATGTATATGTTGTTTTATATAGATAATTTAAAGTTTATTGATGCCAGTAAGGCATTTGATAGAATCAATCACAGAATACTGTTTAAGAAACACAGTGAAATGGGTGTTCCATGACATATTTCGGACTGAAGCTTCAATGCAGCCAAACCCAGCCAAAAATAGTGGTGTCATATATTCAAGTGGCGCGCTCTGGTGATCATTGAAAATGTACCATTTTCCTTTGATCCAAGCTTGTGTCGCCTGCATAAGTAAGATTTAAACCTTACGGCCGTGAAAAACAAGTAGACCGTTTTAATTATTGACGATTTTATAATGTTTATGTTTATATGTCACACACATATGAATATTTTCTTTTAAAGGTACAGTAGGTGTGCATAAAACAAATGTTTTTATTATAAAATCGTGTTATTTAGTGTAAATTATATATACTGTAACATATGCCGTCCGGCGAAACGTGTCGAAATGAAGGAGACGCAATTTTTAAATCGACGCTTCGACGCTTACAACACTCGACGTCGCTGGTCAGTGCACTTCCCGAACAGCTTTCGGCAAGCTCCGAGAAAGTCGCGACCCGAGGAGGCGGAGCTTGTATTATGTCGGCGCCTGTCACTGATAAGCAACATGGCTTCCATAGTAACAGATGGTTCGTCAACGGAGTTGGAGGTACGTTATAGCACAAATTGTCGTAAATATTCCGTTTGCCACGGTGTCTGAGAAATTACCTTCGTTTGAGATTTGTTTCATTTCAACGATTGTTATCAACAAGCTTTTTTCTGTCAAAAAGCATTGTATATTATTCGTACATTTGATTTGTTCGATTATAATTTATGTTCGTCTCGAGCGTGCCGTTGGTTGCCTATTATTACCTATATCGTATTACTAGCGTAATTAGGGACCTACACGTAATCATCTAATATACAAGAAAAGACGTAGTGTAAGGCCTGTTTCGTGTATACGGTCTATCGGTTAAACGATATATAATAAGTGTCTATATGTCGTAATAGTTTTTGAAGTTGTTGATATCATTTTGGTTTGCATGCATTCGTTTTCGGTTCCCATTTCGCGGAATAAGACTGGCGATTCTTTCGCGCATAACTGTTATAAAATAAAAGTAAATAAGACAGCACATTTTATTTTCTTGAGTGCCACGAACTTCTGTGAAAACTGTTGCATTTGTGTGTCCCACCACGGTAAACGTTTCCTTGTTTATAATGTAGCAAACAATCCAATGTCAATAATTGTTTTCTAAAGTGGTTAGAAAAATGTATGTCATAAACTGTACTGGTCTCTATATTATTGTTTAGCCTCATTTGTGGTATTTTTATGCATGCAATAAACTGCAGTGACATAAATTATATCAAATTAATTATGAAGTGTAATAACTGAAAATTATATGTACCCAGTATACAACTGAATTTTTATTTCATTACCCCAATTAACCATAATTAAGGATTTAATTCATTAACATAACATATTACAAGTACATCTAACAAGGTGGGAGAAAGATGCTTTAAAATTATTAAATTAAGTTAAGTGCCATTATGTTGAATGAATTGTACAGTATTACTGTGACATGGATCTAGCACAATGCATTCTATATGTACCGGTATACATAATTATGAACTTTGTGTCATCTACATGACACCTATTTGATAAATATCTACGCGATAGATGTAGCCAGATTACATTGACAGAACTTAAGCTGTCTGTATTGTACACAGGTTAAGGGAGATGGAGATCATTTACATGATGTGGACCCCTGCATGACATTAATTTGTTACTTTAACAACACTACATGACATATGTATGTCACATAGATGACAAATGCATATTTGATAATATAATGCATATAATTACAGCCCCAATCACTCAGTGATAGGTAGTAATATTATTAATAAATATAATTATGCAAGAAAATACAGGAAACAATATTTAGAATAGTTGTCACATAGTGTACAAACAATTAAAACACTTTTATTATAATATACATACAACATCAATGGTGATGATTTCATGTGTAGATCAACATTTAAAGTTCTGAGCCAAATATTATAGACAATAATAAGTGCATATAGTATCCCTGCAACCCTTTGCAACAGCAGCAATACCTGTGTGTCGTGTACGTGAAAGAATATGCAGATATGCGAGTAGAACAGCTTTTTCAGCAATTGTACAACATTCTTTCAAGCCAAAATTTACTAGCAACAAAGTGTAATAGCAAACCGCAAAAAAAATATGTTTACTCATTTTTAATCCAGATGTACCTGCACACCATTTCCACTTTGAAAAGCACCAGAATGAAGTACATGCAACGTAAAATAAAAAATTCCACACACCACAACCATTGAGCGAGGCCCCCAGCATCCGATTTTCAAATACCACCAACAAATCACGGAAACCAGCACATTTACCACTTTTAGAGCAATTTTACTTGGTGGCACCTCTTCTTCGTCATCCTTCCAGGCTGACATTAGTGCCTTGACTGAGCAGGAGGCGAAAGGGCTGCTTCTGCAGATGGCCGAGAGGGAGCCAGGTCTCTTATTCGATATTATGAGGCAAAATACATCAAACTGGTCATTGTCAAGAAATGACAAGCGATGTCGAACGATTATGCTGCAACATGCAGCCTGTCAAATGTTTCAGCCTTCGACCTCTAAGTAAGGTGTGTGGCAGCGGTCTCAATCTCCTAACCACCTGTTTTGGGGCCAACTTCCCATTTCCCAACCTTTTACCCAATCTAACACCTCCCACCGTTTTTTTTAGATTTAACCTCTCACCAATTTTTCAGACCAACCTCGCACTTTCTGCCACCCCAATTACTTGTGTACTGTAGTAAACATAATTTTCTGAAGTTACATATTTCTTACTACAAATCAGTTTAGTAGCAGGGTTGGCGTCACTATGATGATAAAAAAATTATAATTATGGTGTTAATTACATAATTATAACGAAAATAATCGATTTTAAATTCACATAATGATAATTAACCCGTAATGAAAAATAATGATCATCATGCCATCAGGTTATTTAATTATGTTGTCACCATTTAGGTGGAAATACCAGATTCCACAAGTTTCTCCAGGCTTTTTGATGTTTCAATGAGTTTCACCGTGGAGTATACATAGCAGGAGACACTAACAGTCAGTCAATGCTGAATGCCTAAAATTTCCTATGAAGCCTACTTTGAAGCCTACTTTTAATTAAATCCCCTACACAACTTTTTTGTACACAAGTCTATGAAGACATGCTCCACAGGCTTGTCATTGAAACCATTCACTCACTGGTGATCAAGTAATGGATAAGGGTTACACACTTACAGCAGTGGACCAACATGAATACTGACCAGCACTAAGCAGATTGTCTTCAACACTTGTATAACTAAATCTAACTCAATCAAACACCTTATTATACCAACTTTCTTACAGAATGTACATAATTGGCTCTAACCAACTGATCTCATTAAGAACTACTGAACAAATATAATCAGCTGTCCACGAAGCAACAACAGAACAGTATGGGATAAACAGACTGTGTTACATCAGCAGAAAACTGTCAAGCATCACTCTTTCTTTGTTTGTGTTTTGTTAAGCCGTCATGTCTACTACAAAGTTTTCCATGCTGCAACATGGTTTGATATGTGATTGGTAATGAAAATGATAACGAAGAATTGTAAATTATACACATACCTAGTGACAAGATGGTAATACAAATTATAACAAACACATTATACTGATCACAATGAACACTCTTAATGACTCTGACCCTGTTTAGTAGCATTATATCTCTGGCACAGAATATGCTGTTGAGTGTTTGACCTATATCTTAGTTTCATATCAACATTATTTGCAACTGTTACAACAAATCAGACCTACAATGAATATAATATTTTCATAATATAATATATATGGCATCTTGTGGCAGTACAATTATTATGTATATATGTATGTATTTATGTAACCACACATGCATAATCACCTGTCATTTTATGCAAACAGTACAGTTAAAATGCCTAAAATTTAATGATAATTATATATTTTCTACAAGGAATGGATTTACTGGTACTCGACCCTACAGTATTGACAATGGTGGGACGTTACAGAGCTGACGTGTTTGGTGTGCCAGCACGAAGGGACAATGATGCTATGCGGCATTATACATACCACCAGTTCTGTGGCGACATGGCAAGCTGGGAATAGGGTAACCGCCGTGTTATACTAAGCTGTTGTGTGTGGCAAATTAGACAGACATTTCCAAGTGAAAATGGACAATACACTGGGTTCAAAGTTCATATATTAGGTTACGTCATTACATGTTAAACATGAATGCACATTCATACGCTTTGTGAAAAATTATCCAGACACATTATGAAGTTACCCATGACAGTTTTGAAACCACAGTGCTTTCATAAAAAAATTACTTTTGAATTGTTTGATATTACACAACAAATACACAGGTTAAATGGCACGTTGGTTACCTGTTCCGTTACATTGGGAACTAATGTCAACGACACGGTTAAGTCTTTGTAAATCGAGTACGATGCCTGGCAGCTAGCTCAGATGTTGGTGGAGCAGGCACTGTTGCGATGTTGGGTGCAATGTTTCTGGGATTGTCAGGCTTGATGCCACGCTTCCTGGCTTTGGGCAATTCATCCTCTATGCAAGCACAGATGATTGTCTCGTGCAGGCTGACAATGTACTCATAATGTTTCATTTGCCGCTCTGGCAGAATTGTCCAGTTTTTCCGTCTTTTGTTGAATACCTTGTGGCAACTGTAAATTAACAAACAAACCTAATGATGTGTTATACACAATTAATAACTCTTGTTAGGCTGGATGACATTTGCAAGACATTCTCCATTCCACAAGCTGGTGCTATGTACTGTTTCAACGTAAATAGCTAAATGATTTAACACAAATGTAATGTTATTGAAAATACTGGATATGAATGCATATGCATAACATGATATACACATGTTGTTTTTATTTTGCACTGTATTACTGGTTGTGTATTGTAACGCAATAAACATCCCATTGGAAATATTAACATTTGTGAATGATGTTTCTTTCTTTGTGTAAACAGCCATCTGAAACATTGTTTTAATCACTATGTAGTCTTCTTAACAAAATACTAACTAACACTAGGGGCTAAGTAGAAACATAATCACTATTTGTGCTGTAATGGAATGTCATTATTGTTGTGTCTAACAACAATGTATACGAGCTATGCTTACAGAGTGTGCCCTTTGCTGTTTGTCTTCAGTGGCAAACCTTTGTGCTTCTTCTATTGCTGCGAGGAAATGTCGTGCCTGATACACTGGGAAGCTGCAATAGATAAGTTTAAACTGTTATGTTTCATAAGCATGATCCAGTTGCCAACTCCACCGCTGGTGGACTTTTGAGCACACACTGTGAACATGGACATTCCAGCTAAGTTTGTTATTGACACCTAGGTATTTGTACTGACCGATCTGGGCAATTTCTTCACCATGGATAACAACAGGCAAGTGATCGGCAACAATACATTTAGCATAACAAATCATCTCTTGAGTCTTACTAACATTGAGTTTGAAGTGGTTGTTGTCACACCAATGTACAAAGCTTTCAATTTCAGAAGTGTACATACTGATGTCAGAATCAGCATGTAACAGACTAAGAATAGCTGAATCATCAGAAAATTTTATTTTGTAGTTGTTAGTACTGCTGCTGGTACAGTCATTTGTATATAGAAAGTACAAAATCGGCAAACTGACATAACTTTGGGGTGCACCGATATTTGTTACCACAGTTTAGGAAAGAGTCTGATTTACTTTAACAAGCTGCACTATGTCTGTTAGAAAAGAATGATACCACTTGATGATATATGGATTGACATTCATTTGTTTCAACTTACTGAGCAGGGTGTGAGGTTGGATTAGGTTAAACGCCAAGCTATAGTCTATAAACAATAGACTAGCATAAGCCATGGGCTTGTCTAAGTGTTTCAAAATTAAATGGACAACAGTGTTGACAGCATCATATGTTCCTCTGCCCTGCCTGTAGGCATATTGGAATGGGTCAAGATAGTCCTGAACGTCTAACCACAGTTTACAAGCCACTAAGCAATCCAAACATTTCATGACAATTGATGTAAGTGCAACAGGTATGTAATCATTGTTTTCTTTTGGGCAAATTATCTTTGGTACAGAAGTAATATATGAGGTTTCCAGAGTATTGGTACCCTGTGGCTATCGACCGAAAGTTGGAATATGGGTTATATGGGGCACCAAGCCGGTGCCAGCTCCTCAGCAAATGTTTTCAATAAAAAAGCTGGAATGCCATCAGGACCAGTTGCTTTTCTACTACATACATGTTGGAAGACTTTAGTAACAACATCTACATCAATTTTAAGCCTATCGGCATTACTGACAAACACATCGCTGAGCACAGAATCACATCTACTGGAAGAGTCCTGAGTATCAAAACGTCTGTAAAAATCATTAATTTCATCAGCAAAAGCCTGTTCATTTGTATATCTAGTTCTTTGCATTTATAATACAAGTTGAAATACTAAAACAAAACAAACAATAAATAAACATGATTACAGATCACCAAAGTGTTTGGTCACCTTTACTTTTTTGTTAGTGACACCTGAGAAGCCACTTTCAAAGCTGACTCAACCACTTGTCTAAGCCAGATAAATGCCATGTCTAAACCAGAGTGGGTTGACGGCTCCAGTGATATGCTTATTAAATCAATAAATATTATCACTTAATATTGTGTCAAAATATAATTATTTTTTAATCATAACAAATTATTGTGCTCAAGTATCAGTGAAAATGTGCAAGAATGTACCTTTGTATTTAATATATGGTATTTGAATAACACAATGTTGTTACTGTATTTATCTGTGACTTTCTTAGGCAATTTTGTGACTTTATTTTCATTACTTTTTTCATGTAGCTTTATTTCCACTCACTATCTCTACATGTATAGCAACATAGACAAATGTTTAGTTGTATCTGTAACATACCTTAACCTTTCATTAAATAACTATTTTATTTGCATATTTCATGCCCCATGTTACAGGGGCCTACTTTCCATTTAGTGATGTGCCCATCAAATTGACGTTGGATGGTAGCAATGTGCATGCATGTAATGGGTTGTCCATAGTACAATAAAATAATTTATTTCCTAAATATGTGGTGAGTACTGTTTATATTATATACTGTAGTTAAAGTTTATATAGTATATAAAATATTATTCACTTTGACTACCAGTTGCTTTCTAGATATTTTTTTGGTCAAATGCTGGTTTTTTGTCTGACACAATTATATGAACATCTGTCCACATGCACAATTCACACTAGGAGGACTGGTATATTACTGCCAGTCGGGGATGGTTTTACATTACAACCCACTTGGAGGCATTATGTTTAACAATGAGACAATGGATGTGTCAATGAGGCTGGGCAATACACAACACATTAGCAGATTGGACTGATGCTTATCTGTGTGCACTGATGGGACAGTAGTGACTCACTGAAGCTTCAAGTGTTGTTACAACAATGATTTCATTTTAACTTAAAACAACCATTCTTCCATAACCATTCTTCTTTCCACATCTTTAGATGATCATTTACGTGTTTGTTCATATTATGATGTAACTTTTTTTCAATTTGCTACATTTCAATGGGCCAATTCTTTCCCACCATAATTTATCCATGCATGAGCATGAAATAGGGCCACACTTGGACAATGACAAATGTTCGTAATTTCATTGAAGTGGGTACCAATGTTTTGCTGACATATTATACATAGAATAACCGGTAAAATAAACAAAGCATAGCCTTGGTGTCTGACAACTACTTAGTGTACATTATTCGTCAGGCATTTTGTATAACAAAATGTGAATCCGAAAAGTGGAGGGTAGAAGGGAGTGGAGAAGAAGAAGACCGAGACTGAGATGGGAGGACTGCGTGAAGAGAGATTTAGTGGGAGGGGAATGGAGAATGAGGGTGAGGGATAAAGTGGAGACAATTGGTGGAGACGGTAGTAAAACGGGACTAGTTATGAAGAACGCGGAAAATAAATCATCAACCAGTATTGGTGCCAGCCTCACCCGGACTACAGGGAAAAAGAGGAGAGCAACAACAATAACTGGTCTAAGCACATGGGTGAGTTTTTGCTACACTAAGCCTATGCCATGGAGATTATCAACATGCCACATATGCAACATGCAGGCACTATATTTTATGTGGGTGTGTGCGTGCGCACGGCTACAACAAATCAAATGGTGTCCTCGACCAGACCTGAGGCGGAAGTACTCGGTACTGGAATAATTTTTTTAAATACTCGTACTTTTCAATATATACTGTGAAAACTAATTTATTTGTAGTTAACAAAATTAAACTTTCCTGAACTATTTCAATGTTCAATTATTTGTTTGCCTGGGACTGGGGCAGGGCCTTGCCATTCCTACACATAGCACACACCCTTTTTCCAATAGCCAGGACTATGATAAAAAAAGACAACATACAGCAACTTTTCCCAGTAAGAAACAACCTGTTAAGCAAACAATTGTTTAATTTAATGTATATTGTTGTAGCATGTCAGGTTGCTTCGGTAGGATCGTAACGTTAGTTCCGTTACTTGTAATTAAAACGTTGATATATTTTTACATTCCTCTCACATACACACGTTCATGAACGAATTACACATAAACCCACATTCTGGAAACAACTTAACTGGTGTCAAACCTGAATTGTGTCAAGGCACCACATGCGACGTAGCCATAGCCTAGGGCCGGGGCTCCGGGTATTGATCCGATGCCGATACTCGCGCTAGGCCTAGGCTAGGATTGTAATAATAAGAAAATGTACTAACGTGTCGAATAAAATGTCTGCCACTTCACTGTCTTTCATTTTAAAGACAGTCTTCAGGCGATCCCAACGTCCCTTTTGGTTTTTCAGTGTCACTCGTGTTGCCAATCTCGCTTTATCCAACTCCTTTTTCCTCCTCGTCGTCGCGGAACGCAACGGTACACGCACAACCCGCCTGTCACTGTCAGCCATGTTGCCCGAATGTCAACAAACTCTGAGCAAGTCGCCGGTGCGCGCGCGTCGATCCCGCGATCACGTAATGCATCTCATTAACGTTTGGCAAAGCAAGCTTCGCCTAGCTCCGCCCCTGTGGTTTCGCGCCATAAACACTATTCGCAACTTTTTCGTAACGAAACAGTAAAAATGCAAACATATGTATTTGGCTTATTAAACGCATTTTGGCGGGCAGCATCATTTACAAATGTTTATTCTAGTACCAAGAACATTATATTAATAAATGAGCAACAAATACAGTACGTTTAAGGTAAAAACATATATACATGCACGTTTGTGTTAAGCATTACGTTATTACAAACTACAAATAAGTAAAACAACCAATGCGTTAATATATATATATATATATATATATATATATATATATATATATATATATACTATATATATATTATATATATATATATATATATATATAATATATATACTATATATATATATATATATTATATATATATATATATATATATATATATATATATATATATATATATATATATATATATATATATATATAAAATATATACATGTGTATATATATATATATATATATATATATATATATATATATATATATATATATATATATATATATATATATATATCAAGAAGAATAGAGGTCATATATATATATATATATATATATATATATATATGGTATATTCTCATGAAGTAGCTGCTTTTCCATATTACTCGTTAAAACGCGAATACTATATTCAATAACAGACTAGCAAGTTTTTCACAACTTGCAGCGATGCATTTTATTATTAGCTACAACTACTGCAAAGTTTGATTGATCAGGCTCAAAAGTTGAGTGTAGTGGTTGTGTTGCATATGCACTGGACGGCACCTACGCAAGAATGCTGCGAAAAAACCTAAACGTGTCATTGCGCAATCTCATAACCAACCAATGAGTTTACGGCTCCTTCCCACATCTTCGACAGGCAGATCTGGCAGATGCGCTATGACGAAGTAGCCAAGAAAGTCGGAAAACGGAATGCAGTTTACATACATCCCATATACAAACATATACATTAAAATACTAGATTATACGTAATAATTGAAACATGACTAATTTAAATGTTCAGCCAATTCAATGTATATATGGATATAAGATGGCATGTGTCAAGAAGGCGCAGTGCCTAAAATGAGTAATGTATTTTAAATTTGCTTCGAAATGCCTGAGTGAAGACAATGGAACGGATTTGTGTTTGCGATAGTTTGACATTCACGCTATAATGTTCGGCAGTGTCACTGTGTGGGTACCGCACGATTCAACTGCATTGCACTAATCGTGTATGGACACATTTGTACAATGTCACTGTTACATGTATAACAAACAAATATTTCTGGATCAACGGTTTATTAAATTCCACCACAAACAAAATGCAACATCTTGCTAATCTGCCTATTATTACTTAACATATTTACGTATAAATGAGGTTGACTTAGAAAGAAGAGTACATTGGTTGCATGCTGTTCCTGTCTAGATAACATATTTTGTAGAATGCCAAGTGGTTCATTCGAAATATCTATAATAAAGTGGTATTATTATCCAATTCGTCTTTTTAGGCTATAACAATCAAACGAATGTGACACAATACACATATTAAATAGTTTGGTTTGTATTTCCTCGACAACAAACACAATACAATTATACAATAGAAAACACTTATATTGCGCTAAAATCCTCCGGAGAATCAAACTCGGCAGCGCATCAAACCAGCGTTCCAGTTATCAACAGTTGGATTGATACACTTGGAAGCTTGGAGGATTAACACGTTTAAACAGGGGATTCATTGGTTTACAGCGAATTGTTTTATATTTTCTACGTATATAATGTTTTATTCGTTATACGTTGTTACAAACATCATGACCTTATTTTTGTCAGCGAGCATTAGAAACACTGACTTACATTAAGGCAACACGACGTCATTATTGTATTCATAAAACACAAATGCGTACACCTTAAGCAAGATACGCAACATATCAACATGTTTAATGTACACATAATTAAGACAACTCCTTTTCCTTTTTAGTTGTTGCATGTAATCAATGCACGTGTTGTACGATGTTAATAAATAAAACAACTAAAAAGGCCCTGATTAAGCATTTTACAATTGTTTATATTACCTACGATGTACAAATAAATGCTAAGATTAAACAATGTTAGCAGTTTCTCATAAAATATACTAAATTTCACCAAGTGATCTGACAAAGAAAGAAAACATTTCACAAATCGGCTGTGGGTGAAATTCAGAGTTCTGTTTTATGTCAGCATCCCACTCATCAAGATCGCTAGAAACACTTTATGGATCCATTGTCCAGCAATTCGATAGTGCATTAGACATTTAGTAGTAATAAGCGAAACATTTGTGCCGGTAGAACTGTCGCCCGTCTTCACGGACATATATCGCAGTCGAGGTCGTAGATGAACGGATATGACATTACAGTTTAAACTAATGTATTCTTCCAAAAGTGAGGGTGTATACTCAGTGGCAATAAGAAGCCAGCTTCATCCGCGCCTGGCGGTATAATTGTCGCACATCTTCTCGGAAAAGCGCACTGGACACGCCGTATATGAAAGGATTGACGACAGAGTTTATTATCATTGATCGTCTCACTGCCGCCGAGATGTAAACGCCCATGTTCATCAACCATATCGGCACCCAACACGCTATAAAGACTATCGTGATAATGAAAATCATCAACATATTTTTGAAAGCCTTGGCTTGTTTCGTTATTATTTTGTTGGTAGCGGTCACTGATACTGATTTCGGCGCACTATTCTGCGCTACTCCTTTAACATTCGTGAAAATATTGGAATGTCCCGGATCATTGGCCCGGACAGCGCCATCTACTGTTGAGATTACTGTATGTGAAGTGCCCGGTTGTAAAGACCTCACCACACTTAGTACTTCGACTTGATTCCGAGAAGCGCGGACTTTTTTCAACAGAGCAGCCGCCATTAGAGTGTAGGAAGTGATCATTGTAAATGTACAAGAAACAGACACGCACGATTCTGATATTCTAACAAACATGCCATACCTCATAAATTTTGACACGCCCGACACTATTCTGTATATCGTTGCAACCACAACAATTATAATTATATACTTCTTCGCTCTTTGTGGTTCCATAGTGAAAGAGTGTGGATGTTTAACAGCAACAAGGCGCTCGATCGATATAAACACCAGGAGAAACATAGAAAATGTAATCGATGTATCGATAACAGAGGAACATGCTAACTTTGTCACGAGGTCAGTAACGCCAATGAACAGTACAAAAAAAGCGCAGACACAGACAGATGAATCTGCGACTGCCAGAGCGAACATATACACTCTCGTTGATGTTGTCATCTTTCGGACATAAACCGCAATAACAAGCAAATTGCCAGGCAACCCTAGCGCACACAGACTAATTATGGCAATGTTAGACGATTCACTTCCGTGTGTTCTGTTGTTCGTCGTCAAAGCCAAACTGTCGTTTAAAACGTGTTGCGGCGCCATACTTGATTCATTTGTCATATTGCATCAATTAATATATTCCATAATGAAGGCTTGTTCGCAGCTAGTCGGTCCTATATACTCATGTCGAAATCTGCCCCAAACAATAGAAAAGTGCATAGCATTTAAAACAGCATTAATAAGAACAACCAAATGTTTTGAAAAAAAACAAACAAGGCAAATATTGTGATATTTTCTCTGTTTGCCTATCAACGGTAGCTTCATAATTGATACACAATCCTCCTAATTCTAGACATTTTCATATCAAATTTAGCTATATAGCTGTTTGATTTGTAGATCCATGATCTTTATCAAATAACGCAATACTCGGTAAAACATCCTAATGGAAGGTGTCATCCAGGCTGGTTGTGACGTGTAAGTGTCATATATAAACCTTGACATATTGTAACATTTAGATTCTTCTGATATGATTTCAAAAGTTGTTTTGAAATTATTTGCCTGATCTAATAGTTCTTCTTAGGTTCCAATACATAGTTCCATTCGTTGAACGGCCTGCGGTCACAAACATATATAATTTATCATCAAATGCATAGTAGACCGAGTAAGACCCATACACACAAAAACACACATAAACACACACAAACACAAACACACAAACACACAAACACACAAACACACAAACACACACACACACACACACACACACACACAATATCTGGGGTAGCTCTGCCAACTCGCGCGAACTAAACAGATCACAAGAGAACATCAGCTAAAGCAAAATACTTACTCGATTCGCTTTCCATGTGACTAGATGCGACGACTGGTTGAATGTCATCTTATTGTTCTAGAACACCGCTAGACATCCACACAGTCGGCTATAACATGGCGAAACTGAAAACCTGCGACTGAACTGATAATGTATAGTGTAGTGTAGCCATGAAGACACGCTGCGTAAATACATTCTTTATTGTTGGTGCCATCCAATTATCGTTGGAACAAAAACTGCACGCACATATATTATATAAATTACTGTGTACCTCAACATGTCTGGTGACTCGTATCTTCGTCAGCGTCGTGTGTATTGGGATGGTTTTGACTTAGGTGTTCCATACGGTGGTTGGTATGTGAAAAAAATCCCTAGATTCGCCGCGGGTGGTGATATTATGAGATAACCTTTACGGACGTTTGACGTTCATATTACATTATTCAGAACAACATTATGCAATTTTTTTTATCAACGCTATTCGTGTTTTCCACGATTGTGCGATCTAATAGTCGAGATGTTGACAATTGAGAGTGCTCATAAAAGATGAGCAATATTTAAAAATGTGATTTTATTCAGAAGCGTATTTGGTGATGATTGTTTTTTGTTTTCTCGATGAATATAAATTAATGGAACATATTGGTTAAGTTTATGACATTCAAGTTCAATGAAACATGTCCAAATATTAAACCAATCGTACATATATTATGAAGGCATTTTGAAGGTGAACATGTTTTATGTTATATAATTTACCCCAAGTGGTTTGGCGTGGCAAACTGAGTTTTATAGGTGCATTGTTAATTGGTCACGTTTATTGTGTAATAGTTGAGCGCGTTAACATTTATTGCGCCCATAAACAACGAGTTTCAAAGCAGGATTTACAGATAATAACATAATCATAAAACCATTCGGATGAACAATCATTGGACTCTGAACAAACTAGTGGATTCCTTATCCACTTGCCATGGTATTGCCCTACCAAAATGTTATTGGCAGTGCAAAGAATCATAAGCTTTTGACCTGGATGTCTTTTAATTACGTGCAACGCCGGGTCATTCAGCTAGTCTATAATACAAAGTGAATACGAAAAGGTTATGGGAGTGCATGAGCTGGGTGTGAAGAAGGACAATGGGGAGCGGTTTGTGAATGCCTGTGTTCTAAACAACATTGTGATTGGCGGATGCGTGTTCACACACAACATAATAAATAAGGCGACTAGGGTATCTCGTGACCAAGTCACTGACAATCAGATAGACCACATCGGCATAAACAAAATGTCAAGAAGATCGCTTCACGACGTGCGTGTGAAGAGAGGCGCTGACGTTGCTTCCGATCACCACCTTGTAACAGCCAGGCTTAAACTTAAGCTAAGAAGAAACGTAGTAGAACATGAAAGACGAAAGGCAATATATAATGTGGATTTCCTGAAGGATCCAAGAACAGCAGAAAAATTTAAAGTCGCATTAGCTAACAGATTCAAATCCTGCAAGAGCTGTATGATGAAGATGAGGGAGTAGACATCAACAGCAAATGGAGTCGCATCAAGGATGCAGTAAACAGCACTTGCGAAGAGATAATTGGCAGAAGGAAACCCCAACAGAAAGACTGAATTTCAGTAGAAACAATTAGGAAAATACAGGCCAGAAGAGACAAGAAGGAGGCAGTCAACAGCAGCCGCACAAGGGCGGCAAAGGTAATAGCTCAGAAAGAGCACGCAGCAGCAAATAGGTGAAGACAATTGTCAAAACAGACAAAAGGAACTTCGTGGAGGGACTTGCAAAAGCAGAAGCAGAAAAGGCAGCAACTAGCAGGAGCATGAAGCAACTCTAGGATATAAAAAGGAAGTTAGCTGGAAACTTTAAGAAATCAGAGCGGCCAGTCAGAAATAAAAATAGGAGAGTCCTGATGGGGGCAGACAAACACCTTTGCAGGTGGGCAGAGCATTTTGAAGAGCTGCTCTATACACCAGCACCGCTGAATCAACCAGAAATCCAACCAGCTGAGACATATCTACCAATGGACTGTAATAACCCCACTAAAGAAGAGAAAAAAAGGCAATTGCACATATGAAAAATGGGAAAGTAGCAGGCCCTGATGGTATCCCTGCAGAAGCATTAAAGGCAGATGTAAAAACTTCAGTAGAAATGCTGTACACTCGTTTTGAGGGGATCTGCAAAAAAGAAGAAATTCCAGCAGAATGGAAAGACTGTTACCTTATCCAGATCCCCAAGAAAGGAGACCTGAGCCGCTACGGTAACTACAGAGGAATCACGTTATTTTCAGTACCTGGGAAGGTTCTTAACATCATTATCCTAGAGAGGATGAAAGGCAAAGTGGATTAAACATTGCGTGAACAGCAAGCAGGCTTCAGGCAGGACATATCGTGTACTAACCAGATTGCAACACTGCGGATCGTAGTGGAACAATCCTTCGAATGGAACTCATCACTATACGTCAACTTTGATGACTACGAGAACATTTGACAGTGTGGACAGGGAGATACTCTGGAAAGTGCAAAAACATTATGGGTTGCCCAATAAACTAGAAAACATGATCAAAACTCCTACGAGGGAATGTCATGCAGAGTCATTCATAAATGTCAACTTACAAAGACCTTTGAGGTTAAGACGGGGGTGAGACAGGGATGCTTACTCTCACCATTCCTCTTCATTCTAGTCATATACTGGGTCAGGAAAACAGCAACAAAGGAGACACGAAATGGATTGGAAGAGATTAAACATTTCAGATATATAGGCAGCATAGTGGATACACAAGGAGGGACAGAGGCTGACGGTAAGAAAAGGATCAGAAAAGCAAGCTTAGCCTGTTGAGAAATGTGTGGAAGTCAAAGATAATTGGAGAAACCACCAAACTACGCCTGTTTAAAACAAAAGTAAAATCCGTGTTGCTGTACGGAGCAGAAACGTTGCGAATAAACAAGACCACGCTGATAAGAATCCATACATTTATCAACCTTTGCCTGCGAAGAATCCTGCGAAAACGAATACACTTATTGGACCGGGTGAGCAACAAGGACATCTGGGATAGAAAACACCAAGTCCAAATACAGATATAGATCCTTAAGAGGAGATGGGGATGGCTTGTGCACACATTGAGAAAGCCAAGCACAAACATAACCAGACAGGTCCTGACGTGGAACCCCCAAGGCAAGATAAAGAGGGGTAGACCAAAAACACATGGCGACGTGACCTCGAGGCAGACATCAAGCAAACAGGGAATGGCTGGCAACAACTTGAGAGGATTGCACAAGACAGGAGGCGCTGGAGGAATGTTGTGGATGGCCTATGCTCCAGGAGGAGTTAAGGACCTAAGTAAGCATAATACAAAGTATTTTGTGATTCAGTATGTATGTTCTCTCGTATCATCACGTGTATAGGGCTGCAATTTAGTAGGAGTGTCTGGGGTCCCGCAGTGATGGTTCGTGCATTAAAACAAATACAAATTTCGCAGGGCACGTGCATGCGTGACATACAAATTACGAAAATCTTAACAACATAGCACATAAAATTGTTAGCAACTGTATGCGTTTCCGTGTTCTACGATTGCTACGTGATCTACATCAAACGTCCACCGAAAGCTTAGTGAAACCGGCAGCTGTATATGATTTTGAGGCGTTGTTATTACCATTGGAATTTCCCTTCCAACAATTGACAAGGTTGCTTGATATACACAGTTGCAGTGGCTGCCTTTTTTGTCGTGCGACGTCGGACAACTCGGCTAGAGCATATCAAAGAAGTATCACGATCAGGAACGATATTATCTGACTCAATGTGTATGACTCGATGTTCAAACGCGCATAGAGATGATTGACTATCCATCATTATTGAAGACGTGACATTGCTAACCAACTGGTAATTTTCAATATCTCGATTTTTCGCGATGTTAAGCTCTAGTCCCTGGTGGTTTGGCACTGTTGGCATTATCTTTATTGTACTACTTCCATGACATAACTGTACTGTACTGTTCTGTAGGCACTGCACTGCACTGCACTCAAGGAGACACGGATTGGACAGATCGTGTCGTCGTGGGTATTGCCAATAATTGGAGGCAGGAGTCAGGAGCATAGACATTTCGAAGACCGTTCCTACGAAATGGTCATCATTACGTCCGACAAGCAACGGGAGGTCTACTGCCAATTAAATTTATTTCCCTTATTAGAGCCTTGTCAATTTGCGCGAGCGTTATTATTGGTTAACACAACAAAATATAAGTTCCGCGTTTCAACAGGTATATTTGCCAGGTGGTAATATAGTAAGAACCTCCTGGCGGCGATGACGTGAAAATATACCATATAATTATTATCAACAGTTTAATTATTATGGTGTGCGTGGAATTGCAACTGGTTGGATTAAATCCTACCGCATGAGCAGGAAGCAGTTAGTCAACGTTGTTGTGTGCACGTTGTGCAACATGTGGTCATCAGGCGTCTATTTTAGGTCCAATACTAGTGGTCTTTTTGTGGCAACGATATATGCAACGTATTAAACCTTGTACAGTTCATACATTTCGCAAATAACGCAAATATATGTTGTGCTGGTAGCATCATGTCATTGCTACGAAATATGTTAGATAATTATTACTGAACCTGTCAAAACCAAGTATATGTTATTCGGATGCCGTTCGTCCGATGTTGAATTTAATGTGTGCATAAATAACAAACCAATGACCAGAGTACATGTAACCACATGTGTGGGCGTATTTATTGAACACGATCTCAACTGGAAACAATCTAAATGATGTATAACTGTAGCTTTAAACAGCGGCATAATTAACTTCATTAAATGTTATATTTCTTCTAATCTACCCACAAATTGTATTATTAGTTGAAGTTGTAATACCACACTGCTCTTGATTATTCGTATCACCATTTACTGTTACTCTTAAGTCCTTTATTTATGGTAGACTAGAACAGTATTTCCCATTTTATAGTTTAAGCCCTACCAACAACACGTCTTATGTCACTTATTTTCTATGCCATCTCCGATACCATGGGCTTTTAATTTAAATAGTAATCCTTGATGCGGCACTTTGTCGAAAGCTTTCAGAAAATCTAAGTCGATAATGTTTACTGGTGAACCTTTATATATCCACTTCTTCTAAAAAAACAAAGCATATTGGCTAATGATAACTTCCCTTTTTATAAATCCATGTTGAGATGGATTTGACGATTTATACTTATAAAGGAAGTCCACCATACGTGGTCTTTAATTGACCTTTCTAAAAAAACTTGCAAATCACTTATGATAAATTAACTGGTTTGTGATTATCTGACTTATTTATCTAACCCTTTAAACAAATAATTATACGATGTTTGCTTCTTTCCATTCAAAATTAATCACTCCCTCTTTTAATGACAAGTTGAACACTGATGACAATCTAAGATGACCGCAGTAATTTCGGTTAGACGATATGTTTCCCGCTGTAAGACTTTGCAACTGAGATATACGCATACACACCACACGTGCAGGTACAGTAGATATTCTGCATCACTCACCAATTCTTTTGTTTTAGTAATACTTTATTTGTAAAAACAACACTTATATTCCTACTCATGTCGCGAACATTCATACGAAAGCTATGGTTACAACAGAGCCCGCTGGCACATAAGAGACCGCGGTTCCTCGCCGCATGCGACAAAAAAGCCTTTTGTTAAGCCGTAGTCAACTCGTAGTCGGCTCGTTGCCTTCACTGCATTATATACAAACACAAAAACAAAATTGCAAAATAAACGCCGAAACGCTCAGAGACAAAGCTGGAATCCACCGAAACGCAATCAGAGAGGGCCGAATCAGACGATCGATTGTTTTCCTCTGTGAATAAAAAAACAATAAAGCCAATAAGACGCACATAGCATGCAATCAAGGCGAATAACGAAAGAAGCTAAAAACTTGAGAACTGTAAAAAGAACATAATCGTTAACGATCAAAGAAGACGAACATAGTTGTCAGCGGTAACAAATTGACAAGTGATTAATATGTCTGCGAATGTGCCATGGTGGAATTGATTATGAGAAAGATGATAAATGTATTTGTTAGTTGAATGCATAGAAAATCAGCTGCCAATTTAAATTTGTTTCGCGAATACTTAGAAACTTGTCTTAGTGGTAGGAAAGGCAACACGGCTATGTTTATTGTTGTAAATTAATTTTTTTATATTGAAGCACAATTCTCACAAATATAGAAGTGTTTTCTTAAAATGTATGTGTAGCTGTGGCCTTTTCCCTTTAATAGCAACCAAACCGAGTAGAATCACTAATATTACTGCTACGCGTATTGATCTTTTTTTTACGAATGAAATGCAGTATCAACTAAATAGCGCACTGTTGATCAGTGACACAAGTGACCATCTACGATATTTTGAAGTTTGTAATTATTTAAATTGTAAGTTAATGTAAAGTAAATAAAAATACCATTGATATTCTCTAAATATAATTAATTAAACCTACATACTTGGACGACTGTGGTGGATGAGCAAGATGTTTGTTTGGCATATAATAACTTTTCTCTGATTTTAAATATTTACTAAACAAACATTCGTTATGCAAACGTTATTCAAACAATCCATTTTTTACAAAATGTAACAAACAATGCATGAAAAGGTAAACAGTCTTAAAACAGCACAAACGCAAATTAACTTAACTAATTTTTAAGATCATCACAAAAGCATATCATAATAAATTATAACACTAACAGCGTAACAAGAGATATGGGCAATTATGAGTACAGTAATGGGAAATAATCTACAACAAAACAATTACCCTAAACAGTTTGCTGCAGAATAAGACATATATACGAAACATTTTGAATACATCCTTTCTATTGGACCTGATGTAGCAAAATGCACAAATATATCGCACAAAACATACGTGTTTAACTTATAAAAATAAGAAAACAATATCTTCCTATCACAAGTTGATGTAAGTAAAATTAAAATGCTACAAATAGCTGTAAAAACAAAACATCTTATGACTGTGATGACGTCAGACTAGTTAACAATTAAAATTATTATATTACAAAACCAGTAACATAATAATGGTTATGCATAAACAATATATATATATATATATATATATATATATATATATATATATATATATATATATATATATATATATATATATATATATATATATATATATATATATATATATAAATGCGTATACGTATGTTCATGTGCATGCATATGAGCATGAATGTGTGCATGTGCATGTGCATGCTTATGTGTATGTGAATGTACCTGCATATCTCCTCAGCCATTGTCAGCCCACTGCAGGGCGAAGGTCTCCACAAGCTGGTACCATTTACTACTGTTTTGGGCCATTCTCATCCATGTCATGGCAACAAACTTTACAATTTTATATCTCCATCTAGTTGTTGTGTCTTCTCCATTATGTTGTTATATTTTTCCACCTGTTGTCTTTAGTTCGGGCAAGGTGTTCCAACCATCTCCATTTATTAAATTTAACTAATTTTAATATATCGTGTAATTTAATTTAATAATGGTCATTGTCCATGTCTCTGCACCATAATATATATTGGTAAATTTATTTTAAATTGCTTTAATATTTGTTTACAAATTGTCACATATATATATATATATATATATATATATATATATATATATATATATATATATATATATATATATATATATATATATATATATATGTATATGTATATGTATTTATATATATATATGTATATATATATATATGTATATATATATATATATATATATATATATATATAAGTATGTGTGTGTGTGTGTGTGTGTGTGTGTGTGTGTGTGTGTGTGTGTGTGTGTGTGTGTGTGTGTGTGTGTGTGTGTGTGTGTGTGTGTGTGTGTGTGTGTGTGTGTGTGTGTGTGTGTGTGTGTGTGTGTGTGTGTGTGTGCAGGTTGCGGCTTCTGCTACAAGGTCAACTCTAACCATAATATTTTATCAAATTACCTACAACAGTTTTTTGTAAAGCGCCCTCCATCATTTCCTATACGTAAAACATATCAGATTATGAGAGAGAATATAGTACATATATGAGGGCATTGTCCTTACATGTGTTTGGTGTACAATTGTGGAATTCACTCAACAATTCGCTTGTTATAATAACTTCAACACATAAATGTAAGCGTCATTGGGTCAATATTTTATGTAAATTAATTTATTCATGTTCAAATGTTTAAATGCGTGTGACCATAATTAACTGCCGGCGTCCGTTGCTGTTATGCGTGAGCTACTTTAATGCGTAGTTGCCGCTGTTTGTGAACTCATGGTGTAAATGTGGTTTTGCGCTAAGGGAAAAGGTTTGTTTTCTGTGATTCTATAGTTTTATTGTGGAAGGTTCATTATGTGATTTCATATTTCTACATTTAACGGGAGCATATTGTTACTCTATAATAATTTCCTATATATTCTCTAAACAATTAAATGCATTTTTAAGACGAAAACACGCCTTATTTTATGCGACAGTAATACGCTTTACGGTCTGATAATAATTTTGTTATGGTGTGCTGCAGGGGCAGACATGACAATAACACAACACTTAGCTCTGTTGTGAGAAGATCAAAGCACCTAATCCGTGGCATTTCATTTACATATTTACGGGCGGGCGCTCTGGCGGGCGGGTCGTCGGATGGTCGGGTGGTCAGGCTGGCGGGCGGGTGGTCGGGCGGGCTGGCGGGCAAGTGGTCGGGTGGTCGGGTCGTCGGGTGGCTGGGTTTGTATATTTAATAAGATTTAACAAGGTTGCCATCCCAAACAACAAGTTCCAGATGGCAAAGTGGACAAGGAAGCCATTGGTTTATCGAGAGTCCAACAATTTTCTCATTTATGTGTAGCCCACCCTTCTCAAATATCTGTCAATTCTATTTTTAAACATATTCACACTACTAGCATTAACACAATCATTTGGCAGTTTGTTCCATTCATTTATCACCCTCTGTGAGAAAGAGTACTTTCTCATGTCCAACCTACACTGCTCCTTAACTAATGCTGCTTTGTGTCCTCTGGTTCTACTGCCTTCTTTAAGTTTGAAGAACATATTCCTATCAACATCCTCATAACCGTTCACTATTTTAAATACTTCTATTTGGTCTCCTCTTAGTCTCCTGGTTTTTAGTGTTGTCAAACCATATTTTAATAAGCGACTTTCATAACTAAGGTCTCTCAATTCTGGAATCATTTTGGTTGCTCTTCGTTGTATTCTTTCTAGCTTGTCTATGTCCTTTTTACGATACGGCCTCCATGCTTGAATACAATATTCCAAATGTGGTCTAACTATTTCTTTGTACAGGGGTACAATTAGCTGTTTCTCCTTATACATGATAGTTCTCCTAATTAGCCCTATAATTTGATTTCCTTTTGAAGCAGCAATCCCACATTGCTCTGAAACTTTCATGTCAGCACTAAATGTTACTCCTAAGTCCTTTTCTTGTGTGGTTCTACTTAGTACAGCTTCCCCCATCTTATATTCTTCGTCCATGTTTCCATGCCCTATGTGTATACATTTGCACTTCCCAAAATGTAATAACATTTGCCATTTCTCTGACCATTTAACTAATTTATCTAGATCATCCTGTAAACGTTGTTTATCTGTATCATTTGTAACCTTTCTGAATACTTTTGTGTCATCTGCAAATTTGAGTACTTTGCTAGATATGTCATTTTCTAGATAATTTATATATATTAAAAACAGTATAGTGCCTAATACTGATCCCTGTGGTACCCCACTCAAAACCGATTTCCAGTTTGAAATCTCACCGTCTACTATTACTCTCTGTCTTCTGTGTGTAAGCCACTTTTCTATCCTGTTGATTACATCATTACCTATACCATGGGCTTTTAGTTTAAGTATCAATCTTTGGTGTGGCACTTTATCGAAAGCTTTCTGAAAATCTAAGTAGACAACATCCACTGGTGACCCGTCATCTACCCACTTTGTAATTTCTTAAAAAAACACAAGAGATTGGTTAGACATGACCTTGCTTTTAGGAACCCATGT
Organism: Lamellibrachia columna; assembly: GCA_963662155.1. Taxonomy (NCBI): domain Eukaryota; kingdom Metazoa; phylum Annelida; class Polychaeta; order Sabellida; family Siboglinidae; genus Lamellibrachia; species Lamellibrachia columna. The sequence goes on along the minus strand of OY759268.1, from coordinate 10,543,220 downwards.
TGAGATGTATTTATTAAATTATGTTTTACAAGGAATTCCACCATGTGGTCTCTAATTTATGTTTCGAGTAATTTACATATAACTGATGTTAAACTCACTGGTCTGTAATGTTCTGGCTTGTTCCTCGATCCCTTCTTAAATAGTGGCGTAATGTTTGCTTCTTTCCATTCTGATGGAACTATTCCTTCTTCTAGTGACAAGTTAAACAATTTTGCAAGTGGTGTACTAATTTGCTCAACAATTTCCTTAAGCAGTTTTGGTGGTATCCCATCAACTCCAGGTGATTTATTATCTTTCATCTTCTTAATTTTGTTTGCTATCATTACAGGAGTTACAAATAACTGCCCTAAATGTTCTGATTTATTTGCCTCAAATTTAGTAAATGGAACTGGAAGTCAGCTGATATCTTCTGTGGTAAATACTGAGCTGAAATACTCATTCAAGACCTCTGCCATTTGAAACCCCTCTGAAATTATGTTTCCCTTGTTGTTTTCCAGTGGTCCGACCTTATCTTGAACGTTCTGTTTACTCCTTACATAAGCATATCAACTCTTGCTGTCATTTTTTATATTACCTGCCAATTTTTATTCAAAGTTTTTTTTAGATTTTCTAATTTCAATTGTAGCTAGGTTAAGTGCCTCTTTGTAATTTGCATAGTCTTCATTCTTTCTGGTACGCCTATAAACCCTCCACATAGTTTGCTTAAACACTATTTTTCTAATAGCTTCTTTTGACAAGTGTTTCTTTCTAGACCGTTTTCCTTGGTTTTTCAAGGGAACACATTTTTCGATGATACTCTCAATTTCATATTTTAGAATATTCCAACATTCAATTGCGGTCTTATTCATCAGCATGTTATTCCAATCTAGCGTTGCTAAGTATTTTCTCATATCTTTATAGTTACCTTTGTGGAAGTTTCTCCTATACGTTTTTTTATTTTTACTTTCTGATTTTACGTTGATGTCAAAATGTATTTGATTGTGATCACTGTTACCCAATGATTAATGTATTTTTACATTGTCGACTAATTCATTTTGTGATGATAAAACTATATCTAATACATTTTCTCCCCTGGTTGGTTCTAGCATGTGCTGAGTAAGGAAGCTCTCCTGAATTAAACATAAAAAATATTGGTCATCACCCCCTGTACTCTCTAGATATTTCCATTGTATGTGTCCAAGGTTAAAATCTCCCATTATGATACATTCCCCTTTACTAACTTCCTTTATAGCTTTTTGTATTTTTGTGTTATCCGCTTCGTTTATGTTTGGACTTCGGTAGACAAATACAATAGTTAATTTTGAATTTCCTGAAACTATTTTGCAGCAAACAGCTTCATCGTAATCTGCTTCGCTTTCTAATTTTATTTCATAAGCCTGAATAGATTCTTTAACATATAAAATAACTCCCCCTCCTCTTTTTCCTATTCTATCTCTCCTAAATATTACGTATCCTGTCAATCCTAGTTCAGCATCTGTAATGTCTGTGTTGGCCCTTGATTCGGTTATACCAATTATGTGAGGGTCAATATCTTCTACCATAATGTATAATTCGTTTTCCTTATTTATTATACTCCTAGCATTTAAACACACGCATCTATAACCTGCTTCATATTGACATGAGTTGTTCCATTGCAAACTTATATAAATTATGTTTAATTGTGTTAGTGATACATTTATATGAAATTAGTCAGTATTGTTAAAAAATACTGCTATTCGTCTTTATATCTCTATAAATAAACAACACATAATTGGGTGCAACAATTAGTGAAATATGCACAACTGCGTAACTGTCCTTGCATGCTCAGGAAAGATCAACTTTCTGACAAATGTACAGTCAATCATGACTGTCGGTAACCATTCATACATATTGGGTCATCGAGGAATATGTCACCTAGACGTTGTCAGCCAAATCCAAGGATCATTTATATCAGCTGTAATATACGAATACAACAATAGTTCGTGTCATCGAATTGCCACTTTGATACGACACGCAGAACAACAACAGTGGCGCCACACAGCAGATAACCACTGCCACAACTTGATTATCAATATAAATAGTCTGGCAATTGATATAGCTATACCCAAGAAAGACAGTAAAACTGCATGAGGCCACGAAGCAACATTGGTCAAGGATCAATGTAGATTGGATATCAGGAAGAACTATATATCACAGAGGAAAATAAATGAAATACATTATATACATATTGTGTAACTGTTAGCAGCGTGAATATGTTTAAAACAAGGCTGACAAATATCTCAAATAGGTGTGAAAATGTGTAAATATGACTAAATTAAATTAAACTGCACCGGTGGGCGGCAGGTACACATTATCTAAACTGCAGCGCTAGTTGGCACTTCCAAGAACGGGCATTGGCTTAACCTAGTTCTCAGACAATGCAGCACCTGGACAGCCTATGGACAACTGAATTGAATATGTGGAACGTTGGATTACGACGCAGTATTATAATAGTAACTGACTCGAATGAGGCAGAAATAATAAAAACTGCCTACCATAGGCGCCACTATCCTTTGTACCACTGTCAGAACTTACATTTGATATGAATGTGGTGCACATCTTTATTTCATTTGGTGAACTCCTAATGTTTGCCAAGGTAATTGCCAATTTCAACACAATTATATATAGTGTTTTCATAGAAACATGTGTCTAGATGCAAAGCGTTGTGAGGATTTAATATTTGTATTCTCGTTTTTGGTTGACACTATATTTTATTTCTTAGTTGCCTGCTGCAATGACGTAACAAATCGTAATCAACAATGACGATGCCAAGACAACAATTTCTTTATACGACCACATTTTGAATGTGTCATAAAATTGAAGCAGTGGAGATTTGAAGAATGGTTTCACTTTTATGAAGTGTGACACCAACATCTGGTGGAGTGGCATAGGCGATTCTTTGTGCAACATCATTGTTATTTACGACTCGATACGTAATTACAACATGCAATCCAGTAACGTAACATATTTTAAGCAAACGCGAACGTTATTGTTTTTCTAGGCACATGTTCAATGCACTATTCACAATTGCAACAATTAAAATCTGCACTGGGAAGAGTTTGGATGAGCTGGTGCAGCACTCCGGTCATGGCAAATATAATGCTGTTATCACGGGGCGCAGCCCAACGGAATATTGTGTTTACGGATACCTAACGATCCAACGGATGACGGATCTACCAACTCAAAATATAGTGTTTTGCATCATTTAATGTCCAGTTGGAAAACTCCTCATGTTCTTCAACACGGTGGTTTCCATCATTCATATATGTTCTGTCAAGTTGAATGTGCCATCCCTACGACCATGGACTTTTATTTGATGTAGTATTTTTTTATGTGGCACTTTGTCGAAAGCTTTCTGAACATCTAAGTTGATCCCTAGCACATTTGTTGAGGATTACCTCGCTTTTCGGAATTCATGTTGAAATGGATTTGATATTTTATGCTTAACAAGGAAGTCCACAATGCATGATCTTTAATTCACCTTTGTAATGAACACTGCCACCATATGTATAACATTTGATCAAAATCAGGGTAATCAAGATTACCACCAATTGGTTGATTTCGTATGGAATTATATTAGGAAAACCACCCCAAAATAAAATTAGCAATTACACATATATTTTATTAGGAATCTCAAACAATCGAGAGTCGCGGTTGTGTAGTGAATAGCACATCCGCTTTTCACGACATAGTCCTGAGTTCAAGACCCGGACGGGCTTGGCTAGGATAATCACGTTAATGTCTGTCACGTGTCATTTAATTGGGGATATAATATAACCACTGATGACAACATGTACCCGGGCAGTGATTATCCTCATTGCCAGCATGTAAAAGTCGGCTTGTCGATAGTATTATGTAAAAGGCTGAAAAGTTGAATGAGACTTCGAAGCACCATACAATTGTAGTAACCGCAACATACAAATTAGGGAGTTGGTAGAACGTTGCCAAGTGCTGGAAACTCCTATAACTGAAATTGTTAATGTTACGTGTTACATGTGATTAGCTCCTTTAGTACATAATTTTATTGCAATTTCAAAACTGAAATATTAATTATTAGGGGCAAACTTGTAATACAAACATTTATATAGTTTTTTTCATTCCTCTTAGATATTCTTACACTCAGACGTTCAGAAAAAATCACGTATTTATGCCAACGCATCCTCATTCGAGTTTGTAGTAATTTAAACGTCAGATCAGCCGACTTTTATGTTCTGATGCTAGCGTTGTGAAGCATTTCTTCCTTTTTTTTCTTCTTCAAATAATATGTTGTCCTCTTCTAGTTGACGACCATTACATAGGGTGCTGGGCGCAGCAGGGGAAAAACGTATATTTCACAGTACGACTAGTACAGAGCAATGTTGTTGATTATCTTATACATTAATATTAACATGGAGTTGAAACGACGTCTTTGCCGTGCACATTAAAGTTGCTATACTAGAAGTACCGCCCAAAACTCACCTTGTTAACCTCTTCTGTACCATTTTCACATGTGCAGATTACTTTTGACGAACCCTAGTTTACGATTGGCCTTGGGTGTGGCGTATCCAACGCGTGTATTCAATGATAAGTAATTGTTATAAGTCCAATATATTTGACAGTATTCACTAACTCTAGTTTTTGGCTTCTCAATGAATCATGGGAATTAATAGGTTTAATCTTTATTCCGAATCTGATCATTTGTTTAACATGAATAAGCGTTATTGTTGGAACGATGTATTATTTTGCTGAGACAACAATTATTTAAATAGTTGCGTTCTTGCCGTTGGTGTGGATACGTCATTGGGTTAACTGTCTCATTTAAAGGACAACATTATTATAAGTCTTGCTTCCGTCGACTTTGCCTCACGAATTCGCCATTATAGTATGTTATATTATGCGTCAGAGGCGCCACGGTCTATTTGATATAGCCTTTATTATGTCGTTATTTATTCAGTGACAAAATAAATGGCAAGCCTTTAATGCCGTGTTCGTGCATGGTTATACTAATGATGAGTTGATGGCGTCATTGTTACTAACGAATGTAATTACCGATTCAGATCCATGGATAATAAAACTGTATAGTATCGGCTCAATCGGAGGTTTACAGTATCGCCATGTTATGGCGCACTGTGTGGAGGTTTAGCGGTTTTCTATAAGAATGACACACCATTCAACCAGGAATAGTATCTGGTCATATGGAATGCAAATCGAGTAAGTATTTTGCATAGTATATTGTGAAATGTACAATTCATGTGAGTTTTTCGCATAATGTCACAATTAATGACGGCGCTACACCAGGTGGTGCCTATACTTTACGCGGCCTGCTTTGTGTTTGATAATAAACACTAAGTGTTTGTGAGTGCAAACCGGTCAACGAATGCAAATATGTATTTGAAACTAATAAAGCAAAGTGAAGCAAATAACTATTTGTTTTATTAAAGGTAGTTGCTCGTGTTAATGATTGTTGTATATGCTGTGCACTTTTCTTTTCCTTATGACAGATGCCGATGTCAGTACGTATTACTGACTGTCTGCGAACAGTACTTAATTATAGAATCATTTAACATATTCATTGTGATGCCGTAACATGTATTACGCTACAGGTTTGGCTTTGACGACAAACAATATAATACGCTGACGCGAAGCGTTTAACATTGCTACAATTACTTTGTGTGAGCTAAGGTTGCCGGGAAATGCGTTTATATTTGCGGTTTATGTACGCAATATGAGAACATCGACGGGTGCACATATGTTTGCTCTACCGGTCGATGGTTTAGTCGTCTGCGTTTACCCGTGTCTTCTCTTGTCCGCATGTGTTACTGGTACCGTGGCAAGGTTGGCACTTTCCTATATAATCGATGCATCAATGATATTTTATATGTTTCTTTCGAGCGTCTTGCTGCTGATAAGCGCAAACAGCATGGATCCACGAAGTATATAATTATCACTGTTGTGGCTGTAACGACATTAACAACATTGTCGGAGGTGGCGAGGTTAATGAGGCATGACCGACTTGTTAGAATATCAGTCTAGTTCGTATATGTTGCTTGTGCAATTATAATGATGCAACAAAACCAGTGCCAGTTACAATTATACATATGAACGACGCCAACGCCTTCAAAAGTGACGTTATTCATTATCACGATCGTCGTCACTGCCTGGTCTGGTTGTCTTACATGGGCGTATTCATATCGACGGCATTGAGAAGACCAATAGTAACAAACTATGTCGTCAATCCGTGCATCTACGACGTCGCCAGTGTGGATGACGTAAGACAGTTCTACCACCAGGCACGAGTATAGTTGTCCGCTTGTTACAATTGAACATATTTCATGGTGCGTGCAATCGAACTACCGACATCCTCTTCAAGAACTTATAAAGTGCATAAAACGGCCGATTAACGTTGTGGTTTGGTGACACAATAATATGTTCTAGAGAAAGTGTTCAATGCAGTTTAGTTAGTGGAAATGATGACTATACAAGTGTACAATATGCGTTGTTATTGTTGTTGTTTAGACATACACGTACATTTAATATACACATGTATATGTGTAGAAAATCAGAACACATATTTGCGCTTGTTTTGTCTTGTCCCTTGGCGTTACAATCTCGGAACAATGTTGGAATTTGCGTGTTTTATCAATACACATGTGAAATTGTCGATGTCTCTTTTGATTTGTGTGTCGATAAAACATCTTGCTGCAGTTAAACATCCACGTACAGTTTCGATCCACAGCCAGCGAGTAGTGGCTGCAACGATTATAACAGCAGTGATGGATGTGGCGCGGTTTATGATGTGTGACTGGCTTAGTAGAATATCAGGCTCGTGCGTGTAGGTTTCATGTATATCTATCCTGGTCTTCACAACCGCGGACTTTACATACAGTTATCTAAACAGTAGATGACGCTGTCCGGTCCAATGATTTTATTCATTATCGCGATAGTTTTCATAGCGTGCTGCGTGCCGATGTGATTGATATACATTGGCATTTAAGTGTCGACGTAAGTAAGGCGATCAATAATAACAGACGGTGTCGTCAATCCGTTCATCTACGGCGTCGCTAGAAGACGTGGACAGTTCTACCGTTAGACACGCGTCTAAATGTCCGCTTATTGCCACTGAATACGCATTTTTGGAAGAAGTTAGGAAATGTTAAATATCAAACAATGTTGGAACAGGGCGTCACATTAAAACTGCTGTAGTAAACACGTGTTGTGCAGACGATTTATGTGTTATTGTCTCTGTGGTCTTCAATGTTTATTTAATATGCGTTCTGTGTTTAATTTTAAACATTATGTGATATGTTATCCCATCAAATAAATATGCATGAATGTCACACCACATGGCCTCCAACTAAACTTTTCAAATATCTACATGAACAATAGCAACTTTTAATATGTTGTAAAAGCCACATATGTTGGTGTAATTATTTGTCTTAATCTGAAAGGTGATGATGATAATTTAAGACATTCTATGCCAGGTCACAACAACTTCATTAGGAAATGTCATGACTGTTCTGTTGGCGTTAACCTGCAACTATTTGATGCCTATTGTAGTATGATTTATTGTTCCCAACTCTAGGTATATCTTAGCAAGACTACTTATCAGATATTTCAATTTGCCTACAACAACATACGAGGATTTTATTATACAACATAAGGGACAGCGCTAAAAGTGTGATTGTTAGTAATGGCATTGAAAACCATGACGCCGTATTGCGAACAAATATTGATGGTTTTAGAAATCGGGTTAATGGCATCGAAAATACGTCGATAAAAAATCACCTATTTTATCAATATTGTTAATGGACCCTTGTGATATAAATGGGCATGAATACCATATTGTGTACAATGTCGATTTTAGATCACATTTATATATTTAATAATTTCTTATAATATATATATATATATATGTATGTATGTATGTATGTTTATATATATATATATGTATGTATGTATGTTTATATATATATATATATATATATATATATATATATATATATATATATATATATATATATATATATATATATATATATATATATATATATATATATATATATATATATATATATATATATATATACATATTACGAAGCACAAACGCACACGACACGAATGGAGTGATCTTATTCACCATCTTCATTTGTATTCAGATAAAAAAACATATATCGAAGTGTTGTTCGAACGATTATTATCGCATCACGCTACAACTGTTCTGGACCTGCGTGGCTTCTTGTCACTTTTACATCTATTTTCATCAACCACAGCGGCATTTTATTAACGTAGTTGAACGCAGTCGGTATATCAAGTGACACACGGGCTGATTAATTAGTTCCGAAATGTCAATTATAGCAGAAGCACGAAGTACTTCGTGCTGCGTATTGCGCCGAGTAGAGATGGGAATTAATATCTCGTGCTTACAACTCGGGAAGCGATATTACGTTCTGCGAATGTAAATGTTATTCCGTTTGCACCAAGTAAACTGTGATTGAAAACCGTGTGTTTTGATCACAATTGGCTAGATAGTACGTGTTTGGTTCACATATATTTATTTGTACATGTGATTATCGTATTATTGCTATATTCACCAAAAGTATGTTGTGAAATTAGAACAAAATAAACGTATTAGTGTACCTTGTTCGACGGCATCCGCATAAGGCTTAGCATTATTGCTGCTTTATGTTTATTTTTTTACCTCTTGTATGCTTCCAACAAAAACACAAAAACGTTCAATCAAGCGCACCACGTATTTTGTTAAAGTACAGAATATATATATATATATATATATATATATATGTATATATATATATATATATATATATATATATATATATATATATATATGTATATATATATATATATATATATATATATATATATATATATATATATATATATATATATATATATATATATATATATATATATATATATATATGTACATATATATCATAAAACATAATTTCATATCATATCCGTAACACAATAATCACAACCGGGAACTTCAGGTGTTCCCAGTGAGAAGACAGAGATATCACATTTCGATGGCACTGAACGTTCCTGTATTTTAGGACCTTCAAATATATATCATATCAAATATTGTGTAAACGCGAAATAACTATTTACATTTAAAAATAAATCGTAATATTGCAATATATTGTGCGAATATTGTAAACACGTTGTATAAAATGTTTTTAATGTGAAGTGCATTTACCATTATTGTGTCAAGTTGTATTTATTTTCAGGCAACTGATCCTCCGCATGATATAACCGATTTCAATCCAATACCGGACATTGGTGTGTGATTCAATCCATAGGTAATTGTATTGTATTTCTGTACATAGTAGTTGAGAGTTTAAATGTGTCAACCAACAGTTTGCTTAAATCAACAACATTTATACTGTTAACTTAATGTCTTATTATTTTTTAATATAGTGAATAACCTCATATTTAAATAGCATTTTGTTAAATATAACTGTCATATTAGTTTAAGCTAAAATTGTCGTCAGTAAATATTACCATAATAAAACATTTGTTTAATTTTGGTAAATAATACTTAGGCTTAGCAGGCGGTTAGTGCGATTAACGGAAACTTACTTCTGGCAGAATATGTCTTTGTTGTATGTTTGTGTTTGTTGCTATTTTAGCAACACAACCGTATGTTTACGTGTTTACTCCTACATATCCTATCGGAAATGATCACCACTTCAAGGTTTGTTGGGCGATTTCAAGAACATATCTCATATTAAATCATTACGTTGGTTCCCTCTCCGATATCGCAGTATTTCCAATATATGTACAATTATTTATCAAGCACTTTCATCGAAGCCACCAGCATATTTACATTATCTGGTAACTCCTGCAAGACGGCCTATACAGCTTCGATCATCTAATACTAATATTCGTTAAGACAAATGTCGGAACTAGCCGTGTTTCAGTTGCTGCATCGACTTTGTCCAACTCACTCCATATAATTGTTTATAGGAAATATCACAACAGTTCGCTGTAAACTAAAAGCCCACCTGTTTAAACTTGCGTATTCTCCATAGCTCCACTGTCATTAAATAATTTAGAGTGGATACTCAAATGCTGTCACTTCATGTTTTATAAATTATATATGTGCAATGTCATTTCGAAGCATTATAATACGCATTGTCCATTATTCAATAAATTATAGCAAATGATAATAACACGTAATTATTAAAATTCCTCCTCAGTATTATTGATGATTGAGGTTGTATATTAAATTATGTAATATAAAAAGTACACTCAATGCGAAAGTGAAGAAGTGTAAACCATGTCTGTATTTAGTATTAGTACCTAACACATACGTCTTCACATAAAAGAACAATGGAAATAATGGCATGTTTAATATCAAATGTAGTTCAACTGTTGTTAGAGATTAGCGACATATTCCAAAGCAAAACACATATGGTACGTGGATAAGCCATTGGAGGTCCAGCAAATTTTAATCTAGCATTAACCCGCCATATTGAGATAGGCATATGTTTCATAATTGTGATCACCATATGGCGTATTATGGATGGGTGTTCTTGCACTGTATAATTAAGTAATTAATAGTAATAAATATAACACATTGCCTAGTCAGCGTGTTAGTTTTTCCAATCAACAACATCATGCCTAACCTATGAGCCCATGTTACTGAGCATGTAAACCACCATGACGTTTTCTTTGAATACCATGCTTCTAGTTCCACCAGTTACAATAGAAGGGAAAGTAAGAAGTAACATATTTTAGTGCGATATTATATTCAATTATTATGTTCAATAATTCGAATCAGTCATCAATACAATCAGTCATTTATTTCATACAAAAGAGTACTGCAATATACACCAGGTCAACATAACAATAAAATGTGGTAATATTTCACGTGTACTAGATTACAATAGTATAAAAAACAACTGCAACTAACCATTTCATGCACAGTACAGAGGTCAGTTGAGTTGTACGCTTAACTATTTTCAATAATTTAAATATATTTTTCGTGTATGCAGATATCCTGCATAAAAAAACGAATCCGAATATGACAACAGTCAATGATCGAATAGCAAGCATAAGACTAGCACTACATTTCATCTAGGCATGTTGTGCAATATGCTAAACGCAATGTAATAAGAAACAATTAAAAACAACACAACTGTTTTTTTTCTTCTATAATTAGCCTACTCGCGGTATGACACATTGAGGTAAGTACTTCATTGAATACAATTATGACAATCTAATTTTTAATACAGTCCAGTATATCGTGACATGTTGACAACATGATACGTGGCGATGCACGTCTGGGATATAGCAGCGAGTCTTGTATACCACACGACCTGCTGCACGGTACAACACAACAATGGTAGAGCACCACACGACCTGCTGCACGGTACAACACAACAATGGTAGACCACCACACGACCTGCTGCACGGTACAACACAACAATGGTAGACCACCACACGACCTGCTGCACGGTACAACACAACAATGGTAGACCACCACACGACCTGCTGCACGGTACAACACAACAAAGGTAGACCACCACACGACCTGCTGCACGGTACAACACAACAAAGGTAGACCACCACACGACCTGCTGCACGGTACAACACAACAAAGGTAGACCACCACACGACCTGCTGCACGGTACAACACAACAAAGGTAGACCACCACACGACCTGCTGCACGGTACAACACAACAAAGGTAGACCACCACACGACCTGCTGCACGGTACAACACAACAAAGGTAGACCACCACACGACCTGCTGCACGGTACAACACAACAAAGGTAGACCACCACACGACCTGCTGCACGGTACAACACAACAAAGGTAGACCACCACACGACCTGCTGCACGGTACAACACAACAAAGGTAGACCACCACACGACCTGCTGCACGGTACAACACAACAAAGGTAGACCACCACACGACCTGCTGCACGGTACAACACAACAAAGGTAGACCACCACACGACCTGCTGCACGGTACAACACAACAAAGGTAGACCACCACACGACCTGCTGCACGGTACAACACAACAAAGGTAGACCACCACACGACCTGCTGCACGGTACAACACAACAAAGGTAGACCACCACACGACCTGCTGCACGGTACAACACAACAATGGTAGACCACCACACGACCTGCTGCACGGTACAACACAACAATGGTAGACCACCACACGACCTGCTGCACGGTACAACACAACAATGGTAGACCACCACACGACCTGCTGCACGGTACAACACAACAATGGTATACCACCACACGACCTGCTGCACGGTACAACACAACAATGGTAGACCACCACACGACCTGCTGCACGGTACAACACAACAAAGGTAGACCACCACACGACCTGCTGCACGGTACAACACAACAAAGGTAGACCACCAACGCGCAACTAACGTAAATAACCAACATGCACAAATATTAATCCAAAACAATTAAATAATAAATAAAATTAAGCAATAATTATTTTAGCAAAATGTGCAATCATGTTATGCAGTCCAGTCGTTTATATATATTTTTTAATGATTTTATATTTTTTATTTTATGATGTTATATGTGAATGCATTGTGTATGAGTATGTTTGTTTGTTTGAATGTTTGTATGTATGTGTGCGTATGTGTGCGTGTATGTCTGAATGTCTGAATGTGTGTGAGTGTGTGTGTGTGTGTGTGTGTGTGTGTGTGTATGTGTGTGTGTGTGCTATTAAATTAAAACACATTATACATAATAAATAACTAGAATACAGAACGTCTCACAAAGCGATTCATAGTCCTAATGATTTTGCTGGCACAGTCTGAATCAAGCATTGTTCAATACAGGTAAGACATATGCTTGACTTACTCAGTAACAAACAGCGGACAGCTTGGCTCGGGTGGTGCGGTAGAACTGTCGCACGTCTTCCCGGAACATGGCGCTGGCGACGCCGTAGATGAACGGATTGACAACAGAGTTTAGAACAAATACTCGACGCGGATGGATCGCAATATGTACACCGGCGCCATATAACGATTGTGGCAGCCAGCAGGCTATGAAGACGACCGTAATGATGAATAACAACGTGACATTTGTGAAGGTCTTTGTTTGTCTCTCAACTATTTTAGTGGTAGAGTTCACATGAGTTGATGTCGATACTTCAGAAATGTTCGTGCGGGCTCTATTCACATCAGACGTATATTCCGATTTACTGAGAATATTCGAGGGTCCCGGATCAACTGGACATACAGCATTTTCAACTGGTGTGGCTACTGTCACGGTAACTCTTGTCGCACCTGTTTTATGTTTACGCACATGGCTCTCGGCAAAGGTGAACAGGTTACCTTTCGGGAACATGTGTGAAGACCCCTGAACAGATGAAGCCGTCATATTTACGGTAGCGATGCGATTCCGAGAGGCTCTCGCCTGTTTCACCAGTGTTGTTGCCATTATAGTGTAGCAAGTCGCCATTGTCAAGACACTCACACATTGCACACACATTTCACTTACTCGATATAACAGTTCGTATTGCTTTATTCGACCTACAAGCATCAATGTTGTGTATACAACTGCAGACACTGCTATGATGAGAAGAGCCTTCTTTGCTCGTTGCGATTTCGTGTTGAAAGAATGCGGATGTCTGACGGCAATAAGACGCTCGATCGACACAAAGACAAGTATAAACATTGAGAAGATTAATGATGTATTAAGGGCAAACTGGAAGATGCGTTTGATTATTAGGTTCATCAACGCAGTCGACAGGACGATTGCACACAAACATATAGCCGAATCAGTGACGCCCAGTGCAAACATGTACACTCTTGTCGATGTTGTCATCTTTCGTGCATTAACCGCAATTACAAGCAAATTGCCCGGCAAACCAAGAACGCACATGTACAAGACAATCTTACTAAAACATTTCACCTCTGTTGGATTGTTCTCAGTTATACCGAAGCTGTCATTAGAGGTATTATGCAATACATTCGAATCGTTAGTCCAGTACGACGTGTTCATTGTTTCCATGTTGAGTAGACAAATTGCGTACACGGTATGCCCATGTGACCCGAAATCGTACCGTAATAATGCGTATCTGTCGAAGATATCGATGAGTGCTGTCTTGTCGGACACTGTTTCTGTTTCGTTGAAAGGTTATGTTGGAAGACACCAGACATTCATACGGCCAACGCTCCACTAACGACTGCTGCAACGTTACTGGCGAGTTAGCAGTATGCAGCGAATGCTTTGATTCGATATTATTACACATGGCGATATGACGAAGTAATTTTCATTGTCACCATTTGCGGTTGATAAGCACGAAAAGGATATGCATATTCATGAACCAAATGACTCACGCCTGTGTAGCAAGATCAGATGTGCGAAGATTGTTGTCAGATTGCTATGGTGAGTTTAATTTCATAATACACATTTGAATCGTATTTCAATACGTTTATCATAATCATGACCGATTTTTTTATTCAGACTATGATATAGTTATATCTTATATAATACAGCCATTGTTATGCATTAATGTGTTTAGTGACGTAACAAAACAAATATAACAAATCAAAGCATACTTCATTCTATACAGTAGGACCTCTATTCATTGATTGTCTTAATATCTAAATTATAAACCCAACTTTAAAAAAACATTACACATTTTGAGTTTATATAATCTGATTTTGCACTAAATCACAGAATGTAGTCAAGATGATTATTTAAAATTACAAATTTGCTTATATAGTTATCGATTTGACTGCATAGGTATGTAAGTGTTTTGCACTGCCAGCTGATAAGACGCATTTACGTGAAACCATTTTTATTATTTCTTCTCGTCAAGAAAAACGCTACCTCCCGGATGTTCATGAAATCAGTACAATGTTTTTAAGTGATCAACGAGAAGACTAATTATATGTAAAGTAGATATATTGCATCAATGCTCTATTTAAAAGAAACAAACACACCGCTTGATTAATTACAATGTCTTATTTCTAACAGAGAACTGAAGAAATCAATGTGATTAACATAGATCACTGGGGATGGCAATTTAAATACCCCATCTACTGTCTCGGCTGCAGAATCTCTGCTATGCAATGTTGAATTGAACCCGGAATTAGACTACTAATAATTAGTAGTAAACACAATCCTCACTTTGAAAGCAGAGGTTATTAGTACATGTTTGCAGTACTAGCGTAATTACGGTGCCATATGACTAACATATGTGTGAGTGTGTGTGTGTGTGTGTGTGTGTGTGTGTGTGTGTGTGTGTGTGTGTGTGTGTGTGTGTTTGAGTGTGTGTATGTGAGTGTGTGCGTGTGCGCTTCCATGCGTGTGTGTACATAATTATTGTGTTTTATTCAGAGTTTTCAAATTTGACTTTGCCAATTGCGGTGTTCATGCTCCACAAAATAATTGCAGTATTACAGCAAATGATCACGCATTGGCTGCCCTCCATATATCGGCACACACATACCATGCACACATTGAAAGAAACTGTTGCCATATCAGCGAAGCGATTTTGAAAATGCTGCGTTTATTCAACGTTATCACATACATTCCAATGGTCTATAATGAAACATGTGGTGCCATCATATCTTTCACATTCCAGTAGGACCCCGACATTCTGCAGTCCACCCATATGTTAAAGGATATTGGTAGAGGATAATAACTTTATATGTTATTGTCCTGATGGCAGGTAGTTATTTGTCGCTCATATAATGCATATTTTCACTAATAAGTATTTTCCAAAAAAAGTAT
Organism: Lamellibrachia columna; assembly: GCA_963662155.1. Lineage (NCBI taxonomy): Eukaryota > Metazoa > Annelida > Polychaeta > Sabellida > Siboglinidae > Lamellibrachia > Lamellibrachia columna. Next base: position 10,527,469 of record OY759268.1, on the reverse strand, counting down.
AACAAAATAAACATGATCGAAGACGATAATAAAAGGTGCCTTAATAGTTGTTTAAATCAACTATATAAAATAAGATAAGTCAAAATAATCAAACAAACACAATTTGTTTGGCAGCGCAACTATGTTGAATTCACATAATTATACAGTCAATAAAATAATACATGCAAAAGCCGGTAGTTTCACTGGACTATACTGCATAATAGCTGATTTAATAAACATTTCCCCATATTGACACTAGTCCACTTGTCTTCTAGCCTTACTAAGTACACACTGTGCAAGCGTGAAACACAATATGGATTGTTCCCGCTCTCGTGTTAATGGAAAAACACATTAGCAGATAGAGTCGCCGTTGCAGCTGTTCTCCTGAGTATGAGCATCGAAGACGACTCTCTCCAGTACATCAATGAGTATCACTCGGGCATTGGTTTCTTTGCTGTCGGCGTTGTCAGAGACGATCGACACAATACGACCACCGAATACGACTTTCTTCAATTCATCATGATGTCACACTGGATACGATAAGGGGATTCCCGCTAGCCTATTTGAAGAGCTGACTGTGAAACCAGACAGGTCCACTTTGAAACTTTAAGTACGGGTAAACACCTTACTTTTATTTTGTAACATTCAATTGACAATTTGTTTCATTCGAAATATAATGGCAACAAGCACTGCATTATGTATATTAGATATGTGTACAATTAATTGTGATTACAGAATATAATTGAAATAATGAAATATATAGAAACCGTCATGTTATTACTGTCACCAATTTTAATAAAGACAAAATCACAATACAATGTTCAAATGGAGTCAATGTTACATGCTTTATATTCAAAATGAAGCGAACAGTAGTTTATTAGGTATTACACATGGAACTGGGAGGTACCTAGTAATGGGATGCTTTATTTGAAGATGTTTTACAACATTGCCATACCCTGCCACCCCAACACAACACAAGGGAGTAATTGGCTTGCTAGTCCTGCATTGTTTCAATTATGATGTATTTCCGAAGCCTTGAACTTATCCTACTGGTCTTTTTCACATTGTTTCAAACGTGGCTTACCAATTGTTTACACCTCCCTGGGTGTTACATGATATAGGGTAACATAATAATATATAATGGTTAAAAATATTATGGAGTATATGTAAAAACATATTTTCCCGCTTGTATTGTTTTTGGGACCTGGGCAACATACATATTCGTTAGTGTAGTCATAATAAAAAATATGTTGGCAATGTAATCAAGTATGATTACATTTATTTGTAATGTTTGGCCAACCAATAGAGTAAGAGTACAGCTACTCTAAAAAATATTCAAGATTACACACGGTTACTGAGTACTCTATCTATCTGTTTACTCTATACATGGATAACCATTAATTTCCTGAGTGTCTGTTATTGCAGCTTTGGCGTCCAATTTTGCGATGTCTCTATTATATATTATGTATCTGTTTTCATATTTCCTTGTCAAGGATACGGAAGCTGTACAGTACGCCATGCGTGCCAGACTGAGCAGTGGTTATGTAGGAACATGGGCTAATGACGTTGCAATATTTCTGCGAATTGCTATTGTGTAAACTATTTTCCTGGATATGATGAAGTAAATCGTAGAGTTTATATAGACGGATGCCATAAACAAGTTATGTAATGGTATCCAAGTGTTGTGTGGGTGCCCACATTGGAAGTTTATTGTTAGGCGTGGGGCATAATAATTATACCCATGATGTTGCCGTGGCACATTATACTACAAGGGGAATTAACGTAATGGGACAGTCCGCATATGTTTATTATTTTTTATTGGCCAACGCCGACATTGTATTGTGGTGGGAAAGTTACAGAGCGATGGGTATATGAGTCGAAGTAAAATGTATTCAAGAGAGGGGCCAGAACACATACATGCGGCATTACAGTTCCAACGATGATGTCCGGCAAGATGCGGAGCAACATCTTTGAGAAACTGCCAAGAAAGAAGAAAGTTGTGTATGGTAGGCTGTTTCTTTCAACTATCTTTGGTTAGTGATGTTCAGTGTATACGCGCAAGTAGCGAATCAAGAAACAAGGCACGTTTCATTGCATGCGATGTGCATTTTGGCATTGGGCACGGCGGGAAAAACGATGTTAAACGACGCGTAGAACGCGAATGCCATATAACGAAGGCTTCTGCTCTTTCCCGAATGGATGGCGGTATCGCCGGCACCGAGATTGCCAATAGTCACTTGCCGTTGGAGATAACGGACGATTTTAGCAAGATGGTTTGGAAAATTACATTGCCAAAACGTTATCGGGCGTGGAGAATCAAGACCACCCAGATCATCAAAGCGCTTGCTCCATACTTAAATCGTGTAAGTGTATTGTTATTATAGCAAAAAAAGTAAACACTTTAGCCTATATTGTTTATTAAAAATAATACGACCCTCCTGAATTTTTAGTATAGCCTACAATCGCCAGGTGCCAACACTAAGCAGCCTACGTGTTTTTGCGGACATGAGGCACGATTATGTAAGTAATGTAATGTTATGCTAAGCGATATCAACTCAACAATAAAAATTAATGCCGTCAAAAAAGGTTTATTAGAGTTACTTGTAGATTATTGCATTATATTGTTAATTACAATACTATTAATATAAAAATAAACGTGAACATTATTGCTTGTAGGCCTTTTGCTAGCCTATATTGTTTACGAAAAATAATATGACCTGAATATTTAGTGCAGCCTATAATCGCCAGGTGCCAACACTGCAGCAACAGATAAGACACACTGGAAAATACGCCCTCGATTTGTCGTGTGCAAGTCTGACTTTTATTGGTGGATTATTTCATCCGTTCGGTCCACGCGTCAACCGTGCACATTGACGTGACTATCGACTGGACGACTGCAGCAATTCGGCGGAGCGCTTCCTATTTATAGAATAAAGTGATCGACGGACATCGCAATGCGACACCTAACGGCATGACCACCAATATGAAAGCCTGTTGCAATCATCGTGTAGCAAGTTTCAGTAACTGATATATATATATATATATATATATATATATATATATATATATATATATATATATATATATATATATATATATATATATATATATATATATATATATATATATATATATATATATATATATATATCGAGAACTATCGTTTAGATGATTTACATGATATGGGTACTAAGATTCTCATGAGCTAATTAGCGCGATTTCGCTTTTTGAAATGCATGACATCATTCCTTAGCCATGATAAAAAATAAATTGTGTTTCACTAAGAATAAATAAAAAAACACTAATTGAAACGCTGTTAAAAACGCTCCTAATTAACGACGGGATTAGACTGCTCATTAGACAAACCATATATATCATAAACGGTCAAATTTACGTAACTGCGTATTATTTTGACTCCTATTGTACGCTGCCGTAGAGATCTAGTTTTTTAACGGTCCAATAAGTTTTCAAAATGTGAGCGATGAGTAGTTCGCTAATTATGTTTTTTTGTTTGCATTGTCAATTGTACAGTACTGTCGTTGAAAGTCGTTGTGTGCGCTGTCTTACGATATAGTGAAGGTCAAGGGTGTTCGGAAAACGTGTTCTATTAAATGTTGATAATGTTTTGGCTGTATATAACGAAAATACAGTTAAAGGTGCATTAAATTGGCCGAAATTATTAACGCTATTAAATGACATGTTTACCTAATTTTTTTATGCTAATGTGTTCTTTGCATCACTCCCCATCGGATCAGGTACAAAAGGGACGTATATTTGTAAAAAAATATTGTGTTTGAACGCACTGTTAGTGCCCAAAACAACGCTATACTGGCAATAGCCGGTGTTGTTAATAAGGCGATCATCCGAAATGTGCTGTAATAATGTCACGGTGGCATCAGAACCGGAAAGGCGATTTTACTGTCAAACATTTCGTACCGCAGTGTAAGAAAATATGAAAAATAGAAGAAAACGTGCAATTTAATATTACGAAAAACTAAAAAAAGCGACAATTTAATGTTAAAAACCCCCAAAAAAATCGAACCGGACAGGTGATTTCACTGACAAATATCTTGTTCGCAGTCTAAGAAAAAATAGAGTTCAATTTAATTTTGAAAATACAAAAAACATCCGACGACAAATATCTCGAAAAAAGTATAAGATAATGTAAAAAAAAAGCAGACATCGCACATATTAAAAAAAAAATATTAAAAGTTCACAGATCGTGCAAATATCTTTAAATCTTACTCATAAACAAGTGTATTGCTTGCCCAAATCACACAATTTAGTAATAAATAATTCTTCAGGGGACATTGAAGTGTTTATTTTTGACATTACGAATGTTTGGACCGTATCATGAGGAAAATTGGACATTTCACTACAAAAATATGTTGTCTTTTTCGAATGTAGCAATGTAGCAACTCTTTTGTGAAAGTATGGTTGGCTCTGAAAAGAGCCGTTTTGTTTCTTCGGGCGACTGCTGTGCGAAGTTCACTGCTAGTAAGCATGGGTATTGGTCGCGAAAGCACACTAGCAGTGACGAGAGACGTCGTTGGCAGTTCCTGTGCTGCTGCATCCACAGGAACTCTTCCAGGTAAGTGACGCACAGAGGTCGCGCCGAGCCGAACTGTCTCCGGAGTTTCCCCTTTGCTCTATTTAGTGCTGAATTGTGTGATTTGGGCAAGCAAGACACTTGTTTATGACTTATGAATACGATTTAAAGATAGTTTCACGATATGAGGAACTTTTATTTTTTATTTTTATATATGTGCGATATCTTTGCTTTTTTTAAATTATCTTATATTTTTGTCGATATATTTATCGGTGAATGTTTTTGGATTTTAAAAACTAAATTGAACTCTATTTTTCTTAGACTGCGTACAAGATATTGGTCAGTGAAATCACCTGTCCAGTTCGATTTTTTGGGTGTTTTTTAACATTAAATTGCCGATTTTTAGAGTTTTTCGTAACATTAAATTGCACTTTTTCTTCTATTTTTCGTATTTTCTTACACTGCGGTACGACATATTTGACAGTAAAATCGCATTTCCGATTCTGATGCCACCGTGATATTGTTACAGCACATTTCGGATGATCGCCATATTAACAACACCGGCTATTGCCGGTATAGCGTTGTTTTGGGCACTTTTTACAAATATACGTCAGTTATGTACCTGACCCGATGGGGAATGATGCAAAGAACACATTAGCATCGACAAAAGTAGGTAAAAATGTCATTTAATAGCGTTAATAATTTCGGCCAGGTTAATGCACCTTTACCAAAATACACACACCCTAGCCTTTATACCAGTGCATCCGATGACACAACTTCGGTTGAGGTTGTTCGCGCTCCCCGTGAGCTTTCTTGTTGAAAACTTTCAAAACTGCCCCGACAAAACAACAAGCTGCCGGTGCGTCATATAAATAATGTTCTCTGTGAGACGGCGTCCTATTTTATAAATTATATTTATTCACTTCAACCAGTGAGCAAATATGTCAAATGTAATTGAAAAGTGTTAGATAGATCATATTGTCAGCCACTTTTGAAAACATCTTCTATTAACGTTGTCCAATTGTTCACATTGTGGAAGTTATTATGGAAATTTCGATAATTAGCTTATGATGGGTTTATTGAGCATTTTGGTGAAACGCACGTTTAGATCTGGATCTGGTTCAATCAAAACTGGTAAATACTAATTAAGCTAACTTTTGTTTGAAATACAAATATACAAATATAATATAACACTGCGATTCGAACGGCCCAGAAACAATACCGCGATAAATAACGGTAAGCCTATACCGCACAACACTAACATACAGCCCGAGTCAAACAGTGGAATGTCTTATTTTCTTTACCTTCCACGCACTGACACATATATGGCGTATCAGGTTGAGTGTCCTATTTCAAACAAGCAAGCAAGCTGTAGAATATATGAACCCGTGAAATATAATGTGTTGTTATTAATTTGTCCTAATTTCACTAAATATTAGAACCATTGTGCTTTATTCCATACATTGCCGTTCGAGGTAAATGAATGTATGTAAAAGTAAAAGTAATCTACAACAAACTTTTTTATTGCAGAGTGGGAAAAATACTACAAATTTTAAGCGCATAAAACAGCATTTGGACCAATATATTTCTAAGTAAGGGCCTAAGTAAGTAAGTAAGTAATATATATATATATATATATATATATATATATATATATATATATATATATATATATATATATATATATATATAAATATATATATATATATATATATATATATATATATATATATATATATATATATATATATATATATATATATATATATATATATATATATATATATATATATATATATATATATATGTATATATATATATATATATATATAGTTATATATATATATATATATATATATATATATGTATATATATATATGTATATATATATATATGTATATATATATATATATATATATATATATATATATATATATATATATATATATATATATATATATATATATATATATATATATATATATATATATATATATATATATATATATGACCAATGCAACTATTTTAAATATTTTACTTTTGACCTTTTTACTTTTGACCGCCATATATAAAGATGGCGGCTATCAACACTATTTTCCTATAATTGATGAACTAAGTTAACTAGAGCCGTAATTTTGGTGTCAATATGTTGGTTTTCGGGACATCTCTTTCAAATATAAATTATTACTTTTGACCTTCCCCAAAATTCGTGTATGCCATTATTAAACACGACATTCGTCAAGACCAAATATGTTTGTGGTCCCCCGAAGGTGACCCATGACTAGTCGCACGCTTGAAATATGCATCACATTTCCTTGTTAGATACTGGCCGACTGTTGTTGAAGTCCGGGGCTTCAGATTTTTTTTGGCGATTTTGCAAAGATACATAGTTAGTTTAATTTGATCGGGACTCCAAGACGTTTCGTGCAATCTGTCAGCCACTCGATGTATTGTAATGACTCCGATCGCACTCTTCAGTGTTCTGTTCACTGTCCGAGACATTCCCCCAAAAAAAAAACATCACGTGAGTATAAATATTCAAATTAATTTATGTGGAAATACCCATTAGTATAAACAAGGGCAACACTGTTTTACAACCGTAATATCAACATGCCGCAGTTTAACATGCTATTATGATTTTTCAAATTTAAACAGGACTAGTCCTAGCCAGATTAGAACATAATGTGCCATGTTTTAACTAATATACCAGTATGTTCATTTCCTGCAGGCTTGCTATATCCCAAATATGTAATTTATAAATGATTAAATGATAACGGCATAATTTCGTCTCATATACGTCATGTCTTTTTTTGTTCTCTGTTCAGGGCAGGATTCGTTCGATGGATGGTCATTGCTTCCATAATTGTCCTCCTCGGGCAATTCTCATTATGATGTAAAATCCTTTCAAAATAATGTTTCATTGTTGACCGCTGCGCCATATGGCGGTAATTTTGAATATAGCAATACAATAAAAAATAAATATTGCTTCGGACGAAGCATTGGAAATATAACGTAATAAAGTGACACAATTAGAGGATATACTAAACAAATCACCCACCCACAGAGACTATGAGCTTTACAATAAATTGACGGGAATACACGAAAAAGTTGCTGAATTGATGAACAGATGGCAGAATATATGTGGTCGTTCCATTACGTGTCGCACTAATAGCCACGCCAGTCATATTGCTTTAAAGATGTAAGTGCTGTGCTCAATTATTTAAGACGTCTAGTCTTCGCCATTTCCGTCATTGTGCTCAATGGGAGGTTAGACCGAACGTTTGACAGATACTAGATAAGCAGTGGCTGTTAGAGTGACATTTCATTTCACCAATAGGAAATCGAGCTGCAAGAATATTTCAAACAATACAGCGTTCGTGATCGTGCGCATGTTGTCGCTGGCATTGCGGATCGCGTTGGCTTATACCGCAGCAGCTTTACTATAACATTGCATCAAACGGTTGATTGCAGCTCCGCTTCCTAAGACAAACCATGATGACGTGGACAACTGTTATGTTGCGTACAATGACAGGACGTATTGTGGGATTTTCACTTTGAAACTGATGCGCTGTTCGGTGAAGTGTAATGCGGTAAGATACATATTCTTGAACTGGTGCAAAGCGACCCGTTGTTGAACAGCTGCGAGCAAGCCACCAACATGGACACAAACAGCACAACAAATTGGACCAACGGTTCCCGCGTTCTGCTGAATGACTCAAACGACACATTAGATTTGTACAACTTCCACACCAACAAAACGGATTATCTTAATATTGCAACGCTGATCGTGTCTGTGCTAGGATTGCCGGGCAATTTGCTGTTAATCGCGGTTTATGTTCGAAAGATGACAACTTCGACTAGAGTGTATATGTTTGCACTGGCTGTCGGTGATTCGTTTGTCTGTTTTTGCGGAATCGTCTTCTGTTTGACGAGCCACTTCCTAACCACCTGCATCATGTTTTTCATAATGGACGTGTCGGTTACATTCTCCATGTTTCTACTTGTGTTTGTGGCTATCGAACGTCTAATAGCGGTCAGATATCCTCATTCGTTCAACATCAAAGCAAGGCGAGCGAAGATCGCTATACTCATCATAGCAGGGGCCGCAGTTGTGTACTCAACAATGGTGATTTTGGCGGACATATTTGATTATACACAAAGTGTTCGTATCGCTGATCTGTCTGCTATATTTGTGAGCGTCACGATAATGGCCACTTGCTACATGTTGATGGCAACAACGCTACTGAAAAAGTCAAGAACCTCGCTGAACAGCATTGCTGTTATCACCCTGACAGGCTCATCTGAACCGGGGCCTTCACCTGTGGTCCAGAAAGAGAGAGTAAACACACCAGCGAAGGACCTTGTTCTTGAACATAATCCAACAGCTTCCATGAGAACTGATAAAGAAACACTGATAGCGTCAATCAGAACCTGCGAGGAAGTTGTGCATCATGAAAATCCTGGAACTTCACGTGTTTCCACAGTTGTCAATGAAACTGCGCGTGGGCAGAGTGGCCCTAGCGCCATTTCACCAACGTCCGTTTCTGCTGCCACCAAAACGACTGCGGCACAAACGAATATGTACAAAAACATGTTGTTGCTGTTTATAATCACGGTCGTCTTCGGTGTGTGTTGGATGCCACAGTGGCTGTTTAGCTTGGGTATTACCGTTTCTGAAGGACTGCGGCGAATATTTATGTTAAACTCTGTTGTCAATCCGTTCATCTACGGCGTCGCCAGCGCCATGTTCCGGGAAGACGTGCGACAGTTCTACCGTCAGACACGTATCAAGTTGGACGCTTGTTACCACTGAGCGTCTACAATGACTGAGTGGTTGGCCAGCATATTAACCCATAACGTGTCTCTAACTAAAAATTCTCCAAATGACTGGGGAGCCACCAAATAGCTGAACTGGCAAGAACTTTCTAGAGACGTTGTGTTTCTTAGTTCGATGGCTTGATGAAATTGAGAATATGTTAAGAGTATTTATTAGCAATTGTTTAGTGGTAGCCTTCATTTTATATATCATACATTTTTTTTAAATTATCACATGTTAGATTAACAACTGCAAATTGCTTACTTAGGCCCCTTTTCGATGTAATCCCTGTTTTAGTTTAAAATGTGCATTAATTAAATATCAGAACTACAATGAGTTACTAAGTTTATATATATATATATATATATATATATATATATATATATATATATATATATATATATATATATATATATATATATATATATATATATATATTACTCGTGTTGTCGATATGTTGCGTATCTTGTTTAACTTGTTGCGTATCTTGCTTAACTTGTTGCGTATCTTGCTTAACTTGTTGCGTATATTGCTTAACTTGTTGCGTATCTTGCTTAACTTGTTGCGTATCTTGCTTAACGTGCATTACTTAAATAGCAGAACTACAATCGGAACATGAGTTTCTAAGTTTATGTTTATTACACGTGTTATCGATATGTTGCGCATCTTGCTTAACTTGCTTAACTAGGTGTTGATGTTTTAAGAGTATATGATGTCGTGTTGTTTGATGTCATTGAGTGTTTTTAACTTTCGCCTAACAATATTAAGATAGTGTTACATGTAACAATATTAAGATAGTGCTACATGTAACAATATTAAGATAGTGTTACATGTAACAATATTAAGATAGTGCTACATGTATTGACGTATAAGTAATAAAACATTATTATATAGGTGTGTGAAATAATTAATGTGTGCATATTAGTGATGGTTGTAGACTGCAAAGCAAAATCATTGGTAAGATCATGTTCCAGTTGTTTATTTATATTTCCAATCAACTATTTGGCATTCAGCAAAATATGTAATCTAGAAAGGAACAGCATAAGAAATAATAAACTGTTTTATCTCTAAGTAATGCCATTTGTATATATTGATAAATTATTGCGAGCAAATGTTGCCTTTTATTTGTAGTGTTGTGGAATGTAATAAACTGTTGATCTATACATATTTGCTTTTTTACAAATGTAACTGTGGAATTGTAAATATTTTAATACGTCGTTATCACTACGCCGTTGAGTCGTACTGTCCCTCACTATAACAATATGCGTACAATTACATACTTTGTATCGGCAATTGTATTTTGTAATAGCGAAATACGTTGTTCATGCACTATATACCATTCATATTGTCCATTACCTGCTTCCATTACTCACTCGTGCTGACGAAGACTCCCTGGTTATCACGTATAATGGATACGTTGTTCAATAATGTAGCAGCATCTATAAATATTTTATCTGACCCTCGCCTGTTCTAAAGTAGCACCTTTGATTTCAAACAGTCTCCCTCAGTCTGTCATATAAGATATAATGTAGCACCACTGCGTGGCCTGTGCACCAGTAAGAGTTACACAACCATAACCATTTGTGACTACATTTACGAATATCACGCCATTTGCTTACTGGATAAACCTTGCTGAACACGCAACACCTTAATTTAATGGACCGTGTCATACAGATAGCTAAACAACGGCTAGCCTTGCTGATATCCAATCGACGTTCACAAACGTACTGTGTTTCACATGGGATTATCAGAACATGGCTTCCATGCATTATCTGTATGATAATGACGCTAATAAAAACTACCTGATTGGTGGACAACATCTTACCGTTATATATCGAAGCTGGAGGAGATTGGGGATGCAGAGGTAGACAGAGAGAGCAACGACGAAGATGAAGATAGGCCGAAATACATATATTGATGAAGTGCGAGCAGAGATGTTGGAAATATATGAACGCGTTGGGGTTAGGTGGACAAGGCGTGTGTTAAACAGCTGCAAGAGAGAATAAGAGGGTTGGTACGGCTGACAGGGTGTTCACTCTGATACAACTAGTGGGAAATAAATTAGAGGTACATGAGACTCACATACCTAGCATAGGCATATGTCACAGTTCCGATAGATGTGGCCGTGACTACGTTGAGGTAGATGGGGATCCAAGAGGAATAGGTGAGGATGTTCGAAAGCACATGTAAATACACAAAATGGTATAGAAGTGTGCAGATCAGAAATATCTGAGGAATTAAGTGTGGATGTCGGCCTGAGACAGGAGATTGCTCTAAGCCAACTGTTATTAATTTCAGTAGTGGAGGTGATCAGCAGGAAAGCGAGTACAAGTGACATTCTCCGCAACTTGCTATAGGCCGATGACATGGCAATAGTAGCGGGCAGTGAGGCAGACTTTCAAGAGCGGTCGGTAGATTGGAAGGAAATCTTTGTCAAACATGTACTGATAGTAAGTCTAGATAAGACCGAAGTGCTTTGGGTCGGGCAGCAGAAATAACATTTTGACGTCAGACTGATTGGGAAGAAACTGAACGAAAAAGACAGCTTGTTATACATGGGAGGAGCTGTTTGCGTGGACGGCGGCACGGAGACGGACATTCACAGGAGAATACAAACTGGGGCGAATGCATCGAGGAAAGTGAAATGGGTGATGGGATATAGATACATATCTCGAAAGCTAATAGGAAATTTTCTTGACTCATGCATAACACCAGCGTACCCATACGGCCTAGAGACAATGGTGCTGACAGAAAAACAACAAGAGGGACTGCAAGTTTGTGAGAATAATTGAGTGAGAAGAAGTGCAGATGTGAAAAGAATCGACATTCGAAGAAAGGAGGAAAGTTAAAGGAGGAAGTTGGTGTGATAGAGAGTTTCGCAAGGAAGCTGGTGAGGAGCCGGCTAAAGTGGGTTGGACACGTGAAAACAATGGAAGGGGTATGGATGACGGAGAGAGCGAATGCGCATGGAGTTGAGGTAGAAGGAGAAGAGGAAGACCGATACTGATATGGGAGGACTGCGTGAATAGCGATATAGTGGGAATGGGAGGTGAGTAGAGAATGAGGACTAGGGATAGAGGGGATTGAAGACGAGTAATACAAGGGGACTAGCTATGAAGAAAAAAGGAAAAACAATCGCTTCATTCATGACTACAGCAGAAAGGATGAGCGTAACAGCAACATATCAACCCAGATAACATACGATAGCCTGGTTTTGAGAATCCGTCCGACGTTTGACTCATTTCGAAAGCGAATGAGTAGGCGCGTTGGTATAGACACGCGATTGCGTGTTTTCTGTTTATTCTCAATTGTTAGCTAACCTAACCGTTACATAACGGGAATTACATACTCTATGGTTATATCACTCTAGTTTCACCAGCCATATAACATCACACGTACTTCGACACTCGTGATGTTATCTGGCTGTTGACATCAACAAGCAGTACATTATTCCCTAAGTAAACCCTACGCCACGAGTGTGGTATATTGGCAATATTCACTCTCCAAAATGGAAACATATTGGTATACAGCTATTACATTCTTGCCAATAGGATATGGTCATGCTATTTAGGTCCAAACTCAACTTATGTAACACATGTTGGCCTTTGTTTACTAAACTAGTAATCTTTCTAGCAAAACAAGACGTTTGTTTGAGAATTTGAATTGGTTCTGTGAACGTCGTCCTGACATAAAGCAAACGGTACACGTACTGAAGGGGACAACATTAGGTGGTGAACTGTGTGTTGTTTCACACATGTCGGTAGTGGTGGTGAAACATATTTTGATACAAATCAAAGAGGTGTAATATTCTCATGTAAAATCATAACATAGGAAAACTAAACAAATACATATATATGTTATACATTATACCAATGGCGACACATGATTTTATCTCGACTACATCGTAAATTAATTATATACAATTGCGTTTTCAGCGTGGAAAGTCAGCTAGGACAGGTGTTGTGCCAGACAGCCATAACACATGTTCCTCTTAAAAAATACATTGGTCCAAATGTTGTTTTATGCGCTTTAGCTGTATAGTACTTTTCCCGCTCTGCAATAAATCAGTTTATTGTAGATTAATAAATATAACGTTTACATGCATTCATTTACCTCGAACGGCAAAGTATGGAATAAAACACAATGGTTCTAATATGTAGTCATACCTATGTTTGTTTCAAACAACAAAAC
>OY759268.1:10493934-10503934 GCA_963662155.1 Lamellibrachia columna | reverse complement strand
CATTTTTCTTAATTGTCTTTTGTAATTGGTGAGTCTTCCGAAAGATTAACTTCCCTATAGCCGTACGGATTGTGTATAGCATCACAAAACGAAAACAGTCTTGATAAATCGGTTTGTACATATTGTGTGTATTTCGAGCAATACATAGCCTTTATTCTGCGTCTCGATATATGATATGAGTATCAATTGTGTGCCGATTTAAGTTTGCATCGCGAACTTTGTTGACTTATATCGTTAAGTAGAAAAAGATGTTAGTTTGACATTTTATTTAGCAGCTGTTAGCTATTACTAGTGCTACGAAAATGAATGAATGAATGAATCGAGCGAATAATTAATGTAAAATACATATATATATATATATATATATATATATATATATATATATATATATATATATATATATATACAATTGATAATTATATCATATATCGAGATGCAGAATGTTTTATTTCGCCTCGAATAGACACATGATATGCGGGACCAACGGCTTTTAATGTTTCTTCCGAAATACACAGCAAAGCGAGGTGAACGAAATTGTCCAAGTTTCGAAACAAGATTTAACAAGTTTTTTTAACAAGAAACGGCAGTAGGCGGATTTGAACCTTGGTCCACTCGACCGACGATCCGACGATCTACATCACATCCACTGCCCGCCACATTTCTTGAACTGATGCAACATGATCAGTGATGATATCGACGTATGTGTTTGACCCACTGCGAGCAAGCCGTAAGCGTGGACACAGGGAATTCGCTCGTCTTCTGCTGCATGTCACAAATATCAGCTTTTACTAGGAACATATCAGCCAAGTGCTGGTATAAGCTAACTCACGTCCTAGCAATCTGTATTACCATCCATGTATTTGATATATCGGCCGTTGTTTCGACGGATCGTCTGGTGTGCGTCATGGTCGTCAGAACTTGTCATTGCGGTTGATATAAGTCAGTACTCACTTAGCGAGAAAAATACGACTATGTTTATTACTGCTGTGGCTGCAGTTATGTTGACAATAAAGGTGACTGTGGCTCGCCTGATACAATGATAAATTAAATCGAGTCTTTCTTATCGGGATATTGTTTCTGCCGCCACGCTGTTGAATACAAGCAACAATCTCCTTGAACCGCAGCGCTGCCCTAAAACCAGATGCACACGTCACTACTCGACAATGTGTCGGCGACAATTTGTCTCAAACCCGTCGGAGACAAGTTGTAAGGACAAGTTGCATCGCCGACACATTTGCTGGGGGTCATACACGTGACCACGCGACTCACGTCGTCGTTGATGTACGCATTCCTGGTGGTAGTGGCAGGAGCTTCCGCTTCAACCTAGTGGAAGTTTGAGGAATTACGCGAAAGTGACTTGCCAAGCTTGTCGGCGTCGAAAACAAATTGTCGTTGACCAGTCGCGTTGTGACGTGTATGCTGGGTTTAAGCGTCAGCAACTGAACTGGGCTTTCACGTGTGTTCCATACAGGGAGCCGAGGGCATTGAGCGTGAAGGTAGTTCAACAGCATGAAGAAATACCAAAATAAAGTGAAAATCGACGGGTTTGAGACAAATTGTCGCCGACACATTTTCTAGTAGTGAAATACATGAAGAAATACAAAAATAAAGTTAAAATCGTCAGACTATTTGAAGGAGTTATACGTCTCGATGATCCGGTATTTTCTCATCTTTTCACATTTGTTAAAGATACATCCGAGTGTACGACCAATGAAAAAGCTGCCATATACAAATGTATAATTTGTTTTAATCATCGCGGTCATCTTTATAGTGTGCTGGTTTCCACAAAGGTTGGGCTTGGTATGGGCTTGATTTTGTTGTTATAGGTTGCATTGTTATTATTGCTATTATTTATATTATTGTTAGTGTTGTTATTAATGTAGTTAATAATGTGTTGTTGTTGTTGTTGTTGTTGTTATATGTGTTATTGCTACTGTTGTTATTTTTGATATTATTGTTATAGTTGTTATTATTGTTATTGGTGATAATGTTGTTAATATTGTTAGTATTGCTAATATTACTATTAGTGTTATTATTGTTATTGATGTTATTAGAGCAAATATTGTCATTATTGTTCTTATCGATATCATATCATATTATTGTTATTAATGTAGTTATGACTATTATTGTTATTGTTGTTATTATAATTATTGTTAATATTGCTATAATTGCTATTATTGTAATCATTGTTATTATTGTCAGTATTATTATTATTATTATCGTCACCATCATCATCATTATTATTATTATTATTATAATTATTAATACATAAGATTTGAGCATATTGGTGAAGAAGTTAACGGCGGCGTGATAAATACGCACACGTTCTATAACGTATTCTTAAACAATGCATTCCCCGTAACACCCCTTGCTGTTATTTGTTACATTCTAATTTTTGCTCATAGTATCTTCTAGATTGCCTAATTTCAGTCGTAGCTGCACTATGTTCCTTTGTAATTCGTCTTAATTATTTCTAGATATCATCCACATAGTTTGCTTTTATACTATTCCCTAATAGCTTATTTTGCCAAGTTTTTTTAAAACCGTTTCCTTGTTTTTTTCGAGGGAACAAATTAATCATTGATACCCTCACTTTAATATTTTAGAATTTTCCAACATTAAATTGCGGTCTTATTCCTCAGCATGTTATTCCAATCTAGCTTTACTAAGTAACTTATCATATCTTCATGTTTACCTTTGTGGAAGTTTCTCCTTTTTTATTTTTACCTTCTGATTTTATTTTCATGTCAAAATGAATTTGCTTATTATCACCATTACCCAATTTTTACATTGTCCACTAATTTATTTGATTTATTTTGCTTTAAACATTCCCAAATGTACTGCTACGCTAATTCATAACATTTGAATTGATACTTGCCTGAAAACACTAAAGGTTAATTTATCATATTAAATCAAATGCGCCGTGACTTCTACACACGGTTGAGGAAAATAATCGACGTTATACGAACAAACTACGAAACAGGTGTGTTTAGTATAATAGGCATATACAGTTGTTATCACTAATTACTCCTCCTTGGCAAGCTACGACCTCGAGTCATACTCGTTGACTCGGCTCGTTGCGCTTCTACTCGTCAAGCATTTAGGCCTACTCGTCCTGGTGGAATCATAGAGATGAAGATTCCCAGATGTTAGTTTAAATGACACATCTACTATTATCAACATAACATATGGCGCGCATTCCTTTATTCAAAAGTGTCTGACCTATTTCAACAACTTCAGCAAAGACATCATCATCATCAGGTGATCGTTCGCGTTTTCTCTCCTCTAGGTTTCGTTCTGTATTTCAATCCGTGGCCTAGACATTGCACTTGTATTTTTAAGATTTTGCACATGATCTGCCTAAGACGCTAGTCTTTCTTAGAATGTCCACGGTGCTCTAGTCATTCGTCTCAAAAACACATTGATATTGTTTTTATAGTCTTTTTTAATTGTTGAGTCACCGATTATGATCAACTTCCCTATAAACGTACGGATTGTGTATAACATCACGGAACGAAAACAGTCTTGCTAAATAGGTTTGTACATTTTGTATATATTTCGAACAATACATAGCTTAGTCTGCATCTCGATATATATGATACTAGTATCGATTGTATTGCGATTTATGGTGCCATCGCGAATTGAATAGGCTGATATCGTCATGTAGACAAACATGTCAGTAAAACATGTTATTAAGCAGCTATTAGCTATTACTAGTGCTAAGAAAATCAATGACCAGTCGAGAGAAGAAATTAATGTGTGCAAACAACCATTGTTTTATCAACGGTTCCTGAATATTCTGCGTAGTTTGGACTGACACATCTGTTCTCTTTTCTGTGTTCGATGATGACGTCAATGAAGGGGTGTATCCTTGTGCTTTGCTCTTCGGTGAGAATTCAAACCTATTTGTGCCATAAAACCTCTGCCGCAGTCATCACAGAAGACGGTAGGTATATAAGTACCTAGAAGGCCGTGTCGACGATCGTGCTCATGTTGATACTTTTGAGTTAACTTTTCTTCAATATGAATCTTTCCTTGATGTATGGCCCTCCTCCACTGTTGTCGGTCATGTGCAGTGGATTCCCAGGTGTTTACTGGGATTTGTGTGGCTTTGATATGTCTTTTAAGCATATCTATGTATATACTGTTCATTCTCAGTTTGTAACTTCTCTGCCGGAGCATGTGTTCAGCAGTGGCGAGGAAATGCGTTAACGAACTGGAAGAAGAAGAGAAGTATTGTGCGTCGAGAGTAGTTATATGTATTGAACTTCATTCATTCATTCATGCATTCATTCATTGATTAATGCATGTTATCATATCCTCTTGTGAGGGAGTTAGCATATTTGTCTGACATTTGCCCACGGTGTAGGATGTTCTACTTTGCCTAGCCTAGACACAAGATATGCGGGACCATCGGTTTTAATGCTTCTTCCAAAATACACAACAAAGCGGCATGAACGAAATTGCCCAAGTTTCGAAAAAAAATTGTCTTTGACAAGTCGCGGTGTGACGTGTATGCCGGGCTTAAGCGTCATCAATTTTCACATGTGTTCCATACAGGGAAAGTCATTTCAGCAGCTGAGGGCCTTGAGGGTAGTTCAGCAACATGAATTACAAATTGTCGCCGACACAATGTAAACCGGTAAAGTGAACATCGTCAGACCATCTGATTGTAGAAACAACATACCAGTTAAGTAGATAAAACATAAGTAAAGGCCACAGTAGAGGGAGAGACAGTTGACATGCTGAAGGATCAAAGGGAGGTCGACAACATGTTGGCAGCTGACACGACTGCAGAATAGAATTCGACGGATAGGATCCGACGCAAATGTAGGGTGAAGAGGAGAGGGATGGTGATTGTGGGGGAACGATAGTTAGGAATGCTGGTAGAGCGCTATGAAAGGTGACGACGTGCTGGTTTGCTTTCCAGGGAGGTTTTAATTTAATTCACGTAGGTATTAATAACTCAGAGGGGATGGTACAACTGCCATAGTTGAACAAATAGAGTCAGAACACATCGGCAGGCATTGGTTGGGCAGATAATTATGTCAGCGATTTCACCAGTAATGGGAAGCAGGGTCATGATTATCGAAATTGTTGGAGAATGGCAATTAACAAGGTAGTTCTGCAGCTATGTAGGGAAGAGAAAGTTGGATGTGTAGAATTGTTGGTTGTTTTATTTGGATAGCTGACATGTTCATATGGGATGGGCTTCATGTAAGTGGGAATTGTGCAGCAGTGTTAGCCGAAGAACCCTCATCAGCAATCGACAGTGGTATGGGGAAGCATAACAAATGTGTTTGGTAGGAAACGTTGTTTAAAGTAGAGGCGCAGGGCAGTTACTTAGATGTGCCTCAAACATGACAAGTGGCGACTAGTACACAAAAAACAGTAACAAAATGTCCAGAAAACATTTCTGAAACTGGTTATGAATTCGTGTGTTTAAATGCAAGGGGCATAGTAAATAAGTAAAACATATTAAACATTAAGGTAGAAGAAGTTGACCCTTACGTAATTGGCATAAACAAATCATTGCCAACTTAGACATAACATATGCTGAATTAGGACTGACATGATATGTAATGTCTAGGAGAGAGCAAATATGAAGAAGGGGATAGGATATATTGTACATATTGAATAATATGTTCAGGGTTACGAAATAAAATAAGAAATCGAACCATATTGAGATGAAGCTGTTTGGTGCAATATAGTTACAGGGAATTCAACATTAACTAATGAATTCGTTTACCTAAGTCCAAATATAAATGGGAGGTTTTAACCACTGACGCATACAATGGAAATACATAGCGAATACAGGGGTGCGAACCAACGTTTTCTATTTCAATCAGGTTAGCTAGGGGAGATAATGCATTTTATATAGTTTTTCTTCAAGAAATGAATTAGTGGACAATGTAAAAATGTATTTACCATTGGGTAACAGCTATGATAAAATATATTTTTGACATCAAAGTAAAATCAGAAAAAAAAAATAAGGAGAAGCTTCCACAAAAGTAGAAATACAATTATGAGAAAATGCAAAGTTCGGTTGAAATAACATGTTCAGTAGTAAAACTTATATTGAATGTTGGAACATTATAATATATGAAATTGAGAGTATAATTGATCAATGTGTTCCCTTGAAAAGACGGTATTACAAAAATAGCGTACAAGCAAAAGACGTAAAGGGTTTATAGGCGTACCAGAGAGGATGACGACTACGCATATTACCTAGTGGCACTTAGTGTATCTACGACTGAAATAAGAAATCGAAAAGAAGATATAGGCAAACATTAGCACATAAAATAATAAAAATTAAAGCAAGAGTTTACATGTATATGTCAGTAGTAAACAAAGCGTTCGAAACAACGTTGGGCTACAAGAAGACAGTGCTGGAAATATAATATCACAATGTTTTTAAAGGCGGAAGACATACATGGATACTTCAGTTCGGTGTTTACTTCAGAAAATATTAGTGCTTTATCAGTTCCAGGTGCAGAATTTCAGGAAGCTAAGTCGGACTATTTAGGGCAGCTAATTGTACCTCCAGAAATGGTAGGTAAGAAAATGAAGACAATGAAGTATAATAATTCACATGGAGTGGATGGGGTTATACCAATACTTCTAAAGGAAACAGCAAAAGTAATTAGCGTATCACTTACATCAGTGTTCAACTTGTCATTAATAATGGGAGTGTTTCCTTTTGAATGGAAAGAAGCAAACACCAAACCATGTGTCGCGTGGGTCGTCGTCAAAGTCAAGCTGTTGCCTAAGACAAGCCTGTCGATTGCGGCGTCACACTTGAATCATTGGTCATATTGCATGTATTAATATATTCAATAATAAACGTTTGTCAGCAGCTAGTCGATCATATTACCGATGTCGATATTTGCAACAAGGAATAGAAAAGTGCATAGCATTTATAACAACATTACAAAGGACAACCAAGTGTTTAGAAAGCAATAGAGACTAGTCAAATAATATGATATGTTCTGCGTTTTTCAATCAAGTGTGGCTACATTACTGATACACAATCCTCCTCATTCCATATATTGTGATACCAAATTTAGCTATGTATCAATGAGATTTGTAGTTTTGTGGCCTTTGCAAAATAGCACCCTACTCGTTAAAACATCACAGTGGACAGTGTCATCACCACTGGTTGTGACATGTGACGGTCATATATAAAACCTGGCACAGATAAAATTTAGGTTCCCCTAATACGATTTCTACAGCTATTTTCATATTATTTATCTGGTCTAATAGTTGTTCGTGGTTTCCAATACAAAGTTGCATTCGTTGAACTTCCATCGCCAACATGAAGTATTTATCACCAAATGTGTATAATACCGAGTAAGGCATAGACATTGCCTAGTGTAGCCCTCTCATCCGTGGTGTGTCGACATTAGGCGAAACATTTCCAAGAATTGTACGTATCACAAGAGAATATGCAGCTAAAACAAAAAACTTACTCGATTCGCCTTCCATGTGAATAGATGCGATGACTGGTAGAATTATATCTTTTTCTTCCACATTACAGCTAGACTTCCACACAATCAGCAATCACATGGTGAAACAACAAATATGTCATTGATCCGATAATGTATATTGTAATTGTCCGTAGCCCAGAAGACACGCTAGTTAAATTGCATTTGTTATGATTGATGCCAACCAATTAGCATTGACACAAAATGTATTATATAAATTAATTTGTGTCTCGATATGTCAGTTCGCTCGTATCTCCGTCAGTGTCGCGTGTATTTGGTTGTTATAGTTTTAAGCATTCCCATATTGATTACCAGTCCATAGCGTTGTTTCTTACATAAACAAACCATCCTCAGAATCCCCAGGGTTGGGATTATCCTTGTCGGACGCCAGATATCACAGTGAGTTTGGTTGATGAGTTCTCGATACTACAGGAAACGTTCCAGTACAAGATGTGGATGAGTTTCACAGCTTTTCTGGAATTATATAGTGCCTCAAGATTTTTCAACGTCTCTCCGTGTGCACACTGTCAAATGCTTTTTAAAAATCAACGCAGTTTACAAAGATTTGTCTCCGCCTATCATTGATTTGCTCTAGAATGTGAACATGTTCGTTGTTCCTCTCTCTTTTCTGAAGCCTGCTTTTTCTGGACGGAGAACCCTTTCTATGGTTGTTTTCATTCGAGTCATGATTATTTTTTTTAAACTTGGTATGGAAATTATATTAATGCCCCTCCAATTGCTAAAGTCTGCTAAGTTCCCTTTCTTCGGTAATTGGATTATCCTCCCGTGTGTCCAGTCATCAGGCAGTTCTTACCATATCTCCGCAAAGATAGGGTATAAGATATCTGCTGCAGTTGATGGGTTAGTCAAGAAAAGGTCTGCACACAATTCATATGTTCCTGGAGTTGAGTTGTTCCCCAGACTGGCTATTGCTGCTTTAATATCTGCTTTTTTTGTGGGGATATTTCTATATCCAGGTATGTTTCTGCAGGGTCGATGTCTGCTGGGTGTTGTGGATCCGGTCTGTTTACCACTTCATTAAAATGTTCTGTCCATATTCGGTCTTGTTCATATTCTTTGTTCAGCAGCCTTCCGTCTTTGTCCAAGACTGGAGGGTTGATCTTGTAGTTGGTGTTTCCAAAAACCTGTTGTACACCGTGCACATTTCTTTCCTGAAAGCGGCAGTTTTAGCATTGCTTGAAAAGTCCTCTAAAGGCTTTCTTTTGTTATTTCTAGCTGACCTCTTAACACGTTTATTCAACTCAATGTATTGCATTCGCAATATGTCCTTCAATATTTCATATATGGTTTGAGCTATTACTGTTTTCAGTCGTTTTCTTTCTTGCAATCTTTCAAATATATTTTGGCCGATTACTCTTTTCAATCGTGTTCTCTCTTGCTTCTTTTAAAACACTGATCCACTATTTATTGTAACTCCAGAATTGGTAGCTACAAAAATAAAGCAATGAAGGACAACAAATCACCTGAAGTGGATATAATAAAAAAATAATGGAATAATGGAAACAGTAGAACAAATAGTACACCATTTGCAAGAGTGTTCAGCTTGTCATTAAAAGAGGGAGCGGTTAATGTTGAACGGAAACACACATCATACAATTAGTTAGAAATGGTTCGATAAATAAGTCAGATAATTACATACCAGTGAGTTTAGCATCAGTGATGTTTAAGTTAATAGAAAGGTTAATCAAATACCATATGGTGGACTGCCTTATTAGTCATAAATTACTAAATCCATATGAACAAAGATGCCTAGAAACGATTTCATGCTTAACAAATATGTTCTATTTTTTACGAAATCACTTAGTGACTTGACGAGGGATCACCAGTAAATATAAAAAAAATAGATTTTAAGAAAGTTTTGACAAAGTATCACATACAAAATTACTACTAATGTTAAAAGACCATGGCATCGGGGATGTCATAATCGACTGGATATAACTATGGTTGCATGACAGAAGATAGCGTGTTGTAGTAGATGGGGAGGTTCCAAACTGGAAATCAGTTTTGAGTGGGGTACCACAAGTATCAGTATTAGGACATATATTATTCTTAATATATATATATATATATATATATATATATATATATATATATATATATATATATATATATATATATATATATATATATATATATATATATATATATATATATATATATATATATATATATATATATATAGACTTGGACGATAATATAACATGCAACGTACTGAAATTTGCGGATGACACAAAGGTGTTTAGACGGGTTAACAATGATGATGATAAACAACATTTACAAAACTATATGTATATATATATATATATATATATATACAGATTAGGGAAATTGTCTGAAAAACGGCCGATGTTGTTAATTTTTTTTAAATGTAAATGCCTATAGACAGGACTTGGGAATGTGGATGTTAACTTTAAAAGAAAAGAAATTAAGAGTTAAAATAAACACTGATATGAAAGTTTCAAAGCGGTGTGATATTGTAGTTTCAAAAGTAATCA
>OY759268.1:10456434-10488934 GCA_963662155.1 Lamellibrachia columna | reverse complement strand
CTGACCGAAATAAGACTGTCGGTCGGCACAAACACCAGAAGAAACTTAGATAAGGTGATTGATGTGTCAATGTCAAACATGACGACTCTACAAACATACCAGCATCCACACTTTCGTCAGTGTTGTCATGTTTCAGATATGAACCACAATTATAAGCAAATTACCCCAGTAAATGTAACACATCCATCAAAAAGACAACATAAGGAACATCCACGTTCCTTGTTGGGTTGTTTTCAAATGATTCGAAGGTATCTCTACGCAAGAAACCTGAGTCGTTGGTCCAGGACGAAGAGCTGGTTTCCATGTTGATTGGCATTCGACAATATCGTCTTGAATTATAATAATTAAATATATTACGAAATCTTGTTGAACGTGTTACTGTCTCTCTTGAAACAAGGTCTGGTTTGTTTAACAAGAGTTTTCTCTAAGTTAATACATTTTACTGACTGGTTTCCATGTTGATTGGCATTCGACAATATCGTCTTGAACTATAATCATTAAATATATTACGAAATATTGTTGAACGTGTCACTGTCTCTCTTGAAACAAGGTCTGGTTTGCTTAACAAGAGTTTTCTCCAAGTTAATACATTTTACTGACAATAACATATTGGCTCACAAAAAATGTACAAACCGCTTTGACAGAAACATTTCGTTGAATATTCTGGGTCTAAACATAAATGTTTCAACTGAGACCTATGCACTCGATGAACTTATGTCAACGTTCAACTGCGCGCAAATATCATGATCAGTGACCAAACAAAATGACCACTGGACTAATGTCAACATTCAGTTCCACGTTTCTATGATGTGCCTTGACGGGAATGACGACTGAACTGCTGCACTATTCAGCTTCACGCATATATAATGTGCAGTGACGAGAACTGCATACACATCCATATATCGTCGAGTGGCGCAATTGTAATTAATATTGTGTGGTGTAACTTGTGATGTAAATTGATGACAGGACATTTGTTACCGTAGACCTTTTAGTGGCGCGGCATGTAATCATATTATTTACATCACCTGTTCCTCGGTAGTTGTTTACTCTGCAAGATGGAAGCGTTGAACCGAAGATTGACAACAATCAACGCGTCGGTAATATAGGACTGAAAGTTGACATAAGTCCAGTTGTCATCTACATCACTGTACATCGCGGTAGCGTGGAACTGAAGTTTGATATGAATCACTGTTGACAGCACAACGTATATCATCAACAACAGTCTACTTCCTCAAGTTTCTGCCCGTTCATCATTATGTTAATGGGGTTGTTCTGGTTGGTACTGTTGACAAGTAAGTAGCTAATGAGAGGAAATGACCGATCAAAAGAGGCGCCCAGTTTGGGAGGGACTTCCGGTTTCCGGTTGACCTCTTTTGATCGGTCATTTCCTCTCATTAACTACTCAAGTACTTTGCTATGAAAGATAAAAAGAAAACCGGGATTATATAATATGTGGTACTTAAAATGGTACGAACACAAACACAAGGTCACGCCTACAACGGAAATTATTTATATAATTTCGGATGAAATGTTGAGTTTTTTTGTGACATAAAGTACTATCATTTAAGCAACCTCTTTCTTTATCTTGATCGACCTATAAAGTACATTCGTGTCAGAATTTGAATTTGTTATGGATATGCAAGGTATCCACACTAAATTGTGTAAGTTAGTGAGTTTGTTCAGACAGTTCACTGTGATCAGGTAGATTTTTCTGAGAGAGCTAAGTATATGGCAAGAGGACACATGAAGGTCAGAATCACACATGCACATAAAACGCCCAACACTACGATTGAGAGTTGTATAAAAAAACGTACACGTTTTCGAGATAAACCGAGTCTAAATGATAACTTAATTTCAGACGAAATTTAAGAATGGTTCGAGTTGCTAACTTTACTCAGTATATTCTGAAATGTATTGCTAGTCACATAAACTGTTTTATTTGTTAGTATAAATCAGTGTTATATAAGTCCTCTTGATAGTTACCACAGTAGAACAACACTTGTATTTGTGATGTCCTTCATGGCTAGAACAACCCTTAAATAAGCAATTTTCTTGTTCAGTAATTCTTCCTTGCAGGAAAATAAATAATTTCCTACCTTCCTTTCCCATCATCATCAACATGAATATCACAAATATCGTTATCACCATCATTACGTTTATATAAAAAAAAATCAGAAAACCATCAAATTACTGTAGTGCAAACCACCACATCGCGTATGCTCTTTTCATATATATATATATATATATATATATATATATATATATATATATATATATATATATATATATATATATATATATATATATATATATATATATATATGTATTGTTACACAGAAGAAAACACCTGACTCTGCAACACTTTTATAATGAAAATTAGTTTCAGAAGAAATGCGTGATTATGAGACCAGACCCGCAGATACAGTGTATTTCCACTGATTATTTGTGGTTAACGACACAATGTTCTAATAAATATATTTGTTGTTTGTGTACACCTCATGATATGTCTTCCTTGTTCGTGCATTGACAGCATGCTACCAATCGAAGCGTGCGTACATGGATAGCGAATAAGCTATTGATTATCTGTCAACTAGTGTTATAAAAATCCGACCATATATGGCGTTGCCAGCGCCATGTACTAGTAAGACGTAAGCGCTGGTAAGTGTTAGCTTAATGTAAAGTATATGCCATTTTGATTTAATTAGGTTTTAATAGCTAATGTTTAGTAAATCATTAAGAGGTTTAATCGATGTATTAAGCCTAGATTAGCAACATAAAAAAACAGGTTTCGAAAAGTTTATAGTTAAACCATACAAGTGGATTTTGGCAACATCCATATGGTGCCAAAGACTGAGGGTAATGTTTAAACGCTTCAGCCCTCCCTTTATTCCTGACATGTTGCTAAATTGCTCTGACCTCGGAGGTCAATGTAATAGAAGAACTGAGAGGGAGCTCTGTGAACCTTCGATTTGGCCCAGATCCCAGACCCAAGAGTTCAAAAGTTTAACTTGCAAACTGGGCAAGGAAGTGCTGGCAGATGTCATTGTCCAGCGGTTGAGAGATTGGGTGGATTTAACAAATTGACCAACAGTAAAGAGTATTGGGTATTTAAGCAATCATAGCGCCCTAATGTGACGGCGTCTGATTTTTGAAAACTGGGAATATAAATACCCCGGAGGAGGGATTGCAAGGGCCGGCACAAGCTACGTCTTTAGGTGTCTAAATTATCGGTAAGGGTGGTCCTGGCGGGCCATACTTGCTTTAGCGTAAGGCTTAAAAATTACCGGTCAGATTTAACCATGTTTCGTTTTAATCTTCTATACATTAAGCGTCTAGGTGATGTTTACATTCACGACTTTTCTTTACGGTTTACAGTGATATATATATTCACTGTTATTTAATTGTTATTGTGCGTGTTTATATTGCTACATGTACGTAGCCGTCTGATGTATAATATTACAATCGCTTCGAAACTGGAGAACAATGCAGTGACTACACTTCTGTAGTACTCTGTGTACTTTTTGGTCGAGTGAGTACACATTCAGTTATATATATCGACCTTGCGAGCACCAAGAAGACGGACAATTAATATACATCGACATCTGCGAGAAATGGCTCCCGGACCATTGCGTACGGCCCCGAAGAAGATAAGAGGGGAGTCGTATATCTTACACTATTATTAAGTAAGCTGTCAATTTAGTTATATATTACTGCAAGTAACCTCATGTGCATGGTTTGCTAAAGTGTATACGGGAAA
This sequence comes from Lamellibrachia columna, assembly GCA_963662155.1. Classification (NCBI taxonomy): domain Eukaryota; kingdom Metazoa; phylum Annelida; class Polychaeta; order Sabellida; family Siboglinidae; genus Lamellibrachia; species Lamellibrachia columna. Next base: position 10,485,177 of record OY759268.1, on the reverse strand, counting down.
CTATATAGCAATGGACAAATAAATGCACACACACCCTTCTACGCATAACAGAAAACATATAAAACTAGCGAAGAATAAAAGGAGACGGGTTACTTTGATTTGTGCATAATAATATTAATAATTTTTGGTCGTAGGTTTGATGTTTTGTGTGTTTTGCTTAAATATTCCGTGTTTACTTTGTAAGAATGTGTATCGTAGTGCTGTTTTATAATGTCATAAAGTGTGAATCGCCGTTGACCGATATTAAGAGAATGTTCGACGTAACCAATCGAGTCAGCCTCGAACGACAACCGAGCAATGTTTCGTGTTGCAAATCACCTTCTCTTTCGTAAATACACGAATCTTCTTACTAGCGACACTAGTGGCTCTAGCGCTGTTACTAGCGACACTAGCGACAATAGTGGCTGTTACTGACCGCTCCCGTTTATCACTTCGCCGAAAAGATCATCCTGATGCGCAGCCAAATCCAGCGTCCGTCGGCTAATGTCGATAATGCGCAGCCATATTATTGTTTCTTCGCTTCTGACTGCGTATTAACCGGCTTCGCTCGAAGAAGTAAAGATACTGATCGACAATGGCAAGAAAAAGTCGTCCAATACTAATGCATTGTCCATCGCCATTCTGAAGACAAATACCTCCATCTTAGCGCCTATTCTCAGTAGTAACGTCATCAACCTCTCTTACAAATCTTCCACAGTTCCGGCACGTCTAAAGCACGCTGTCGTCATGCCTTTTCCGAAACGTCCCGGTCTTCCCGTTGAAGACTACGCCTGGTAACGACCTATCTCAAACTTCCGGTACGCATCCAATTTACTCGAACGCCACGTCTATGCCCAACTGCGTTTTATCTGCAAAAAAAAAACCGGCATCGGAGATATTTTTTCTGAGCGCCTACCGCCCGTCACACAGCATTGACATAGCGATTGTATGTTTTCATAAAGATATACTGCCTTCACCGGATGCTCGTAATCATGTAGTTCTGGAATAGCTCGACCTCAGCGCTGCGTTCGTTACGACCGACCACGACGTTCTTCTTGCAGAATTACACCAAATCGTCGTGCTAGGCGACGCACTTTGCTGGCCTGTGTCCTTCCTCACCGATCGAACACAGTGCGTTAGTGTTGACGGTCATCTTTCCTGCAACATCCAACTGCGTAGAGTTTTGGATCATATCCTCTTTTTTACTGTACATGTCTCTCATAGGTTTTATCAAAGCACGGTATTCATTGCCACGTCTAAGCAGATGATATACAGCTGTATGCCGACTTTCCGCAACAACTTCGGCGGGATATTTTGGAGCAGCAGCGATTTGATTTTGGTGCAGATATTTGACAGAGAAGCGTGGAATATCGACTACAATAAGTATTACTATTGAATATATATTATACATAAACGTAAACATTTATCAGGAAAAAAGTGTTTGTTAATTATTAGTCAGAGGCAGTATTTTAGAGTAAGTTAGTTCCAGACTCTGGCACGGAAGTCACCGAGCGATATAATTTAGTTGTTTACCATTAAAAAGATAGATAGTCTAGTGAATAGTCAGAAAAAAGTGGAATATTGGTTAGAATAAGTATTACTATTACACATATATTAAGCACAAACTTCTATATATATATATATATATATATATATATATATATATATATATATATATATATATATATATATATATATATATATATATATATATATAAAACAGTTGGGGCTCCCCCTGCTGTGTTTTGTGAGAGATATCAAGACGGTTCCGTTTACCAGAAGCAGATCCATATTCTATTATACTTTTAACCAGCCAATCACAGCGATTGGCAATAGGCACTGCCTCTGCCTTTTCTGATCAAGAATCCAGAGCGACCAGACGTATTCAGAATAGTTCGGGAAGATATCAATTGTTACTTGTTAATTTTTTATACTTATTATTATTCATTGCCTGACTATTGTTCAGCGCGTCTACGACACTGTAAATGTATGGATACTTCCCGTACTATCGGCATTCTTTTAGGACATTCCTTTGTGTCAGGTCTGAGTGACCATTTTTCACAATGTGGCCGCCGTGTTGTTACTGCGGCCTACATAGCTCATCAGCTGTCGATCAGCGACAGAGTGGACGAGTTCCACCTGGTAGGCACCCGCGGTGCACGAATACTTCAGGGACTACAAGCACACGCACATGACGCACTAACCACAATTCGCCCCACGTTCGCCATTGTCGACATCGGTACGAACGACATATCTAACGGCGCGCCCACTGTGACGGTGGCCGATGCAGTGGTGCAACTGGCACACGAAATCATCGACGTTTTCGGGGCACGACACGTGACTGTCTGTTCGGCGCTGCATCGTTCATCGCCGCTCGATACAAACAATCGCCATATCAACAACCTCATTGACAACTACAACAACATCTTACGGAACTTTTGTGATGTAGAACCGCTCATTGACTACCACACACATCGAGGATTCTGGAACACGGACACATACACATACACGTGGTCACGTGACGGTCTCCACCCGAACACCAACGTCGGCCGCGCAAAATGTAAGCGTTCCCTCAGAAAAGCTGTCAACCACGCCCTGAGTGTTGTGCACAAACCTAAATGGTACAGCATTTTATCATTGCTTACTGAATGCACAGCCCTTCGTCGTATTTTATTTCCAGCTGGTGTACGACCACTACTTCATATATATACAATAACGTCCAATTTACATCACTCGGCTAACATTAAAAAAAAAAAAAACATTGAACTATGTACACTCCCTGCAGTGGACAATCCGTATAAGCACTTAATACATACTTATATCAGCCTCACACAAATAATCCATGCAGACCATATGATAGGTCATGTTTTTATATGAGAAACATGTTCATGTCGCGCTACCAGCCTAGTGCAATATTGGCTCATGCCTCCATTAGCTGCTGATGCAGCATTCACTCTACACCCATGTCGCGCTACCAGCCTAGTGCAATCTTGCTTTACATTTTGTTATCTTTGAACTGTGTTCATACCAAGTTCATGTCGCACTACCCGCCTAGTGCAATCTTGCTTTACATTCTTGTTATCTTCGAACTGTGTTCATACCAAGTTCATGTCGCACTACCCGCCTAGTGCAATCTTGCTTTACATTTTTGTTATCTTCGAACTGTGTTCATACCAAGTTCATGTCGCACTACCAGCCTAGTGCAATCTTGCTTTACATTCTTGTTATCTTCGAACTGTGTTCATACCAAGTTCATGTCGCACTACCAGCCTAGTGCAATCTTGCTTTACATTCTTGTTATCTTCGAACTGTGTTCATACCAAGTTCATGTCGCACTACCAGCCTAGTGCAAATCTTGCTTTACATTTTTTTTTTCTTTTTTTTCTTTTTTCTTCGAACTGTGTTCATATCAAGTTCATGTCGCGCTACCAGTCTAGTGCAATCTTGCTTTACATTTTTATTATCTTCGAACTGTGTTCATACCATGTTCATGTCGCGCTACCAGCCTAGTGCAATTATGGCATCGTGCCTTCATTACCCACTTATGCAGCATCACACTATATAAACTACTGCCGTGCAACATCCATCTTCTTCAGCCGCCATGCCGAAACCACCGCCAGCCAAACGAGGACGTCCGACGACCCGTGCAAGAACGGCCGTCTCCAGCTCTGTTCAACAAACCACCACATCACAAGAGACGTCCACCAGGCCACGAAGCCCTCGCGCTACTCCTGCTCGAGAACTGTCCACCAGGGCGCGTCGCCGCCCCCGTCGTCTCGAACCAACGACGGACACACCTGTGGCTTCTACTGCAGCTGCCAGCAGTGTTTCATCCGACAACATTCTGAGAGAACAAGTGCTCAGTTTACAGCAGACAGTCGAAGGACTTGCTGGCATCGTGCAGCAGCTAGCAGCACAGGCGAACAATCGGGAAACTGCCTCCAATAACACAACTTTGCCTGAATCAGAGGTCACCAACAGCCAAAGCTTCTTCCCGTCCAGGAGTGGGCCCGCATCCGAAGCGGGAGGTGAGTTCACCACAATACCAGCAGTAGTGACCCACCAGGCACCACGACCTATCCTCTTTGCTGCTGGCTTGCCAGCTGGCTACCATCTCAGTGACCACACCAAAACAAAAATTTGGCTGCACAAATATGTCGACTTTCACGAAATCTTTAACCACACTCCACATGATTCCGCCTACACCATGTCACTTAACAGTTCAAACAACACCCCCACGCTGAATTTTGTTCCACAAAAGAAAAGACCGATAACAGAAACCGAATGGAGCACCGCATGGGATGATTTCCTTGCGGTGTACACACAAAAACACCCTAACGACCTGAGTGACCTGATCACATACAGCAGACACATCAAAGAACTGATGCGGTCCGGCGCCAACTGGCGCTATTACGACCACCAGTTCAGGGTTGACAGGGAATACAGCCTGTGTTCCTGGGCAGCAGTCCGAGTCGATCTCCAGTTAACAGCAACCCTCAACAAACCCACATTCACACCTCACAACACTCAGCCCTTTCTGCCAGCTCGGTCCTTCCGGGCCAACACACCGCGACAACAACAAAACCGCCCACCGCCAGGCTACTGCTACAACTATCACTCCCAATATGTCCGGTGCACTACAGACAACTGCCAATATAAACATGCATGCCCCAAGTGCAACCGCAGCCACCCAATGTACCGTTCATGCTTTACACAGGTCACAACCTCAACCAATCGAGGAAAACTCCCATACAACAAACCTTCCAACACCAATCAAAACACCCGCCTTACATAAATGGCTCTCGGGTTACCCACACAAACAGAAGATAGTGGAAATGTTTACGTCGGGAGTATACCTAGACTTTGAAGGGAATGATGCCCCACTGACATCAAACAACTCCCAGTCTGCTCTCCTACAACCAGATGTAGTACAGACCAAATTGCTGCATGAACTTTCAAATGACAGAATAGCGGGACCATTTCATACATCTCCTTTCATAAACTTCAAATCATCTCCACTAGCCTTACGAGAAAAACAACAACACGGTACATACAGACTCCTACACAACTTGTCATATCCATATGACCTCAACTCCGTTAACTACAACATCCCTAAATCGGCCTCAACAGTCACGTATGAGAACTTGTCCCATGCTGTTACTGCCATACAAGACTCATCGCCTAATGCTAATATGGAAAAGAGTAACATAGCAGATGCATTCCGTCTGATTCCTCTACACCCATCTCAATACCGTTTAACTGGGTTTAACTGGGGGAACGAATATTATTATGATAAGTGCTTGCCACAAGGAAGTGCATCGTCTTGTAGAAAGTTCGAAGCTTTCTCCACAGCCCTTAAATGGATTTTGCAGAACAAACTTGGGGTGTACAGAGTGGTCAAGGTACTAGATGATTTTTTTTTTGTAGCCAATACAAAACAGCAATGCCAATCTGCATTAAATAGCTTTCTAAGTCTTTGCATGGAGTTGGGTATCCCCATCGCTCATCACAAGACAGTAGGACCATCACAGGTTACCACATTTTTAGGGATCGAGCTAGGTACACGACAGATGATGGCTCGCCTTCCACTTGACAAACTGGACAAATATAAAAACGACATATTGGCGACCATAACATGTGACAAAATCACTCTGCGTGAACTAAAGTCCATAATTGGCAAGCTACAGTTTGCTACCACCATTGTTAAATCAGGACGACCCTTCTTGCGGCGATTATATGACTTGACATTACAAGCGACTAAGCCACATCACTACATACGCCTGACTAAATCTGTCAAACATGACCTTGACATTTGGTTCCATTTCCTTGAACATTACAACGGCAAAACTATGATCAGGAAGCTCTTAGGGACAGACTCGCATTCAATACACCTGTACACTGATGCCTCAAAGTTTGCATTTGGAGGAACCTATGGTACATATTGGATACAGGGTACATGGCCAACTAATTGGCAAACATAAGATATTACCGTTCTAGAACTGTACCCAATTTTCCTCCTGGTCAAAATGTTCGAACACAAACTGGTGAATTCTAGCATAACATTTCATTGTGACAACTCGGCCATAGTAGACAAAATAGATGCGATAACTGAGAGGGTAGAACACATCGTGGGTTCGGACAAAGGTAAATCTATTTCAGTACACGTAGGGACAAATGACGTAGAGAGGGAGGGTACAACTGCCATATTTAGGAAATAGAGTAAGTTGGTCAGAACATTAAAGCAGATGCTGGTTAAGTAAGTAACACTATCAGGGATTTTACCAGTAATAGGAAGGAGGGGTCAGATATATCGAAATTGCCGGGGAATGGCAATTAACATGCTAGTGCAGAAGCTATGTAGGCAAGAGGAAGTTGGATTTGTGGGGACGTTTTGTTGGGTGGGCTGATCTATACTTGAAGGATGGGCTTCATCTAAGTGGAAAGGGGGCAGGACGAATTATCAGCAGCAGCAAATATTTTGGTGGTGGTAAACATTGTTTAAACCACAAACGCAATGGGGAAACTTAGAGCTGCTTCAAACAGAACAAGACAGACACACCAATAATAAATCGCCCGGAAAACGTATCTGAAACAGGTTATAGATGCGTGTGGCTAAATGCAACGAACATAAAAAATAAGAAAAACGAATTAAACATTATGGTAGAAGATATTGACCCTCATATAATTCGTATAACCGAATCATGGGCCAACATATTTATAACATATGCTGAATTAGGGCTGATAGGATACGTAATGTTTAGGAGAGATCGAACAGGAAGAAGGGGAGGGGGAGTTATTTTATATGGTAAATAATCTAATCAGGCTAATTAAATTAAATTAGAAAGGGAAGCAGATTGCGATAAAGCCGCTTGGTGCAAAATAGTTTCAGGAAATTCTAAATTAACTATTATATTAATTTATCGAAGTCCAAACATAAATGAAGATGATAACACAAAAATACAAAACACTATAAAGGAAGTTAGTAAAGGAGAATGTATCATAATGGGATATTTAAAAAATTGACACGTATAATGGAAATCTCTAGAGAGTACAGGGGGTGAGGACCAACAATTTAATTTTTTTATTCAGGATAGCTTCCTAACACATCACGTGCTAGGACCAACCAGGGAAGAAAATATATTAGATATAGTTTTGTCATCACAAAACGAATTAGTGGACAATGTAAACATACTTGAACCTTTGGGTAACAGTGACCATAATAAAATACATTTTGACATCAAAGTAAAATAAGAAAGTAAAAATAAAAAACGTATAGGTGAAACTTCCACAAAAGTAAGTATTAAGATATGTGAAAATACATAGCTAAGCAAGATTGAAATAACATGCTGATGAATAAGACCGCAAATTAATGTTGGAATATTCTAAAATATTAAATTGAGAGTATCACCAATAAATGCGTTCCCTTGAAAAAAACTAGAAAAATGGACTAGAAAGAAACACTTGTCGAAATAATCTATTAGAAAAATAGTGTTCAAGCAAATTATTTGGATGGTTTATAGGCGTATCCGAAAGGATGAAGAATGCAAATTACAAAGACGCATTTAATGCAGCTACAACTGAAATTAGACAATCTAAAGAAGCGATGACCAACAACATAACAAATGACAGCAAGAGTTTTGTATGCATTGCATATTTCAGGAATAAACAAAGCGTACAAGACAAGGTTGAACCTCTAGGAGACAGTGCTAGAAATACAATATCACAGGGGCGTTTAATGGCAGAAAACCTAAATGTTTAGTTCAGTTCAGTATTTGCCACATAGGATATTAGTTAATTACCGGTTCCAGTTGCTAAATTCCAGGAGGCTAAATCTGACTATTTAGGATCGTTATGTAACTCCAGAAATGGTAAGAAAATAAAGGCAATGAAGGATCATAAATAACCGGGAGTGGATGGAATTCCTCCTAAACTATTAATGGAAACAGTTGAACAAATCAGTATACCACCTGCAAGAGTGTTCAACTTGAAAAGAGGGAGTTGTTCCATTTAAATGGAAAGAAGCAAACTTCATACCATTATTTATAAAGGGTTCGTAAAATGTGTCAGATAATTACAGACCATTGAGTTTAACGTCAGTGATTTGTAAATTATTAGAAAGGTTAATTAAATACCATGTGTTGGATTTCCTTATTAACCATACATTATTAATTTCATCTCAACATGGATTCCTAAAAGCGGGATCATGCTTAACAAATATGTTATGTTTCTTGGAAGAAATCAATAATTGGATAGACGAAGGATCGCCAGTAGAAATGATGTACTAATTTATTTCAGAAAGCGTTTGAAAAAAAATGCCGCATCAAAGATTACTACTTAAATGTAAAGTCCATGTTATCGGGGATAACATAATTTAGTGCGTAGAAAAATGGCTCTCTGACAGAAGACAACGTGTTGTAGTGGATGGATAAGTTTAAAACTGGAATTTAGTGTTGAGTGGGGTACCACAAGGATCTGTATTACGACCTTTACTAATCTTAATATATATCATTGACGTGGACGACAATGTAACAAGTAACAAGTAACGTACTGACATTTGCGGATGACACAAAAGTGTTTAGAAAGGTTAAAACTGGTGGCAATAAACAACATTTACAAAACGATATAAACAGATTAGTGAAATGGTCTGAGAAATGGCAGATGTTAAATTTTCGGAAATTTAAATGCCTACTTACAAGAAATGACAACTTGGAAAAACTATAAAATTGGAGATACTGTTCTGGGTTCTACTGTAAAAGAAACGGTTTTAGGAGTTAAAATAAGCGTTGATATGAAAGTTTCAGAGCAGTATGGTACTGCAGCTTCAAAAGGTAATAAGGAAAACGCTAACTGTACCTTTGTGTAAATCAATATTTAGACCTCATTTAGAATTTCAAATACAAGCATGGAAACCATATCGTAAGAAGGATATGTATACGTATGGACGTATACAGATGAGATCAACTAACAGTATTCCAGAACTGGGAGACCTTAGTTATGAAGAACGCCTGAACATATGTTGTTTAACAACTCTTGAGACAAGGATGTTAAGAAGAGATCAGATGGACGTTTTTTTAAGTTACTGAATGGATATGAAAATATTGATAGAACTATGTGTTTCTTACTCAAGAAGGATAGCAAAAATAGGGGATTACAATTAGCAATTGGATATCAGGAAGTACTTGTTCTCACAGAGGAAAATAAATACAATTAATTATGACGAACGCCTGAAATTGTTTTATTTAACAACTCTAGAGACAAGGCGGTTAAGAGAAGATGATATTGAAATATTTTAAGATATTGAATGGGTATGAGAATATTGTTAGAAATATGTTTTTTTCACTCAAGACATGAGGTAAAATTAGTAAAGGATCAGTGTATATTGGTATTCGTTCCCACAGAGGAAAATAAATGAATGGATTAAATTGTCTACGGATTGGATAACTGCTAGTTGCGTGAATATGTTTAAAAATAAAGTTGATACATATCTCAGAAGGGCGGGTTACACGTATATAAACATTGTTGGGCTCTCGATAAGCCAATGGCTTCCTTGTCCACTTGCCATCTGGGCCTTTGGCTTGGATGGCAAATATTGTTAAAGTATGTTCTCTGCACCGCAGCGACCTCCTCTTCCCATCGACATATGCGGATGTAATGGCAGTACTTCAGTAAACATATTATACAATTCAGCTGTCTTTCTGATGTTGTTATATAAACAAGTTGATTTTACATAAGTTTGTGTCTCGTGTCCTTATAAGTCAACAGAGCAGTCTCAGTCGTGGACCACTCTCTTGGACATCCTAGGCTAACCCACACTAATATATATATATATATATATATATATATATATATATATATATATATATATATATATATATATATATATATATATATATATATATATATATACTCTTTTGATATAGCTGTAGTCTTCTACTGGGGCAGTCTGTTTTGATATAGCCTTTTCTAGGAGGCTGACCTATTCGTCCGCTCTCGCTTACTTAGTTTTTTCCTTCATCACTCCGTTTACACACAACTTGTCTCCCTGCTATAGCTACATGGGTACATGACTTTACACTCCTCCCCTACCCCTGAGTTAATTACTACTAATTAACTAAACAACGTGAGAAAACAGTCGAAACTAAAGTCATATATCATCAAAAACTCAGCAAGCAAGTATACAGTTGTGAACAAAACCATAATTAATAAAAGAAAAAAAAACATGCAAAAACAACGGTTGAAAACCGCAATACATCATATAAGTGGTGTGCTGAAAACACACTTAACACACACCACTACCTCAATGAAGGCACAGAGGTAAGTATAAAGCACACAATAGTTAGAATATAAGCAGTGTTAAGAGAACACAAAGTGTGCCACAATGAAACATCTCAAGAAACATTGTTCCCCAATGTATGTGTCAACATATATACACCATCAACAAGCCATTATGTACCATACTAACTTAGCATCGCGACTGCAAGAAAGTAGGCGAGATTATGGGCTTCTATGGGAAAGAATCATGGCTGACCAAATGTGCAAACAGTTAAGCAAACCACACTGCAAACTAATCACTTTAAGACAATAAAACACAAGTCGTATATAAATCGCACCTAACGATATAAGTAATCAACCAAACAAGTTGACTAAACAATGAATTCAGACAGGGCTGTAATTGCAGCATGTCCTGATACATCTTGTATCTATTAGACAGGCCTTTACAACGTGTCAGTCTGTCGGCTAATTAACTTTCAACAATATAGCCTTCAAAAAGATTCCCGCATACGCTAGGCGGATGGAATTAAAACTCCAAATCGTTCGCAACACTGTTTGTTGAACAAAAATGCCTTGAGTTTCCAGCTTAATCATAAATAAGTTACCTGCATGTCAGTCAACAAATAAGCTCATCACTATTCAATCATCATAGATATTCCCGCATACGGAAGTGCGAATTTGAGAAATTATTAATTAATTCCCAAAACCGTCGAAGCCAACTATGTTTGTAACAACACCTCGTTGGACGAAATACCTTATACATATCGTATCAATTAGACATATCCTTATGACCAATATGTTACTCAGCATTCATTAGTTTGGCCATCCGTAGTCAGGGACTAAAATAAAACCTACTAGCGTAGCATAATGCTAGAGACTAGAGTAATGCTTTCGTTAATCGTCCGTGCAACAGTGTTGCAATCACTTCATTGCTGCATAAGATATCCACCTCGGACCATCACCGTCAATATTGATGCCGGCAAACCCTGATGCCCTTAGGCTTGCATCGATAACGCGTATATGTTGCCGTTGACCGGCATATCAATATCTGAGTGCCGTCTCACAACCTCACATGGATAATAAACTTTGTTGACGAAGACTCTCAAGCTAACCCACCAGAGTGTTCGCAGGGACTGATTCGAAGTACGTCAACTACTTAGTAAGTCAGAGCCATTTTAATAAATAAAACTTACCCATAAGACCCACTGGCAGATCAATATCTGTAAATGGATAACCTATTTGATTTCGAAATGATCAAGTCCATTAGGCTACCACATATGCATTCACAAAAACACTATATAATTTGGCCATCAAAACTTCCCATTACAATTACGAATGCAGTATCAATGTCACAAGCTAAGATACGCATACAACAACTGTAATTCATGTTAACAACAATAGATGTCCAAGAAGAAGTATTAAAGTTTGAGGGAGCATATCAATGTTAAGCTTTGGAGATAGGAAAATATCCCCACCGAGGATGATTTATCGCTTCCCGCGAGTTTAGATCAACCTACCACAAAGTATACTCCTCCAACATATATCCAAAATTGTTCCATGCATTAATATTACAACTCTACATCCATGAAAACATCTCACCAAACAAATATCTAAAAATGTATTGTCAAGTTGGACTATAATTACATCGTCACTTATCAGTTTAACAGTCTCTTCATCCACTGTACTTAATCCAAACGTGTACTATTCTCCCAACAATAAAACTCGACAACCATATTTTTGGGTTGGCGCTCTTTACTTTCAGTTAAGTCTAGTTCACAATCTTGACTGCAATAAACCCTACATTGGTCATACCATAGCCTCATTCAAATACGTAATTAATTCCCGAGGTTGATATGGTTACTTGTTCTCCACTGGCACTGTATTTATTAATATAATTTTTATAACATTAATCCACGCATCCTGTCTATCTATTTCCCTTAAACCCAAATCAGTTTTGATCAATTACCGTTAAAAAAATCATGTTGTAGTAACGTAGCAAAACGAACTGAATAGGCGGCAAATATGCCATTGCCTCGTTTCTTGTTTGTCATAACATCTAGCATCGTTACTATAACTAAATATATGTACCAAGTAAATGGTTAACTCCTCACTGAGGGTTATTAATTTCCAGTTAACCTTGTAATTCAATTTATCCACCCACAAACATACAATCATGTCGATGTGAAAACCAATATGATATATACTGTGTATATTGTGCCACCATTTGAAAGAATTTAGAATGTTGTGTAAGACTTCAATACCAATGTGTTAAATGTTCACTGTTGGTAAACATTCTTGTTAACTACAACATCAAATCAACATAGTTCATATAAGACATTAAAATAAACCAGCACCATACCGTAGACGTTCTCATGCAGATTTGTCCATAAAACATACACACAAATGTTTATTCATCAAGTCCTTTTACTCGTCTCGTTTTTGCGCATCGTTTTGGAATTCGGAGATAGGCATGCCGGGCTGTTTTGAGACGTTCCCACGTCAGCAGCCATCGTCGTCGGGTGCAGATTTCCTGGGCGCGGGCTCCGTTGCGTCCGGCGGCAGGCTGTCGGTCGCATCTCAGCTCAGGCTAGCCTCTCCGATGGAGGGTATTTCTGGCTGTAGTGAGGCCCGCTCTCTGCTTGGGATAGCTTCAGTACGGGGCAGCCAGCAACTGTTTCCACGAATGTCCGACAGAATACGAAAGATGCGGCTGTACTCACGAATAATGAGCACGGTGAACGGTGACGGGCAGGTCCACTGCAAGGTTGCCTGTGAACTACCGTAAGGCACTTATTACGGCCGGCGATGATGTCGTCTGTTGGCGGTCGCAGTAGCCGTCGGAGCCGTGACGTCGAGCTTCGGGGTCGGGATGTCGGCCACCTGTCCTTCCAAGGATCGTCGGACGTGTTTGCTGTCCGTATAACAAAAGTTGTTTGCGCTCGCCATATATCTTGTGATACAAATTATTGTCCTGTTTAAGTTAGAATGGCGCACTCTTCACTATAAAATCCAATGACACCCCTCTGTCTGATTATTGTCATCTGGCGCGCTCTTCACTATAAAATCCAATTACACACCTCTGTCTGATTATTGTCAACTGTCGCGCTCGTCACTATAAAATTCAGCTGTCTTTCTGATGTTGTTATATAAACAAGCTGATTTTACATAAGTGTGTGTCTCATTTCTTACGTCTATACAGTTAATTACCTAGTCACAAGCCTTCCCCCGACTGCGTTCAGGGTTAGCTTACTGTCATTATAACCACGGTAATATAAATAACTCACTTCACTCAGAAGATTCCAAGTAAACTCTTATGATTCCAATCAGACAAAAGATGATATAGTTACATACATAGACAATCATTCCTGTTATCTAAGATTACATAATGACAGATCTGCGCGTAGTCGTACGCCCACCAGAACTGACTAACTGAAACGCATTCTAACTCTCTTCCATCAAGACTTAGAACTAAAGGTAAACACCCTTCCATCAAGACCAAACTAAAACTGACTATCTGTATTTTTGGCATGCATTTATACGCTTTCCTGCGCCAGGCACAGTCATGATCAGTCCTTCCAGAAGGGAGGGCATGTCCTTATAAGTCAACAAGTCAACATATATATATATATATATATATATATATATATATATATATATATATATATATATATATATATATATATATATATACACACACACAGATACACACACACACACACACACACACACACACACACACACACACTCACTCACACACACACACACACACACACACACAAACACATTTAACACAAACCTATTTTTTTATTGTAAACGCCCCTGATTATATTTGTATGGATATGCGGTGTAAAAATAACTTTAATTTGATTTGACTACGACTGTTAAAATAATGTTTTCTTGGAACTAAAACGAAAATAGTCATAGTGAATTTTGTAAATGTATGTAAAAATCCATGACATGTGCTCTTCCTTCTTGTTCCCTGCTGAACAGGGTTGAAAGAACAGGTAAAGTATTGTGGAACCACGCTTTCTGTTCTTTCTTTCCATAGTTTTCTATCGGCCGTCCCCTCTCTCCATCTCTGATCTTCTCATACACTCCTCACGCACACCTCCCATTTTAACTATGGCCCTTTTCCTTTCCCGGCGTCATTGATATGTGTGTGTGTGTGTGTGTGTGTGTGTATGTGTGTGTGTGTGTGTGTGTGTGTGTGTGTGTGTGTGTGTGTGTGTGTGTGTGTGTGTGTGTGTGTGTGTGTGTGTATATATATATATATATATATATATACACACACACATTTTTTGGATTATTAGCTATTTTGTATTAATATTAATAATTATCACGTGATAGTTTAATACAGTTAATTATTTTAAATGTTATGATGTCGTAGCTCCCATGATGTATTGCCTTAATAGGAGTCTCCTTGAAGTTATGATTTCAGTATTATGCTTATTTGAAAAGGTATTCAGCATAAATAAACATGACTGATTATCTGAGTCTGACGCACCGACATAAGCATCTGCTATCATGACAAACAAAACAGTGTGTAAGCAAAAAAGTCGATGGCAAATGTTATGATGCTAATCACCATTACCATCGCCTTTATATAATGTTGGCGCCTGCTTGAGTGGATTGCAAACAAGACGTGTGCATCGAATGAAACTCCTACTTCGCCTGTGGCAGTTTATTTTCGTTTCTTGTTTCGTTGCCTTGTGACGGAAGGCCACACTAACATAGTGTGGCGAAATAAGCTCATGTAGCCAGCTCCGCCGTGGTGTCTGTGTCCGAAGAGACATCAACACTATCTCTCTTTGACAGTCTTCTCAGCGCTGAAACTGCATTTAGTGCTTAAGGCGAGCTTGTCACTGGCCAGTCGACTTATCAATGCTGATCGGTGACTGGCCATCCACCCACCTCCGCTCGTTTATCTTCATCAGCTTCTTCTTGTCGCAGGCCTGTTGACTCTGCACCGTTTTGCTGTTTTGGCATTCTTTCTTGGGAGGAGATTCAGTCTCCTTATTTCTGGCAAGCATGGCTTTCTTGTGCGTTGCAAGACTATTGTTGATTATACAAACATGTGCTATTTACATGTATCAAGCAAAACAAATAAAAAAAAACATTATGCAGTTTCTTAAATATTATGTTTTAAAAATAAAGCGTGTGTCGAATACTGATATACTCTGTAGTGTATTTATCTAAATTGGCCTAGTTTAGGCGATTCTGCGCCGTATAGTGGCATGGATACAATGACAACTATTTTTGGTAGTAAACATTGTTTAAACTAGAAGTGCAGTGGGGTTACCTAGAGGTGTCTCATACAAGAGGCCACTAGTACAGATAAACCAATATAACATTTCTGAAACAGGTTATATATGCGTATGTTTAATTGCAAAGAGCATAGTAAATAAGAAAAACGAATTAAACATTATGGTAGAAGATATTGACCATCACATAATTGGTATAACTGAATCATTGGCAAACATAGACATAACAGATGCTGAATTATGACTGACAGGATGCGTAATGTTTAGGAAAGATCGAATAGGAAGAAGGGGAGGGGGAGTTATTTAAAATGTTAAATAATCTATTCAGGCTTATGAAATCAAACTAGGAATTATTAAATTCATCTCAACATGGATTCCTTAAAGCGAGGTCTTGCTTAACAAATATGTTATGTTTTTCGGAAAAAATCACTAAGTGGATAGACGTGGGATCGCCAATATATATTATCTACTTAGATTTTCAGAAAGCTTTAGACAAAGTGCCACATCAAAGATTACTACATAAATTAAAAGCCCATGGACTGGGGATAGCATAACTGACTGGATAGAACAATGGCTGACTGACAGAAGACAAAGAGTTGTAGTAGATGGAGAAGTTTCAAATTGGAAATCGGCTTTGAGTGGGGTACCTCAAGGATCAGTATTAGGACCTATATTATTCTTAATATATATCAATGACTTGGACGACAGTATAACAAGTAACGTACTGCAATTTGCGGGTGACACAAAACTGTTTAGAAAGGTTAATACTGATGGTGATAAACAACATTTACAAAACGATCTAGACAT
The DNA here is from genome assembly GCA_963662155.1 of Lamellibrachia columna. NCBI lineage: Eukaryota > Metazoa > Annelida > Polychaeta > Sabellida > Siboglinidae > Lamellibrachia > Lamellibrachia columna. The sequence goes on along the minus strand of OY759268.1, from coordinate 10,468,858 downwards.
ATTAGTGAAATGGTTTGAGAAATGGCAGATGCTGTTCTATTTTGGGAAATGTAAAGGCCTACATAGAGGACATGGGAAATTGGATATAAACTATCAAATGGGAGATACTGTTCTGGGTTCTACTGTAAAAGAAAATGACTTAGGAGTTACAATTAGCGCTGATATAAAAGTTTCAGTGCAGTGTGGTATTGCAGCTTCAAAGGGTAATCAATTATTGGATTGATTAGAAGAAGCATAACATACAAGGAAAACAAGTTAATTATACCTCTGTATAAAGCAATAATTATACCTCATTTACATATACAAGTATGGGAAATATACCATAAGAAGGATATAGAAACGCTTCAACGCATACAAAGGAGAGCAACTAAAATTATTCCAGAACTGAGAGACCTTTGCTATGAAGAACGCCTGAAAGAATGTGGTATAACAACTCTAGAGACAAGGAGGTTAAGAGGGGATCATATTGAAATTTTTAAGATATTGAATGGGTATGAAAATATTGATAGAAATGTGTTTTTCTCACACAAGAAGGATAGCAGAACTAGAGGACATGAGGTAAAATTAGTAAAGGATCAATGTAGATTGGACATCAGGAAAGCACTCGTTCTAACAGAGGACAATAAATGAATGGAACAAATTGTCTACAGATTGTGTAACTGCTAGCAGCGTGAATATGTTTAAAAACAAGGTTGACACATATCTCAGGAGGGCGGGTTATAAGTAAGTGAACATTGTTGGACTCTCGATAAGCCAATGGCTTCCTTGTCCACTTGCCATCTGGGCCTTTGGCTTGGATGGCAAATCTTGTTAAATCTTGTATAGAAATAGCCATGGTCGTTCTGCAAAAAACAAAACCACATCTTCATGACTATTTTGATGAGGAACAATTCGTCAGATTGAATGATATGTTGTTTCTTTCTGGAGTATAACATGATATGTACTAATGTGCTTTCAGAGAATTGTGTTGTATTTTGTGTAGCGTCCATGACGTTCTCTTCCTGACACCTCATAATGAATTTATTTTCACAACATACATAGCAATTATGTAAATTGTTTTGGAAACAAAATCACCTTCTACACTGAAATACTGAACGATATATGCTTGGTTTAAATTATTGCACTGGATTTACTTTTGTGATTTATTTATATTTCGTCTGTAAGTGTGTAGTCAATGATGTTTTGAAAACAATACAAAGTGTTATCCCGCATAATATATAATCACACTTGAAATATTGTTTTTAACGTGTCCACAGGAAAATATACTGATCATACAAAGAGAAAAATGGACCCAAAACAATTCATACAATTTTTCTATTCTGCATTGACTCTAATAAAAAAAACACATAAAATATCAACTTTCAATGGATGTATTAAAATAGCAATGTCAGCTCTTCTGCCCCGTTCATGTCAAACTTAGTTTGCATAATGTAAAGTTTCACCTTCTCAACTTGAAGATATTCCTCCAATTTGTCCAGTGTCTCTTTTTCTATTTTCGAGCACCATTCTTCTATTTTGATAAGTTTCGCTGAAGGCACGTCCGTCTGAGATAATCACAGGTTTTACTACATATTAAAACCATTGTGCCGGTCGGGGTAAAGGAATGCATATACAAATTATATTTATTATTCTACATCAAACTGATTTATTGCAGAGTGGGAAAGGTACGCGCATAAAACTGCATTTGGACCAATGTATTTCTTAAGATGATCATTTGTTATGGCTGCTAGGCACAAAGCCTGTCCTAGCTGGCTTTCCACGCTGAAAACGCATTTGTATCTAATTAATTTACGATGAAGTAGAACTAAAGTAATATGTTTATGTTGGTATAATGTATAACCTACATTTGTATTTGTTTAGTTTTCCTATGTTATGATTTTACATGAGGATATTACACCTCTTTGATTTGTTGCATAATAGGTTTCACTACAACTAACGACATGTGTGAAACAACAAACGGTTCACAACCTACTATTGTCTCGTTCATTATGTGTAGTGACCGTTTGCTTTACATCAGAACGAAATTCACAGAACCAACGAACATTCTCAAAAAAACTTATTTTGCCAGAAAATTACTAGATTGGTAAATAACTGCCAACATATGGAGAACTATCACGTATAAGGAGAAACAGTTAACTGTACCCGTGTAAAAAGCAATAGTTAGACCACATTTGGAATATTGTATTCAAGCATGGAGGCCATATCGTAAAAAGGACATAGACAAGCTATAAAGAATACAACGAAGAGCAACTAAAATTATTCCAGAATTAGGAGACCTTACTTACTAAAGTTGCTTATTACAATGCGGCTTGTCAACACTAGAAACCAGGAGACCAAATGGAAGTGTGTAAAATATTGAATGGTTACGAGGACGTTAATAGGAATATGTTCTTCAAACTTAAAGAAGGCAGTAGAACCAGTGAACACGAAGCAACGTTAGTTAAGGAGCAGTGTAGGTTGGACATGAGAAAGTACTATTTCTCACAGAGGGTGATAAATGAATGGAACAAACTGTCAAATGATCGTGTTAATGCTAGTATTGAGAATATGTTTAAACATAGAATTGACAGATATTTGATCAAGGGCGGGATACACATAGATGAGAAAATTGTTGGACTCTCGATAAGCCAAAGGCTTCCTTGTCCACTTGTCATATGGAACTTGTTGTTTGGGATGGCAATCTTGTTAAATATTTAAAAATCTTGTTATATGTATTGTACTGTTTTGAAGTTAGATTTGTAAACAACAGTGTATTCCATGCTGTTTTTTGTGATGTATAGTTGCATGTTAATACAACCAATGCACTGTTGTTATACTACATATGACATGACTTATAAACGGCAATAATTGAATAGTATTGCCCATTAATAAATACATATATATATATATATATATATATATATATATATATATATATATATATATATATATATATATATATATATATATAAATATATATAAACATAATATTATATATATATATATATAAATATATATATATATATATATATATATATATATATATATATATATATATATATGTCGTGGTGGGGTGGTCACATGTTTGTGGGTGACCTCGTGGTGAAGTGGCCCCACCTGTTTGTAATAAAATTCGTGTATTGGTGGTGGAATGTCTGTATTATTTGCATTACATGTTCATGATGACTTATTGATGTATATATGTTATCGTCATGCCTGAAGGAATGTTGGCTCTGAGAAACTTGCCGGACGGGGCTGTACATGTGTTCAGTTCCTGTCTGGTTTGCTTTGAGGAGCTCACATTCCTGTTAATGTGCTTCCCAAAGTGGCTGTGTGATAAGCAGTCCACTTTGCAATAAAACGTCATTTGTTTGGCCCTTTTCAATCTCTACTATATCGGACTTGTTTTGGATATTGCATAAATGGATTTATGTCATCTGTCATGGAGGGTTGAAAGTAAAGACATTTATTGTGGCCGAAGCTCGTTTGATGTATGAATAAGGAAACGATGGTGTATAAAGGTTGGTAATGGGCATATTTTATTGCCAATTGGTATGCACTTCAAGCATACCAGGAATATAAAATGAACATATAAAGCATTGTATACACGAGCCTTAGCTCAAACAAGGCAATGTAAAGTTACTGAAGTACACAAAGACAAACAGTAAATATATACATATATCTATACAATGCATGAAACTGCTACTCTACATGACATCAAAGGTGAGGGGCAATCTGCCACGGGTGCTACTCGTAGTGAGGAGCGCCACCCCCACCCAAGGCCACATAAATGAAATACAAACAATCGATTACGTATGATACATAAATTGGAAACGCAGTTGCAAATGTGTACACCACCCTAGTGTAAACACATTACCAACCTATACATTCATTCAGCGAAACAAAAAATAAATACCAAACATCGACATAATATAATGTCTGCACTAGCAGTATAAAGCATTAGCTGCTGCACTAGCCTGACTCCCAGACCAGGCTGAGCAAGCCAGACCAGTACACCACATGATTGCTGTATAGCCACGGACCATAGTATGATAAGAAAAATTAATAAAGCATAGATTAGGCTGCACGTGCAATGCACAGACAATCCTTCCCAAATGCCCCGGATTCACTCTCAGACCCGGCTGAGCAAGCTAGTCCAGTACACTTCAGAAGCCCTGTATAATATATGCACAAGCTACCCAAACAAATAAAATGTATGTAGAATATGTCCATGTCTAGTATACAACATCGACAGGCCAGCCCGACTCCCAGACCCGGCTGAGCAAACCAGACCAGAACATACGATACTGTACACATGAAACCGAGACAAGCAGCAGCAGCACTAGCGAATGGAAAATTTATAGTTGCATCATAGGAATGCGAATATAACGCTTAAAGGCTGCAGATTTCCATCTGCCCATAGTTTGTATTTGCCTATCTGTAAAACCCCTTGTAGCAGCAGTTGTTGCGGCTCCGATACGAAATGAGTGGCACTTATAAAGGCCAGGGTCGTAACCTGCGTGTTCAAGACATGCAGACAATTTGGCATCAAAATATGTTCTGGACATAGGAGTCTTGTCGGGAAAGACAAAGAGCGGTCCCGCCGATGAGCCACGCGTTTGTAAATAACGACATATGTGAGCCACTGGGCAGTTTGTGGATTGGGAAGTTATTTCAAGCATAACGGGCCTATTAACTTGTTGGTGTTTGGCATGCCTGATTGTGAGACGCAGGGAGGGTTTATTCCTGCCGACGTGCCCTGGCACAATCCTTATGTCATTCCTATGTATTACATTCTCGATCGGTACCCCCGCCCGGACAGTAATTTCCCCAATTCTCAAAAATCCATGAAATGCCAGCATATACATTGCAGCCACACATAGTTGTGTACATTTTTCAGGAATTACTGCTTTAGTTGCACTGACAAGTTGACCTAGCATATGCAGATCAATTGGTCGCCTCAAATCAACTGAGCTGGACTTTTTGTGAATTCCTACTAACAATTTCTTAATGTAAAAGTTATCTGCTGGGTCAGCCAACCCAACGATTTTGTGGCTGTAAGACACAGCTGACACGGTAGATAGAATAGTTGAGGAAGCATAGTTAGCTGCGAACATGTGGGTAATAAAACCTGCAAGATTACTGCGTGATACAGGGAAGGTCCTTGTGCCAGGACAGACAGATGTGACATACCTACGCAACATGTTGACACTGCGTCTATAAGCCGCGCGGGTTGTTGGTGCTAATGATGCTCTTATGAGTTCATGCTCTAGCCTAACAGCACTTCTGGCTTCAATGGCGGTGGTATGACTGCTGGAGTGGGATTGAGCCAAGGTGCTATCTGTCTGGCTTTTCCGATCTGAAATCGAGAAAGATGGTCTGCTATGATATTCTGATTACCGGGGACATGGCGGGATCGAAATAAGATATTATATTTCAAACATGCTAGCACTAACTTCCTGACGAGCTTCATGATAGCCCGATTCTTGGACGTGGACTTGTTTATTATATCCACTACTCCAGAATTGTCAGTCATGAAAATGATACAGTGGTTGGCCAGAAATTTTCCAAACAACTCTGTTGCGAGAACCAAGGGGTACAGCTCGAGTAAGGTTATGTCTGCCGAAGTAAAGGGCTTGTGCCATGTCCCGGCCACCCACTTCTTTCCAAAAACAGCTGCAAAACCTATGTCGCTCGAAACATCTGTGTACAACTTAATCGTTTGTGATGACAGAAACTTCTGGTCGAGAAACATACTCCTCCCATTAAACGATAGCAAAAATATCTGCCAAGCATATATATCTGCACGAGCCTCGCAGTTTAATGTAACAAAGTGGTGTAGCCGAGTAATGCCAACTGTCAAATTAATCAAACGACGGAGAAATGCCCGTCCTGGTGGTACAACCAGACAAGCAAAATTAAGTAGGCCAATGAGTGATAATAAATCCCGCAAAAGCACTTTGCGACATTTGGCCATGCGATTTATTAGTAAAGTAGCCTTGGCTAGTTTGTCCTCAGGTAATCGCAGTTGCATTGTTGCAGTGTCAATTTCGATACCATAAACAATTTGGCATGTATGTGGAAGACACCTCTTATCCTGATTTAGTGGAATACCAATATCCTGGGATAGCGTCTCGAATGCAAGAAGCGAGTCTAGGCATGTTACCTCATTAGTAACTTTTGTGACACGAAAATGCACTTCCAGAATCCATTGCAGGGCTCGACTAAACCTTTCAAACAATTGGCAGCTTACTGCCGCCCCCATTGGAAGCATTCTATCGTAGTAGAACAAACCCTTCCAGGTGAAACCAAGCAATGGGTAGTCTTGTGGCCTAATAGGGATTAGTCTGAAAGCTTCCTGTATATCTGCTTTGGCGATTAAGCACTTATGGCCACAAGCTCTGACCAATTCGACCACTCTATCTAAAGATTCATATTGTACTGTTGTGAATTATCTGGATGTGTGAAAGTTGATGGAGTCACCTTTCGGAAAGGATAAATCGTGAATGAGTCTGAATTTGCCCTTTTCGTGTTTTGGAACCAAACCAAGCGGGGAAGACTGAAAATTAGGAAAGGGGATTTCCTGAAATGGGCCTGCAACCCGACCCAAGTCAATTTCGTGTTGGATTTTTGTATCGACGAGGTGTGGTGTCAGCAATGCGGAGTGGTGGTTGTCTGAAAAACGCATGCATTGTGGCCCATCGTAGTGGAGAGGGAAACCCAAAGAAAACCCGTCTAAAAGGATAGATGCATCCAGTTTGTCATAAGACAGCAGATATCTGGCCATGACCTTACTATTTATTGATGTTGGAAGGTCGAATGGCTCCCGCACGTCCAACCCCTTGTGGGCGGGCTGGACGCAAGCTGCAGCGATGAGTGGGGTGTTGTCCGGAACACTTGGCGCATGCGTGTTTGAATTGGCAGGTAGGCCGGGGGCAAGAGCCGAATTGCTCATATTGGTAACATTGCCCTTTCTGGAAAGCTCGACTGGGAAAGCTTGACCCAAGGGAGACACCGCCTCGGGTTCGGTTGTAAGGGGTGCGGGTGTTTGTACCACGAAAGGAATAAGAACCTGCTTTGTTGACAGCCTGTTCAAGACACCGAAACCGCAAATCCCAGTTAACCTGCCCAAAGCTCAACTGATTAGCTCTCATGTCCCTACGGAATGACTCATCATAGCGTTTCCATGCCAAACCCCCAAACCTACGTGCCATCTCTGTGATATCAGAGATGTGTTTAAATATGCATGGGGCTAGCTGTGGGGAATGTTCAGTTAGAACAGCTGCATAGACGGTGAATGCAGACAACCACTGGCCGATGGTTGTGATACGGTTGGGCTGTGATGGTGTCACTAAAGATAGGGCATCCTGCTGGCCGATGTGTGTAACCTCTAAAGTGAGACGCTTGTGCTGCTGCTGCTCATACGAATCATCGACAGCGACATCATCATCGATTAGCAAATGCTGCAAGTTGACATAATCACCCTTCATCATCGTAGGCAGCGTATTGACACGTGGTGGCAGCACCGTCGCTGGCGGTACTGGCAGTAGGCGACCTGACTGTTCGAGGTGACGCATGACCGCCGCTGCAATCGCTTCTGCAGTGTTAGCTGATGACGAAGCAGCTAGTGTGGACTGTGCCTCGGTAGCGGATGCCGAAGCAGTTGGTGTTGGCTCTGCAGCGATGCTCACAACTCGACGAGGCAACTTCCCGGTGCGCGTCCTTGTGACGTGTGACATTGCTGGTCTCTTTTGCGGAGGCATCTGCAAAATTGTCAAGTCCACCGCAGCAAGATGGTAAAAAAAATAGATATACTGCACCTATTAGTGCATATGGTTGGACAACAATGCAAGAAAAACAAAGTTGTTAAAAAATCTGTGAAAGCATCCGCACATATCATGACAGCAGTAATGAAGTAGGGACCAGTATATCTAAAAATAGCAATGTGTGATGTACTGAATAATTATGTACATAATTGGACAAGAGACCAATATATCCCAAACGTGGTGAAAACGTAAATATCAGATGACAAACCCACACAAATCGTGGCGACCATAATATAGAATTGGACAAGAATCCACTATAAGCCAACATGTGGTAAAAATAAATATCGATGGACGAATCCAAACAGATCATGAATGCCCTAATGAAGTAGGAACCAGTATCTCTACAACTTGAGACTTACAATCGATCAATATCGAACTGGGACCTACTTAACCACAATGCATGTAATTGGACAATAATCCAATATCAACAAAAATGTGGACAAAATAAATATCAGTGGACGAATCCATACATGTAAAGGATGCCATAATGAAGTACAAACCAGTATCTCTACAACTTGAGACTATTAATCGATCAAATATCGAACTGGGATCTACTTAGCCATTATGCATAAGTGGACAGGAATCCACTATAAGCCAACATGTGGTAAAAAATGAAATAGTAATGGACGAATCCAGACATATCATGAATGCCATAATGAAGTAGGAACCAGTATCTCTACAACTTGAAACTTACAATCGATCAATATCGAACTGGGACCGACTTAACCACAATGCATGTAATTGGACAATAATCCAATATCAACAAACATGTGGAAAAAATAAATATCAGTGGACGAATCCATACATGTAAAGAGAATGAAGTACAAACCAGTATCTCTACAACTTGAGACTATCAATCGATTAATATCGAACTGGGATCTACTTCGCCATGGTGCATATAATTGGACATGAATCCAACATCAACCAACACGTGGTAAACAATTAATAAATATCGGAGGACAAATCCACGCATAACAGGACTGCCATAAATAAGCATAATGGAGAAGGAACCAGTATATCTACAGCTTTTGTCGAGACTGCCAATCCAAGGCCATCCAAACATAACATGTAAACGAGCGGAAGAGGCCACGGATAGATTGTCCGTATGCTCAGACGAAAGCCATAGCGAAGTCATGGACAACATTGTCACCGACAAACCGTCATAATGAATCAGTGTTTACTTAAAAACAGCGCCGCCCCGCGGATAGACCTGTAGAACAAGCGGTCGCCTACCGGAGAAAGATGCACGCCATCGTCGCTTACGAGAGACCGATAGTCAAAAAGCATTCCGCGATGCTTCCAGAAATGGATTTTAGGAAAGAAAGAAATCAAGCGCCGTAATTCAGCGTTCACGATATCCACCAACTCGTTGTAACCACAACGGAGGGGATGGCGGAGAGCAGCCCTGCTGCGTGAACGCTGATAGGAGGGAGGGTAACGGTGGCACAGTTGACAAATGGCGACTTTCGTCACGCCGTCGTGCAGGATCAACTGCCTTGCGATGTGGAGTATATCCCGAGCTAGCTGCTCAGGTTGACAATGATTATTCAAATCGTTGCCTCCTATCTGGAGAATAACTTTGGTAGCATTTATCCGGGATATCTCCATGGCTGCGTCGCGAGCAAAACTCAATCGAGCGCCGCCTCGCGCCATCACAGACAAAGAAATCACATCTAGGTCAAATCCGCCATTGACGATGGCATGTGCAGAACAATATTTACCGAAGCGGGTAGCGAAACTATCGCCGATAAAACATACACGTGTAGCACTAGTACACCCGAGAGGAATATCTCCTGAGAGATCGTTAACACGCATAGCCATCATGCGTGATCTTTATGTCGATGCAAGGCAACGGAGTAGGAAAAATCCGTCGCACAATTATAGGTCACGCAACAAAAAAATAGCTGAAATCGACGTAAAAGGAAACGGGTAGAACTACCGGATGTAACAAAAGCTATGCTGTTCCAACCAGACAGGGTCGTATCAAACTAAATAAAATAAACATACAACGTAGCACAGCGAATCAAAGCAAGATACAAGCGAGTTCAAAACAATACAACTTACTTCGGTAATTCTCAAACCCGGTCTGAACTGCATGGGCTAGCTATCCCAAGATGCCCTGCACTGGACACTTCCACATGCGTGGCATAGGGGTGTTAGGATGTAACCGGGTTTGGATCATGGCACCATCCATTACAAGACATAAAATTACTTCTGGCTCTGCCATAAGTTGTAATTTATGCAACTTACAGCTGCATAACAGGTTTCATGAAATAACCAAGGCAAGTCTTGCCCTGGGTGTCCGAGACTACACCGGAACTATTTGGCCAAATAATTTGTATTACTCCACGCTAGTCAGCCAATCACGGCTTAACATAAACCAGTTCAAACCAGAACCAGCAGCTGGAATATTTCACTCCTGTTCCAGTCTCTGCATTACGAAGTTGTGTCTAGAAAATGTATATATATATATATATATATGTTGATGTTGTCATCTTTACTATATGGACTGCAATCACAGAAAGATTGCTTGGTGGACCTAGCCAACACCCAAACATTAGAATGCTTGTAGAATCCAATGGTCAAATCTAAACTGTTATTTAAGACTACAGAATATCCTTCAGGATAGTACATTTTCAAATCAGATCACTTTAATTTTTCATATCCAAGGTGTGTTTGATTTACCTGGTAGAGGCTTTCGTCAACATTTCACGTTGACTTCATCAGTACCGATGACGCTGAATGACGTCATCGTACACGTGAGGTAGTTCGTAATTGCCCTCGTCTCTGTTGATGGGTGTTCTAGCTTTCCTTATCCAGATGGCTTCTTTCATATGCCGGATTCTTCGGTTGGGTTCCTTGTCTACAATTTTCACTCCATCCCAGTCTATGATGTGGTTTTCAGTTGTCGCATGGTCTGTAAGGGCGGATTTATTGATGGTAGATATCAATATTTTTCCCCCGCTTCTTGTGTATTTCTTTTTTTTCCTGTTTCCTACATTCTTTCTGTGTTCCTCCAGTCGTGTTTTTAGTAGTCTTCCTGTATTCAGCACCACAGTTCTTGCATGGTATTTGGTACACCAATTCACCCTGTTCTTCTAGCTCTACTTGTCCTTGGGATGTACCAACAAGCGCTTGAGGGTGGTATGGGGACGCATGGCTGTTGCTACTCCATATTTCTTTAGTACTCGGTGTACTCTCCCCCTATTCGTATGGGGAGACTACTTGGCTCCTGTAATTTCTGTCATTTGTTTTTCTTCTTACTGCTATCTGTCACCTTGTTCAAGGCCCAGGACGGATAGCCATATACTCTTAGAGCTCCTCTCAAGCGTTCGACCTCTTCCTTCTTGTCCCCCTCCTCTGAAGTTGTCGTCTCACACCTGTTCATACGTATTCTGACCATTCCTAACTTCTGATGTTTGGGGTGGTGGGACGCAAAGTTCAAGTATTGGTCGGTGTGCGTCTTTTTCCTGTACACTGTAGACTTCACACTGCCATCTTCCTTTCTGGTGAACTTCGCATCCAAGAAGGGCATGCTGTTGTTCTCTTCATCTTCCCGCGTGGAAATGAACCTCCTGGTGTGGTCTACAGTGTTCATGTGTTGTTGTAATTTATTTGCCTTTCTTGTGTGTACCAGGCAAATTTCATCGTTCACATGTCGTTTCCAGTTTCTCGGTTGGCAATCTACCGGTGCTGTGGCTATTATTTTCTGCTCCATGTCCTCCATGTACAGGTTGACAACAATGGGGGATATCGGACTGCCCATGGCTACAAATTTCTGCAAGTACATTTCTCCTTCCCATCTGAAGTATGTCGCCTCCAGGACAAATTTCAACAACTCCATGACGTCGTCTACGTTTAGGTTTGTTCTCTTCTTTAGTGTATTGTCATTCTCTAACCTTTTTGTGATGATATTCGCACGCTTCTTTGATCGGGGTCTTCGTGAACAGCGACAAAACATCATATTACAAAAATTATTATCCTTCTTTTAATGTCAGCTTTGTCATTTCCTTCATCAGTTCTTGTGAGTTTTCTGTGTGGTGTTCTGTTTTTCCAACAAGTGGTTGTAGTATGTTGGCCAATTCCCTGGATATTCTGCATGCTATTTTATGTTTGTAGTCGACAATTGGTCTGAGTGGCACTCCTTCCTTGTGGATTTTTGGTGATCCATACATCCGTGGTACTTTTTCTAGCGTAGGATAGAAGTACCAATACTGAACTTTGGTGATCTTCCCCTCCTTCTCCAATGAATTTACCATTCTGATGAGTTCTGCCTTACACTTCTTGGTCGGATCCTTCTTTAATTTCTCATTCTCATTTAGCATTTCTTTCATTTTGCCTTGGTATTCTTTCGTTTCCATGATGACTGTGGTCTTTCCCTTGTCCGCAGGTAGTATGGTGATGGACTTCTCTTTCTGTAGCCTTTTTAAAGCTGTTCTCTCTTGTCTGGTTAAGTTTTGTTTTGGAGCTTTTGCCGACTTCAGAACTCCCGCGATGTCTGCACGAAGTTTTTCTTTCTGTTCTTGTGGTAGGCTCCATGTCATAAGAGTATGTGGCTATCCGTCCTGGGCCTTGAACAAGGTGACATATAGCAGTAATAAAAAAAAAAAAAAAAAAAA
>OY759268.1:10448934-10451434 GCA_963662155.1 Lamellibrachia columna | reverse complement strand
AATAAATGTGGGATCACAACGAAAGAGGCCCTATGTAAGCATTTTACAAGTGATTATCTTAACTACAATGTACACATAACTACTAATATTAAACAATGCTACACAGGGAATTAATCGTTAGTAACACGTTGTGGGTCCACTGTCCAGCAGTTTGAACGTGCAGTAGACGCATAGTGGTAATAAGCGAAACGTTTGTGCCGTTAGAACTGTCGCACGTCTTCCCGGAACATATCGCAGGCGAGGCCATAATTGAACGGATAGGACAACGCAGTTTAAACGAAATTATTCTTTCAAAATGCATGGGTCTATACTCAGTGGCAACAACAAAGCAGTTTCACGCGCGCATGGTGGTATAATTATCGCACGTCTTCCCGGAAAAGCGCACTGGAGATGCCGTAGATGAACTGATTGACGACACAGTTTGCTATCATTGATCGTCGAACTGCCGTCGATATATAAACGCTATGAAGACTATCGTAGCAACGAATAACATCAACACATGTTTAAAGCCTTGGCTTGGTTGGCTTTGCTTTTGTTGATAGCGGTCACTGATACTGATTTCGGCGTACTATTCTGCACATTCCCCATATAATTCGTCAACATATTGGAATGTCCCGGATCATTGGCCCCGGCAGCGCCATCTATTCTTGAGATTACTGCATGTGAAGTTTCCGGTTGTAAAGATCGCATCACGCTTAGTACTCAGACGTGATTCCAAGAACCTCGGACTTATTCTAACAGTGCAGCCGCCATTAGAGTGTAGCGCGTGATCATTATAAATTTACATGAAACAGACAAGCACGAGCATTAAATTATAACAAGCAGGTTATACCTCAAAGACTTAGCCAAAGCCGACACTGTTATGAATATTGTTGCAACCACAACAATTATAATTATATACTTCTTATTCGCTCTCTGTGGATCCATGCTGAATGAGTGTGGATGTCTAACAGCAACAAGACGCTCGATCGACACTGACAACATAACAAACATAGAAAATGTCATCGATGTATCTATAATATAAGAAAATGCTAACATTGTCACGAGGTCGGTAAGTTCGGTAACACCAAGGAACACACGCACACACACACACACACACACACACACACACACACACACACACACACACACACACACACACACACACACACACACACACACACACACACACACACACACACACACACAGTAATTTCGGTAACACCAAGGAACACACACACACACACACACACACACACACACACACACACACACACACACACACACACACACACACACACACACACACACACACACACACACACACACACACACACACACGCAACGATGTATGTGTTTTCTATGATTTTTGCGAGTTATGTGATCTAGTAGTCGAGAGGATACAAATTTAGAGCGCTCGTAAAAGACGAACAATATTTTAAAATGCGGTTTGATTCAGAAACGTATTTAGTGATAAATGATAATTGTTTTCTGTTTTCACTGATCAACATACATTGAAGGAAAAAGTTGATTGTGTAAATGCTAGCGGTGGGAATAACGTTTCAAAGCAAAATGTATAGACAATAATGTTTAAACAGTTCTGAACAAAAACAATCAGCAAGTGCATTTATCCAACTGGCACATCTTGGTTCAGTTTTGGATGTGTTCAATAGCGTTGTCGCTTTCTTTAATCCCACGACAAAAGAGAACACTGGATAGATTGTTAATGCAAATAGTTATTAGTTAATTGTCTGGAGATGAACTTGACTTGTTATATAATAACTTATATGTTTCATTTATTCACAATAATGTCAGTATTTAGTCATACGCAAAGTTCATTTAGACCTATGTTGACATTGGGCATTCAATTGCAATTAAACGTGTCCAAATATTAATTCAGCTTACACATATTATAAAGGCATTTTGGGGGTGAATATATGCTATGTTATATAATTGATCCCTAGTGTTTTAGTGTAGAAAACTCAAATTTATTCGGAGTTTTACAGGTGCATTGCTAATTGGCCAAATCTATTGTGTAATAATTGAGATGTGAACATCTACAGTGCTCATAAACAACGAGTTTCAAAGCAAAAATTACAGATAGTAAAACATAATAATACGACCATAAAGATGAATAATCATTTGACTATCGATAAACCCGTGTCTTCCTTGTTTGTTTTTCAATTTGCAGTTCAATACATCATAAGCTCTTTAGTGGCTGTATTTTAGTTCCGTGCAACGCCGGGTTATTCGACTAATCTAAAATATAAAGTAGTTTGTGATTCAGTATGTATGTTCTCTCGAATCATCCCGCGAATAGTAGGCGTGCCCGGAGACGCGCAGTGATGGTTCTTGCATTAAAACATAAAAAACATTTCACCGGTCACATGCATGTTTGACATACAAATTACGAAAATCTGAACAATTGTACGTAACATTGTTAGTAACGATATGCGTGTCCGTGTTCTACGATTGCTATGTGATTTACGTCATACGTCCACCGAACGCTTCGTGAAACCTG
>OY759268.1:10441434-10446434 GCA_963662155.1 Lamellibrachia columna | reverse complement strand
ATTAGTAGTTTCCCATTCGGGAGTCGATACAACTGCAGATGTGTTTACATACATTATCTGTATGGGTGTTACGAACTTCTCTCTCTCATCGCAATCTTGTTAAATATTGTTAAATGTGTTACATAAGTTGAGGTTGGACCCAAATAGCATGACCATATCATATTGGCAAGAATAGAAATACGTGTATACGAATATAGTTTCATTTGGGGAGTGAATATTGCCAAAATACCACACTCGTGGCGTAGTGTTACTTAGGGAATAATACACTGGTTGTTGACGTCACAAGAGTGTCAACAGCCAGATAACACCACGAGGGCCGCTGCGATCTTATCTGGTTGGTGGCACTCGTGTCATATCACCAAACAGTATATTATTCCCGTTACGTAACATTTAGTTTAGTTAACACTTGAGCATACTTTATCACTTCCTATAATTGTAAGTATGCTACTGGGCCGATTTCACAAGTCATTTCTACCTTTCGAAGGAACTGATGCGGACGTTCAACGCAGATTACGTAAATCACAACACTCACAGAAAACACGCAACTCGTTCGAACATTCGCGTGTCCATGCCAACGTGCGTACTCGGTCACGTTCAAAATGATTCAAATGTCGGATGGATTCTCAAAACCAGGCTACCGTGTGTTATCTGGGTTGCTATGTTGTTGTTACGATCATCCTTTCCCCAGTAGTCCGGAATAAAGCGATTTTTGTTTCCCTTTTTTCTTCATAGCTAGTCCCCTTTTATTACCGCCTCAACCAATCGTCTCCACTCCCCTCTATCCCTCGCCCTCATTCTCTACTCCCCTCCCACTCCCACTAAATCGCACTTCATGCAGTCCTCCAATAGTCTCCTGTCCCTCTAGTTTATTTTCCACTAGTTGTATAAGAGTGATCATCCTACAAGCCGTACCCCTCCCTCTTCTGAAACCTGTTTGTTCTACTCCCATTTCGCATTCCACTATCCTCCTTAACCTTCCACCCAGAATCCTCTCGAATATCCCAAGAATGTGGCTTAGCAACGTGACATCTCGGTATTTTCCATGGTCGTGAAAATCTCCCTATAATTTTCCATACAGGAACTATCAACCCCGTCAGCCGCTCCTATCGGATCTTATCCTGTCTCATGCAGGTATTTAACAATCGCTTCGTCCACCTAACCCAAACACCAGCATCTACATTCGCACTTCATCAATATCTGTCGTTCGGCCTCTCTTCATCTTCTTCGTTGCCCTCACTACCTCTGCACCCCAGGTAAAATGTTGTACTCCAATCAGTTTTTATTACCATCATACATCTATCCAGATGAGGTGGTACATGAAGATGTTGCGTATTCAACAAGGTTTACCCAGTAAGCAACTGGCGTGATATTTGTAAATGTAGTTACAGGTGTTTATGGTTATGTAACTCTTATTGGTGCACAGGACACGCAGTGGTGCTACATTATACAACATACTGAGGGAGACGGTTTGATACCATAGGTGCCACTTTATAAGAGCCCATCATCAGATAAACTGTTTCTAGAGGCTGCTACATTACTGAACAACGTATCCATTATACGTGACTAGCAAGAGGTATTCGTCAACACTAGTGAGTAAAGGGAGCAGGTAATGGACTCGAATGAATGGTATATAATGCATGAACAACGTTTTTCGCTATTACAAAATACAATTGCCGATACAAAATGTATCACTGTACGCATATCATGTAGTGTGTGGTTGTACGGCTCAACGGCGCTGTGATAGCCACCTATTCAACTATTTCAACAATTCCACAGTTACATATGTAAAAAACGAAAATGTATAGAACAAGAGTTTAATACATTCCACAACACTTCAAACAAAAGGCAACATTTGTTCACAATAATACATCAATGCATACAAATTATATTACTTAGATATAAAACAGTTATTGTTTTTTATGTTGTTCCTTTCTAGATTACATATTTTGCTGAATGCGAAATGGTTGATTCGAAATATCAATAAACAGCTGGAACCTCATCTTACCAATACTTTCTTATTTCAGTATGCGACCATCACTAATATGCACACATAAATTATTGTACACATCTACACAATAATAACTTATTAGTTTAGGTCAACAGTCTTGTTACATATAACACTATCTTAATATTGTTCAGCGAAAGTTAGAAACGCTCAATGACTACAAAACATCACAACATCATATATTCTTAAAACATCAAGACATATTAGCAAAATACGCCAACATGTGTAATATACATATACTTGCTTGTTTCGATTGTAGTTCTGGTATTTAATTAATGCACATTTTAAACTAATGCAGGGATTACATCATAACGGGCCTAAATAAGTAATTTGTAGTTACTAATTTAACTTGTGATCATTTGCTATGATTTTATATATAACATGAAGGCTGCAACTAAACAATTGCTAATAAATACATTTAAAATATTCTCAGTTTCATCAAGCGATCGAAGTAAGAAACACAACGTCTTTAGAAAGTTCTTGCCAGTTCTGCTATTTGGTGGCTCCCCAGTCATTTGGAGAATTTTTAGTTAGAAACACGTTATGAGTTCATACGCTGTCCGACAACTCAGTCATAGTAGACGCTCAGTGGTAACAAGTGTCCAGCTTGATACGTGTCTGACGGTAGAAATGTCGCACGTCTTCCCGGAACATGACGCTGGCGAAGCCGTAGATGAACGGATTGACAACAGAGTTTAACAAAAACATTTGCCGCAGTCCTTCAGGAACGGCAACGCCCATGATAAGCAGCCATAATGGCATCCAACACAAAACGAAGACGACCGTGATTACGAAGAGCAACAGCACATTTTTATACATCTTGGTTTGTGCCGCAGTCGTTTTGATAGTAGCAGAAACGGACGTTGGTGAAATGGTACTGGGACCACTCTGCCCACGCGCAGTTCCCTTGACAACTGTGAAAACACGCGAAGTTCCAGGATTTTCATGATGCGAAACTTCCTCGCAGGGTCTGATTGTTACTCTCACTGTTGCTTCATCAGGTATCGTGGAAGCTGAAGGATTATGTTCAAGAACAAAGTCCTTCGCTGATGTAGTTTCTCTACCTTTCTGGACCACAGACGAAGGCCCCCGTTCAGATGAGCCTGTCAGGGTGACAACAGCAATGCGGTTCTGCGATGTTGACTTTTTTAGTAGCGTTGTTGCCATCAACATATAGCAAGTGGTCATTATCATGACGCTCACAAATATAGTACATAGATCAGCGATACGGACACATAGTGTATAATTAAATAGTAGCGCACAATACACTATTGTTGTGTATACAACTGCGGCCACTGCTATGATGAGTAGGGCGATCTTCGCTCGCTGTGCTTTCATGTTGAACGAATGAGGATGTCTGACCGCTATTAGACGTTCGATCGCCACAAACACAAGTAGAAACATGGAGAATGTAACCGACACGTCCAATATGAAAACTGTTATTTTGCTTTTTCTGAAGTGCCTCGTCAAACATAAGACGATTACGCACAAACAGACAATCGAATCTCCGACAGCCAGTGCAAACATATACACTCTAGTTGACGTTGTCATCTTTCTAACGTAAACCGCGATTAACAGCAAATTACCCGGCAATCCAAGCACAGACACGATCAATATTACAATATTAAGAGAATTCGTTTTGTTGGTGTGGAAGCTATTGTACCCACCTAATGTGTCGTTTGAGTAATTCAGCAGAAGGCGTGGATTGTCTGTCCAAATTGATGTTTTGTTTGTGTCCATGCTGGTGGCTTGCTCGCAGCTGTTCAACAAAGAGTCACTTTGCACCAGTTCACGAATGTATACCTCACTGCATAACACTTCACCGAGTGCATCAGTTTCAAAGTGCGAATCCCACAATGTGTCCTACCATTGTGCGCAACACAGTATAATCAGGGTTTGTCTTACCAAGCGGAGCTGCGATCAGCCGTTTGATGTAAAAATGAGTAGCAAAGCTGCTGCGGTATAATCCAACGCGATCCTCAATGCCAGCGACAACATGCGCACGATCACGAACGCTGTATTGTTCGAAATATTCACGCGAAATGTACAAACCGCCGCAACATTGTTGTTGATCTTGCAGCTCGATTTCCTCTAGGTGAAATGAAATGTCACTGTAAAGGCCACTGCGTATCTGTCGAGCGTTCGACCTAACCTCCCATTGAGTACAATGACGTAAATGGCGAAGAATAGACTTTATGAATCATTGAGCGCAGCACTTCAATCTTTATAAGCAATACGACAGGCGTGGCTATTAGTGCTACACATAATATAACGACCACTTATAGGAAGAATTGCATGCAATTACGTAAGGCCTGTAATCAGTATGTCTACTCAATTTAATTACTGATATAATGTATATGGTTAGGTAATCAATATTCTGACGAGCAATAATTCATGTTTGCCTAATCGTTGAAAACGAAAAATTAGCGGTCGCAAGATGTTAATGCCAATGTATCAACTTCCACTTTATTATATTGATGTGATACTAATGTCATTAATGTGGTCACTATGCAGTCACTTAACTATCTGTTTAACTTGATGGTGATTTCATATATATATATATATATATATATATATATATATATATATATATATATATACATATATATATATATATATATATATATATACATATATATGTATATATATATATATATATATATATATATTTATATATGTATATATGTATATATATATGTATATATATATATATATATATATATATATATATATATATATATATATATATATATATATATATATATATATATATATATATATATATATATATATATATATATATATAGCATGAACTTAGTACGAGCCTGAACTTAATATGGAGATTGCGTGAGGAGAGTTGTGTATAATGTAGGGGGAAGGAGATAAAGCAAGATGGTGGCAAGTGTTCCTTGCCAAAACACACATTTGTTGTTTGGTTTTGATGAAATCACCGAGCGAACTGTTCAATTGATTTTAAAACACAGCGAATCTGATT
>OY759268.1:10371434-10436434 GCA_963662155.1 Lamellibrachia columna | reverse complement strand
GTGTTACGCGTGATTTTGAGATTCGCGGATCTTTCTTACCACCGCTACCAGTCATTGATGTTGTCGCCGGTCCGATGGAACCAGAAACCAAAGAACAGTCGCCATTTGAATATTTCAAACTGTATGTCAGTGGTGATATGATTCAATTCATTGTTATGGAAACGAACATATACGCATTAGACAAAACAGAATAAACTATCCAGGTTACCAAAAGTAAAATCGAGGTCTATCTGGGTGTTTATTTCTACATGGGCCTTGTAGATATGTCCGCATTTGGCACATACTGGGAAAACGAAATGAAATATCCACACATTGCTGACCAAATGAGCAGATACCACTTCTACATAATTCGGTCATCGCTGCATTTTGTTAGCAACAATCTGATTACCGATGAACAAAAGGAGGATCGCGTTTGGAAGTTGCGCCAGTGGATTAAGGCCTTACGAAACAAGTTCAATGTCGTTAGCAGTGACGAATTTCAAAGCATCAACAATATCGTGATCGCCTTCAAAGGTCGTTAAATTCTGAAGAAGCACGTGCCCAAAAATACTAAGAAATTGGATTCTATGTTATGGGGACGATATATTGCCTCAGGTTTAATCCGACTTTGCCGTGTATGAGGGCAAAGGAACCGGCATCAGTGAAAATGACGTTCCCAACTACGGTGTTGGAGGCAACCTTGTGTTACAGTTATGTGAATCACTGTCCCGTGCCCGACGACACAAGGTATTCGCGAACAATTACTACGCAAACTTCGCCATGGCTTGGGAACTTAGTAGACGTGAGTTCCGCTTCATTGGGACCATCCAATCTCGCCGTTGTCATAATGCACCGCTGTAATCTGAGAAGGCATTGAAATAAGGTGGTAATGGGGCGTATGATTCAGTTCATGAAAAGGAGATAACTATTGTTCGTGTCCGCTGGCATGACAACAAATGTGTTACACTTACACTTGTTACACGTGTTACACTTGTTGGCACTGATCCTGTCGATAAGGTCCGACGCTATGACCGATCATAGAAAACGTATGTTCAGGTTGACCGCCCCGCAATAGTTAGCGTGCACAACTCGAATATAGGTGGCGTTGACCTTCTAGACATGATATGCACATTGTACAAGCGTCACCTGAAGAGCAAAATATGGTACAACTTCTAACATACGCTCACCATTGCAGTAGTGGACGCGTGGTTCCTTTACCGTCGTGACTGCCAATAACTGGAGGTAGTGAAGCCAATGCCACTGAAGAGATTCCAGGCTATGGTTGCCGAAGCTCTGGTCAAGAAGGGCAAGTTCAGCAGTGGCTGCTGCTGCTGACCTGAGATCGCCACCGGTCAAGAAGCAGAGAGTGACACCTAGACCGATCAATGAAGTTCGGTACGACAAGGTAGACCACTGACCCCTGCTGCATGGAAAGCTGAACAGATCCCGATCCAAAAGGCTTCACTTAGTGGAGATGTTCCAAGTGCCTGGTCTATTTATGCATGTTTCCTGTTAGAAACTGCTTTGTTTCTTATCACGAAAAGTAGTCATCAGCAGTGTCTGAACTCGCTCGGTCTAAACTCGATTAGTTAACTCTCAGCTACCATTGTGTAATATATCAGTTATACACACATTTACTGTTGTTTTATTTGTTAGATATACTATAAACAATAAAACAATAGCAACTTAAGCCTTATTTCATGTTTTGATATATTACATATGTTCTCTAATTTTATCAGTTCGCTTCCAATGTAGAGTGTGTGTGTGTGTGTGTGTGTGTTTGTGTGTGTGTGTGTGTGTGTGTGTGTGTGTGTGTGTGTGTGTGTGTGTGTGCAACGACATGAAAAAGAAAGTCAAGTTGGATTTTGCCGAACATTGTAGCGGGAATATCAACTTAACTTAAATGTCTTCAGTCAGGCATTTCGAAGCAAATTTAAAATGCATGACTCGTTTTAGTCACTCCGCCTTCTTGACATATTCCATCTTACATATATAGTATATACATTGACATGGCTGAATAGTTAATGGCTGAATATCTAAATTAATCATGTTTCATTTATTGCTATTAATCTACTTAGGAGTGTTTTAGCGCATGTTCTGTATATATTAAGGAAATATGTAGCTTGCATTCTGTTTTTCAGAGAAGGGCTTTCTTTTCTTGGTTATTTCGTCATAGCTCATCACATGACCTGTATTGTCTTATTGATATAAAAATCAGTCCATATGCACGGTGCACATGGACTAGGGTAGGGAGGCTGACTTATCAGGCCACTTTGGTTTGCAGCACGAAGAGGGAAGATCTATAATTTTCACTTTGCAGATCACATCGTTCAGATGTGAAGCTTACACTGTTCCGTGCATATTGTTCACCAATGTATTATGTTCAGATATGGTGGAATTACAAAATAAATGTGTACTATAAATAGAATATCCATATCATATCATAATATATATATATATATATATATATATATATATATATATAATAATACTAATATATATATACTAATGTAATACAGTTTCAACCAAAAACGAACGTTGCTGTATTTCTAGACACATGTTCAATGCAATATATATATATATATATATATATATATATATATATATATATATATATATATATATATATATATATATCATCATCATCATGCTGCCAGTCGCTATGCGACAAAGTCTGCTTTAATTTCTTGACCGCCGCACTCCATTTAGTTATCTGCTGTGAGAGTGATGTCCATGACTCGGTATTTATGTCTCTCAGCTTGAGGTTTCTCTTGATGGTATCATTGAGCCTGAGACGAGGGCGTCCTCTCTGTCTGTGACCAGAAGACAATTGAGAGTAGAGGATCTGCTTTGGTAGTCTGTCTGATGATATCCTCATGAGGTGTCCAGTCCACAGGAGATTCTTTTTGATCAGAAGATCTTCCATAGAGGGCAGCCCTATCCGACCTAGTATTTCCTTGTTTGTCACTTTGTCCTTCCAGGTTAGCCTCATGATCGAACGCAGATGTCGCATCATGAAGGCATGCAGCTTTTTCACCTGTCGTCTGTACACTGTCCAGGCCTCGGCTCCGTATAGTTAGGTGGATAGCACAATTGCGCGGTAGATCTTGCCTTTGACCCGCGTGGACACATGGTGGTTGTTCCAGAGTTTCTGGCGTAATCGGCCGAAAGATGCGCTAGCCTTGGCCATCCTCCTCTGTATTTCAGCATCAATGCGTCCATCACTTGATATAGTGCTTCCGAGGTAGGTGAATTCCGGAACAGAGTTCAGCTTGTTTCCATCAACCATGATATCCTCCTCTCGGGTTGGTACAGCACTTCCGTCTTCTTGATGTTAATCGTCAGGCCGAACTTTTTGATGCATCGGAGAAAGCATCCACTATTCTCTGGATCTCTTCAGCAGAGTGGGCAACCAGTGCACTGTCATCTGCGTTTAGCAGCTCTCTCACAAGTATCTGGGTAGTCTTGGTCTTCTCTCTGAAGTGTGCGACGTTGAATAGGTCAGCGCTCTGTCTAGACTGTATATAGACGCCATCTCCCATGCCTCGGAAAGCCTCGACGAGTATTGCTGATAGGAAGATGGAGAAGAGCGTGGGGGCCAGTACACAGCCTTGCTTGACGCCATTGGTAACACCGAACGTTTCCGAAACTTCCCCTCCAACACTCACATTCGCCATCATTCCCGTATGTAGAGCCTCGATCATGGTTGTGAATTTCTCTGGGCATCCATATTTCCTCAGTAGCTGCCATAGCCCGGTTCTTCCGACTGTATCAAACGCCTTCGTGAAGTCGACAAATACCATGTATAGTGGTCGGTCCTGCTCAATGCACTTTTCTTGTAGTATATATATATATATATATATATATATATATATATATATATATATATATATATATATATATATATATATATATATATATATATATATATATATATATAATATATAATAATTATATTTATATACTTAATATTTAACACGATTATCAATCAACACAAACAAATATGATGGATTTGGAAGACAAAGGCTTATCGATATTCTAACAAATGTTAATTCATGTGTAGCCCGCCCTTTTGAAATATAATTTATGAATCATCAATTACACTCTTTGATAATATAAAGAGATCATGGCAAGTGTAACACATATTAAACAAATAGTTTTAAAAGTACTAAAGTTCCACAAATGTGAACATACATAAGTATTGAAAACATTGATAAAATAGTTTGCATCCTGAATATTAAGATTATAATAAATCAAAACAAGTATGGAAAACGTTTCAACTTAGAAATCTAAAGTTAGGACGTTTTACAAACTACTTGTCTATTGCGTGCAAATGCCATGCCTGGGAAATTGTTAAAACGTTTGCACAACAGTATAACAAATGTAAAATATCATTACAAGCTGATAAAAGAACTAGCCTCCTGATTATTAATATAATGAAATGGACTAGTAGCCGGATAAAAAGCATGTCTCACTGTAGGACTAGTACACCCGCCAGTCGAGACCCATGTGTGGGCCTGCACCACCTCTGTGGGAAAATAATTCCAGTTTAATATAGTTCGGATATTTATTAACTGTATGAATTGGTTTTAGCACAGTGTATGAAGTGGTTTTAGCTCAGTGTTGAATATAGCTTAAGGGGTGTGCATGTCTATAAGTGAGTGTCTTTTGATAAAGGCATTGCATTAAATTCGTATTTACAATGTTGTTCACTACCTTATACATTAATGTTAATATGGAGTTGAAACGACGCCTTTGCAGTGTTGCACATTCGAGTTGTCACATTCGAGTTGTCGTGGTGCCAGCCCAGAACTCACCTTGATGATCTCTCTTTATCATTTCGACTTGTGAGTTTACTAGGCCTTAACATGCCTGTAGTCGGGATGTGTATGAATATTACTTTAAATGTATCCTAGTGTGCGATGTGATGCATCTAATGTGTGTACTCTATGTCCCTGTTAATTGTAAGTCATATATATTTGACCATATTCATTACATATGTTTGTTCGCTTCTCAACGAATAACGGGAATCAATACGTTTAAGGTTTCTTCTGAATATAATATTTGTTTATTATCAATCACCACAATTGTTGATACGATGTTGTATTCTTTGCTGAAACAGCAATTCTTTAAATAATTGCATTATTATCGGTGTTGTGGATATATAATTGTGTCGACTTTTTTATTTAAAGAACAACATTAATTGTCATGCTTTCGTCTTCTCTGGCTCACGACTTCACCAATATATTATATTATGTTTTTCCGTGAGAGGCGCCACGGGCTATTCCAGGTAGTTTTTATTATGTCTTCATTCATTCAGTGGCAAAATAAATGGCAACTCTTTAATGTCACGTGCGTGCATGTTCGTGGCAATGATGATTGGATACCGTTTATGTTCATAAAACAAGTAATTATCGCTCCGCGTCTTCAGATCGAAGGATTATTAGGTTATATATTATCGGATCTGAAGAAGGTTTGCAAATTCGCCATGGTATGAAAACAAAAACTTCACATTGAACAATTTCAACAATAGATGACGCTGCCCGGCCCAACGATCCGGGACCTTCGAACATTTCGACGAAAGTTAAATCAAATGTGCAGAGTAGTAAAAAAACAGTACCAGTGACCGCTACCAAAAAAAATATACATGTGAACTACGCCAACGCCTTCAAACAGGTCCACTGCCAGACACGTACCAAACTGTCCGCTTGTTAAAATTGAACATATGCCATGTTCCTTTAAATCGAATTACATACATTGTCTCCAGGAACGAAACAATTTAGATAACCACTATATTTTAAAGGTTTTTTTGGAAAGTGAAAATGTGCAGTCATCCATTACCACATTTTAATTAAAGCCCACTTAACATTGCTGATACTAAAACATAATTACATGTTAATGAAAACTAATATTGTGACGCATTTAATCTGAAAAGCTAAGCCAAATAAATATATTAGTTAGTATTAGTTATTTTATCTTAGTCAAATAAATCCCGCCCTTGTCAACTTACAGGAAGGAGCGGTAATTGTGCAATGTTCTACTGCATCAAATAACCATCACCAAGTTATGCCTTCTCGTTGGTTCGTCAAAGACTCCATGCAGGAGACGTAACGCTATTATTTTTTTACTAATTTCATCCCATTGTTACCATGAATCAGAATATTATTCTGCATCATATATTGTTTTCTACGCTCTGTGCGTTTTTTACAATTACTCAAAGTTAAGTACAATTGTTCGCAACGCTATGCGTGTTTTATAAGATTGTCTCAAGTAACGGTAACCGTCCACTGCACGGTTGCAATTACGTAAAACGTCGTAAGTAACAATGGCTTTAAACAGGCAACCAATTGCTTATACCACTTCAACACTTGTGCAGCTTTAACCAATTAGTGCTATGGTGATATACCGAGTGACGCCGCTGATGGGGAGTATGACCTGGTCCCCGATGCATTTGTTCAACGAATACTCATTAGTGACGTGGTGTGCTGTCTGCCCTTTAGCATCACTCACACGATGCTGAAGGTGCCAAACCCATTTGATTTATATTGCTGTTGAACCGACGGTAGTGTAACCTGGGACATCGCGGCCTGCTTGGATAATACGGCCACGTACGCACCATATAAAATTCTGAATGTCCAAAAATATGTTGTAAAATGATGCTAAATATGTCGGATACCCACCCCGAAAGCTCAGCAACACGATACAGACGTATGTAAGTGATTGTTTTGTATAACTGTTGTATGTGCTATTATAATGACAGATCTAGTATTCGCTAAGGTTAAAAATGGCCCAACTCACTATATGGTGTGGATCGTGAACTTAATTGTTGTAATAATAATATTGTTATTCCGTTGACAATACAAGATAAGTAATACTATGTTGTGTGTTAGATACATTATGCTAAAACACGCCTTGTGCGTGCTGAGCAATACAGTCCATGTAGGGCTAGACCTTCTTCATGTCTTACCTCACACGTACATTGTTTGTAATACCTTTAATACAATACAGTCCATGTAGGGCTAGACCTTCTTCATATCTTACCTCACACGTACATTGTATGTAATACATTTAATACAATACAGTCCATGTAGGGCTAGACCTTCTTCATGTCTTACCTCACACGTACATTGTTTGTAATACCTTTAATACAATACAGTCCATGTAGGGCTAGACCTTCTTCATATCTTACCTCACACGTACATTGTATGTAATACATTTAATACAATACAGTCCATGTAGGGCTAGACCTTCTTCATATCTTACCTCACATTTATATTATTACAATGCATAAAATGTATTATACATACATGTCCAATTATTTGTAATACATTTAATATAATACGAACGTTGCATAATTTAAGTACTGATAACTTGTAGGCAATACTTTTGTATATTATTAAACACTTTTATATTATTTATGATTGAACAAAGGCATGTGTTTTGGGCTATGCAAATAACATAGTTTAACAATATTTAGCATAATTTAGCAATATTGCCATCCTAGGCAAAGGCGTAGACACTGGCTTATCGAGAGTCCAATATTTTCCATCTTTGTGTAACCCGTCCTTCAGAGATACGTGCCAATCTTGTCTTTAAACATATTCAGGATTGTTAAACAATATTATTTTAGGCTAAGGACTTCAGTACTGGAATAATTGTAGTTGTTCTACTAAAAAGATTAATAAAGGCCATAATACCCGTCATTGCCTTCGTTTTCTGTGCTACCATTTATTGTGTTAAACTAACTTACCTAGATAGTCATACCTCCCGAAATTTAGCGTTACTCTTCATTCGTCTACACGGAAACAACGAGTTGAGACAAGTGGCCAAGGGAGCACCAATAGTTTTCTGGAGGGCTGGTGATCTCGACCCATTTTATATTTCAAGGCGCAGACATTTCACTAAAGAATATTCAACTCCGATACTACACTGATAAATTAAGCAAATAATCAACTAAGACATTATACAATTTAAAATTGTATTTACAATATGTTGAAGCTGATAATCACCAATGTTGCCGGCCGAAGTCATCAAAGAGTATCGGCCGAGTTCAGTTGTATCCGATTCTCAGGATGGGGTTCAGTTCGTAACATATTTCGTAACATATTTTTCGTTAGACTTAGTTCCAGTGCACAGGCAATACAAAACTTATTGGATGCACTTCAATTGTTTGAACTGATATGGGATCGTAATGAATCCATCAATTCGAAGATTTTCCGGCCAAAATTGTGCCATTTGCTTCAAGTATGGTTTGTTCAGATGGAAACAGAGAAAACGACCTCCAAAACATGTATTTTGTTTCCCTTTAACGTAATTTGAGACAATCACATTAAACACGCAGCGTAGCGTTGCGAAAATTGGAAACTTGGAACAATAGTAGAACACACAGATAACGTTTCTAACAATAAATGATGCAGGATACATATGCGATTCATGGAAACTGTAGGGGTAGTTTGTTTCATACCGTTTGCTACACCGTTATACGTTCCAATGTTTATATTGTATAACTGCAATTATTACACATGGCAATACATTTTATCATATCTTATCTTAGATGAACCACTAAAATGACATGACTGGTTTCAAGCCGTAAATTCCTTCCCGGAATTGGAGAAGGGTGGCCTTAAATTGAGTATGATAAAATAACCATGTCGGACTGTTAAGCGTGACGCGATCTTCATAACTGGGAACTTCATATAGTGTAATATTAACAAAATATGACGTTGCCCGGGCAAATGATCTGGGAACTTCGAACATATCGACACAAGTTAAACAAATGTGCAGATCTTTCTCGCTACGGCCGAAGATGTTTGTGCGTGTCTTCGGAACATGTCATGCCTGCCACCTCCAATATGGTTTCTACGTAGCCTTCTCTGGCCTGACTGGTCTAACACCATCGGTAGTAGGTTGGATAGTTTCTGCTGAATTCAACAATGCCTCCCCTGATTAATCGTCTGTTCAATAGTCAAGTCAACTGGATTTGTTGATGCTCGCGTATCTGATCTGGACACACCGAACCCGCAATTTCTTAACAAATTGTCCGCCCTTGGATGAGTACGTGACAGGTTCAGGAGTGTTAGAACATAGACGGATATATTCTAACCATATGTATAGTGGTCTATACTGAACAGCAAATGACGCAATTATTGAACACAGGCTAGGTATATATATATATATATATATATATATATATATATATATATATATATATATATAAGAAAGATTGAGCATATGTTCAATAGTCAAGTCAACTGGATTTGTTGATGCTCGCCTATCTGATCTGGACACACCGAACCCGCAATTTCTTAACAAATTGTCCGCCCTTGGATGAATACGTGACAGGTTCAGGAGTGTTAGAACATAGACGGATATATTCTAACCATATGTATAGTGGTCTATACTAAACAGCAAATGACGCAATTATTGAACACAGGCTAGGTATATATATATATATATATATATATATATATATATATATATATATATATATATATATATATATATATATATATATATTTATATATATATATATATATATATATATATATATATATATAAATATAAATATGTATATATATAAATATATATATATATATATATATATATTATATATATATATATATATATATATATATATATATATATATATATATATATATATATATATATATATATAAGAAAGAATGGTATGTGAATATGTAGCGTCGCAGGAAGTCTCAGGGAGAATAAACTCGTCATCGGCTACAACCATATGCATATTATTTCAAAGTATTGATTCATTTGTCACTGCAAAAACACATTGTTATTATTTTTTTCCTTTTATATATATATATATATATATATATATATATATATATATATATATATGTCAAAAGACAGTAGTAATGACGACAGTGATAACTTTCATTTGATTTGGTTACATTGAGACGTGTTGCAACACCTCGCAAATCATTCCATGCGTGTAAAACACGTTTGGTCAAAAACACAACGAATGTAAAACGACAAGGACGTAGATAAACATAGCCTCACAATTATGAGGAACGTTAAATAAAAACTACTTGAATAGACGTATAAACTGACATTGATCGGAGAATCTTGCATGTCGAAGGGTTGGAGGGACCGACCCAAGTTAGAGGCAGCAGGGCATGCGCGGGGCGCCATCCAACGGCTAATAATCTCATTAATTTTGATCATCAAATGTTGATGTTTGTGAGTAATTTGATAAGATGCTCTTTCTGCCTGTGGATCCGTTGAGCATGTATAATACGTGTAATATCTGAGTTACGTTTTTGCCACACTATTACATATAATGCATTCAAGGTTTCGACAAATAAGTAAGAAAATTACAGACCAAGGAGTTTAACGTCAGTGATTTGTAAATTATTAGAAGGGTTAATTAAAGACCATATGGTCGACTTCCTCGTTAAGCATACATTATTAAATTCATCTCAACATGGATTCCTTAAAGCGAGGTCATGCTTAACAAATATGTTATGTTTTTTGGAAGAAATCACTAAGTGGACAGACGTTGGATCGCCAGTGGATATTATCTACTTAGATTTTCAGAAACCTTTTGACAAAGTGCCACATCAAAGATTACTACTTAAATTAAAAACCCATGATATTGGGGATAGCATAACTGACTGGATAGTACAATGGCTGACTGACAGAAGACAACGAGTTGTACTGGATGGAGAAGTTTCAAATTGGAAATCGGTTTTGAACGGGGTACCTCAAGGATAAGTTTTAGGACCTATATTATTCTTAATATATATCAATGGCTTGGACGACAGTATAACAAGTAACGTACTGAAATTTGCAGATGACACAAAACTGTTTAGAAAAGTTAATACTGATGGTGATAAACAACATTTACAAAACGATCTAGACAGATTAGTGAAATGGTCTGAGAAATGGCAGATGTTGTTAAATTTTGGGAAATTTAAATGCCTACATACAGGACATGGGAACTTGGATGTAAACTATAAAATGGGAAATACTGTTCTGGGTACTACTGTAAAAGAAAAGGACTTAGGATTTACAATAAGCGCTGATATGAAAGTTTCAGAGCAGTGTGGTATTGCAGCTTCAAAGGGTAACCAAATTATTGGATTGATTAGAAGAAACATAACATACAAGGGAAAAAAGTTAATTATACCTCTTTATAAAGCAATAATTAGGCCTCACTTAGAATACTGTATACAAGCATGGAAACCATATCGTAAGAAGGATATAGATATGCTTGAACGCATACAAAGGAGAGCAACTAAAATTATTCCAGAACTGAGAGACCTTAATTATGAAGAACGCCTGATGGAATGTGGTTTAACAACTCTAGAGACAAGGAGGTTAAGAGGAGATCAGATTGAAGTTTTTAAGATATTGAATGGGTATGAAAATATTGATAGAAATATGTTTTTCTCACTCAAGAAGGATAGCAGAACTAGAGGACATGAGGTAAAATTAGTAAAGGATCAATGTAGATTGGACATCAGGATGCACTCTTTCTCACAGAGGACAATAAATTAATGGAACAAATTGTCTAAAGATTGTGTAACTGCTAGCAGCGTGAATATGTTTAAAAACAAGGTTGACACATATATCAGGAGGGCGGGTTATAAGTAGATGAACATTGTTGGACTCTCGATAAGCCAATTACTTCCTTGTCCACTTGCCACCTGGGCCTTTGGCTTGGATGGCAAATCTTGTTAAATCTTGTTAAATCATATAGACATAACATGTCAAATTTGCATTTGTCTAAATAATTAATTATTTACATATAACAATAGAAAACTAATTCCTATTCACGCACTTTTTTAAACCCAAAATCAATTCAATGCATATATATATATATATATATATATATATATATATATATATATATATATATATATATATATATATATATATATATATATATAGTGTTTACATGTTTTTTTGTTGTGCTAATTTCAAACCAATGCTAGTGACGACTATCTACACAGTTACCAAAAATCCATCAATATTAATTGTCTAACGTGTTGTTTGTGTGTTTGGTAGCGTATTGCATACTTCGGGTTGACATCTGGTGTAACAGCATCAGGCGGGAGTGGTGCGGTCGCTCAAGCTAAACGGCCAATCAATACCAATTGTGCGTTAAGGAGTTACCAGTTTCAGGCTCCCCGGAGGTTCTCCTATTCGTCAGCAATCTTACTGTACGAAAAGTTGTCACCATATGTATCCAAAAGCTGGAGACAATCACGTAGAAGACGGAGAGACGCATTTCAACTCATCAGCATGTTGCGCCACCTAGTCAGATGCCATATATATGGATATACACAAAGTAGGCGTGTAAGAACATTGTAAACAATCGTTTGTTTCACTGGAATCAACCCAACATCAGCAACGAAAGTTCCAAGTAAGTTTTAAAAACATATCTATGGTGATTATGATATACGTTCGAAGCCGTTGTGTGGAAGAAAAAAAGGAAAGAATGTGTCAAAAAAGCGTGTTTTTAAGTATTTTTTGGGGAATGAAATGGGTGATAATATATAGGTGACATGATTACGGCAAATGTATCCGATAAGTGGCATTAGGGGCTCTACAACAGTGGTGCCACCCAGCATATCACCACTGTCGCAACTTGATTATCAATTCAAAGTGGACAGTCGCCAAATGGTATAAATAAATTGTTGCATGGGCAACTGTCTGTCTACGGCAGGCTACGTCATTGGAACTATGCACTCGGGAAATAAAATCGAACGTTATTGTGTTACTAGATTCATTTTCAATGCAACCGCTAAACACAATTGTATGCCTTAAAAAGAGAGATTTCTTGACAACAACAATTATTACGATTGTACTAATTTAAACAACTATGTGTATAATGTGCATGTAAGTTGTGGCAGTGGTGAAATGGATAGCAGCGCCACTGGTGGGGAATCTGCACTACGGGCAAACCGTAGTTCACCAGGAGGTGCTTATTTCCTAAATTATCACTTGACAATAGTTCCAATGAATCCGTGGGGTGACGCCACTTGTTCCGCGCCATAAGACCTTAATATCACCATCACGCAACAGAAGATTCTCAACCAACTGTCTTTATCATGAATGCTATTGTTATTGCTATTGCTATTTTTATTAGTATTATTATTATTG
Organism: Lamellibrachia columna; assembly: GCA_963662155.1. Taxonomy (NCBI): domain Eukaryota; kingdom Metazoa; phylum Annelida; class Polychaeta; order Sabellida; family Siboglinidae; genus Lamellibrachia; species Lamellibrachia columna. The sequence continues at coordinate 10,423,318 of OY759268.1, read as the reverse complement.
TGAATATCGGGCGGGCGGGCGGGCGGGCGGGCGGGCGGGCGGGCGGGCGGGCGGGCGGGCGGGCGGGCGGGCGGGCGGGCGGGCGGGCGGGCGGGCGGGCGGGCGGGCGGGCGGGCGGGCGGGCGGGCGGGCGGGCGGGCGGGCGGGCGGGCGGGCGGGCGGGCGGGCGGGCGGGCGGGCGGGCGGGCGGGCGGGCGGGCGGGCGGGCGGGCGGGCGGGCGGGCGGGCGGGCGGGCGGGCGGGCGGGCGGGCGGGCGGGCGGGCGGGCGGGCGGGCGGGCGGGCGGGCGGGCGGGCGGGCGGGCGGGCGGGCGGGCGGGCGGGCGGGCGGGCGGGCGGGCGGGCGGGCGGGCGGGCGGGCGGGCGGGCGGGCGGGCGGGCGGGCGGGCGGGCGGGCGGGCGGGCGGGCGGGCGGGCGGGCGGGCGGGCGGGCGGGCGGGCGGGCGGGCGGGCGGGCGGGCGGGCGGGCGGGCGGGCGGGCGGGCGGGCGGGCGGGCGGGCGGGCGGGCGGGCGGGCGGGCGGGCGGGCGGGCGGGCGGGCGGGCGGGCGGGCGGGCGGGCGGGCGGGCGGGCGGGCGGGCGGGCGGGCGGGCGGGCGGGCGGGCGGGCGGGCGGGCGGGCGGGCGGGCGGGCGGGCGGGCGGGCGGGCGGGCGGGCGGGCGGGCGGGCGGGCTTCATTATGAATAAAAAAGTATGGCAATTGATAGAAATATATTCCACAAGGATAATAAAACGACGGGAAGTACTATTTCTTGTAAAGGACACGTTTTCTACAGATTGTGTAATGCTAGCAAAGTTAATGTACTTAAAAACAAGGTTGACACATATCTAAGACTTGCGGGTAAATTGGTAAATCTTGCTAAATTAAACTAAACTGCACCGGTGGACGGCAGGTACAAATTAACTAAACTGCAGCGCCAGTTGGCACTTCCAAGAACGGACATCGGCTTAACCTAGTTCTCAGACAATCCTGCACATCGGAAGCCTCCGGACAACTGAATTGAATTTGTGGAAAGTTATCGTTGCCTTGTATTCAGTGCATGCTGGACTACAACCCAATATTAAAAAGGTAATTGACTCGAATGAGGCAGAAGCATTGCCCACCATTGGTGCCACTAACCATTTCACCACTGTCAAAACTTGCACATCTTTATTTCATTTGGTAAACTCCTAATGTTTTCCAAGGTAAATATCAATGTCAATGCAATTATAAATATATCTTGAATTGAACATGTATCTAGAAATACAGCAACGCTCGTTTTTGCTTGAAACTATATTATATTTCTTAGTTGCCTGATGCAATGACGTAACAAATCGTAATCAGCAACGTCGAGGCCCAGGCAACCATTTTTTTGTGCCACCACATTTTGAATTTATGATAACAAATGTGGCAATGGAGATTTGCTCAATGGTTTCACTTTTATGTAGTGTGAAACGAACATCTGGTGGAGTGGAATAGGCGATTGGTTCTTTGTGCCACATCATTGTTGTTTACGACTCGTTACGCCATTACAACATGTAATCTAGTAACGTAACCTATTTTAAACAAACGCGAACGTTATTGTTTTTCTAGACACATGTTTAATGCAAACACTACCCACAATTGAATGCCATAACAATCTCCACTGGCAACAGGTTGGACGAGTTGTTGCTGCACTCACCTACTTGATAAATACGAAGCTGTTGTCACGGGGCGCAGCCTAACGAAACTATGGTGTTTACGGATACCTAACGATATTACGGATGACTGACCTACCAACTCAAACCATCGTGCTTTGTATCATGCGATATATGCTACGGTAATAACCTACGGACTTAATGAAAATAATCAAGACAATTACAACAGTCGATACCCGGAATGTCATGATGTTAACCGCCAGGTGGCAATACGTCGAATGTAGACAGTATGTTCCACACAATGCATATGGTTAGCTTGTGATTCATGTTTTTTTAAATGTCAGAAGCAACGACATTACAAATGTTCATTATTCGTACGATTACTGTACGTGTTTTAAAACAATCCCGTATCTGCGACAACGCATCCTCCGTCGCGTTCGAAGTTATTCTAATGTCAGATCAGCCGATGTGTGTGTTCTGACGCTAGCGTTGTGATGCATTTCTTTATTTTCTTCTTTCTTCTAATTGCTATATTAACTTACGTGGGAAGATAAATCCACTTTACTTTAGTTCTGAGAATTAATAACATCCTGTATGAATTTGTTTACCACATGTTTGAACATAGCTAAAGGGGTGTGTGTGTCTGGAAGTGTGAGTCGTTGGAGAGAGACGTTGCATTAAATTCGTATATACAATGTTGCTGATTATCTTATGCTTTGGAATTAATCTGGAGCTGACACGACGCATTTGCGGTGTTACACATTCGAGTTGTTCCGGTCTGGAACTCTCCTTGCTGGTCTCCTCTGTACCATCTCGACCTGTGGGCTTACTAGGCCATAACATGACTGTTTCTTTGCAGAGTTGTACCGGTGTAGAACTCTCCTTGCTGGTCTCCTCTGTACCATCTCGACATGTGGGCTTACTAGGCCATAACATGACTGTTTCTTTGCAGAGTTGTACCAGTCTAGAACTCTCCTTGCTTGTCTCCTCTGTACCATGTCGACATGTGGGCTTACTAGGCCATAACATGAATGTTTATTTGCAGAGTTGTACCGGTCTAGAACTCTCCTTGCTGGTCTCCTCTGTACCATTTCGACATGTGGGCTTACTAGGCCATAACATGACTGTTTCTTTGCAGAGTTGTACCGGTCTAGAACTCTCCTTGCTGGTCTCCTCTGTACCATCTCGACATGTGGGCTTACTAGGCCATAACATGACTGTTTCTTTGCTGAGTTGTACCGGTCTAGAACTCTCCTTGCTGGTCTCCTCTGTACCATCTCGACATGTGGGCTTACTAGGCCATAACATGACTGTTTCTTTGCAGAGTTGTACCGGTCTAGAACTCTCCTTGCTGGTCTCCTCTGTACCATCTCGACATGTGGGCTTACTAGGCCATAACATGACTGTTTCTTTGCAGAGTTGTACCGGTCTAGAACTCTCCTTGATGGTCTCCTCTGTACCATCTCGACATGTGGGCTTACTAGGCCATAACATGACTGTTTCTTTGCATAGTTGTACCGGTCTAGAACTCTCCTTGCTGGTCTCCTCTGTACCATCTCGACATGTACGCTTACTATGCCATACGCCTGATTCCTAAGACGTTGTGATAATTTAAGTGAACATTACCTTTGATGTATCCTAGTGTGTGCATGACCTTGGGTGTAATGCATCTAATGTGTGTATTCCATGATAAGTCACTGTTATTTGTAAGTCAAATGTATTATTCACTACCTATAGTTGTTGACTTCTCAACAAATCATGGGAATCAATATGTTTATTGTTTCTTCCGAATCTGATAATTTGTTTAATACCAGTAAGCGTTATTGTTGGGAAGATGTGTCATTTGCTGAACCAGCAATTCTTCATCATTACATACAATTATTATTATCAGAGGCGTCACGGGCTATTCAGGTAGCCTTTATACAGTCATCGTCCATTAAGTGGCAATATAAGTGGCAACCTTTTCATGCAATGTTCGCGTATTGTTGTGGCAACTATGATTGGATGGCATATGTAATTACTATATATTATCGGCTCTGTAGCACATTTCCAGTTTCGCCATGTTATGGTGGACAGGGCGGATGTCAAGCTGTCTTGTTATTGAAGAATAAAATATAATTGGACAGTGCGGATGTCTAGCGGCGTTCTTGAAGATATTTCAACCAGCAATCGCATCTAGTCACAAAGAAGGCGAATCGAGTAAGTATTTTGTCATAGCATATTGTGAAACGTACAATTTATGTGAGTTTTTCGCATACTGTCCAAATACCATTGTTGTCAGCTGCACTAGGTAAGGTGTATATCTTGCACGAGCTACTATGAGTTTGATGATTAATACTACGTGGCGGTAATCGCAGACGGTTCAATGAAGGAAATATGTATTGGAAATTAAGAAATCAGTAAAAAAAACGATTTGTGACCTGCTCAAGGGGCATCAGGAATAAGCCGGAAAATTACATTTTGAGATATAGGTAGCACTTTGTTTACCACATGTTTGAACATAGCTAAAGGGGTGTGTGTGTCTGGAAGTGTGAGTCGCTGGAGAGCGACATTGCATTAAATTCGTATATACAATGTTGCTGATTATCTTATGCTTTGGAATTAATCTGGAGCTGACACGAAGCATTTGCGGTGTTACACATTGGAGTTGTACCGGTCTGGAACTCTCCTTGCTGCTCTCCTCTGTACCATCTCGACCTGTGGGCTTACTAGGCCATAACATGACTGTTTCTTTGCAGAGTTGTACCGGTCTAGAACTCTCCTTGCTGGTCTCCTCTGTACCATCTCGACATGTGGGCTTACTAGGCCATAACATTACTGTTTCTTTGCAGAGTTGTACCGGTCTATAACTCTCCTTGCTGCTCTCCTCTGTACCATCTCGACATGTGGGCTTACTAGGCCATAACATGACTGTTTCTTTGCAGAGTTGCACCGGTCTAGAACTCTCCTTGCTGGTCTCCTCTGTACCATCTCGACATGTGGGCTTACTAGGCCATAACATTACTGTTTCTTTGCAGAGTTGTACCGGTATAGAATTCTCCTTGCTGATCTCCTCTGTACCATCTCGACACGTGGGCTTACTAGGCCATAACATGACTGTTTCTTTGCAGAGTTGTACCGGTCTAGAACTCTCCTTGCTGGTCTCCTCTGTACCATCTCGACATGTGGGCTTACTAGGCCATAACATGACTGTTTCTTTGCAGAGTTGTACCGGTCTAGAACTCTCCTTGCTGATCTCCTCTGTACCATCTCGACACGTGGGCTTACTAGGCCATAACATGACTGTTTCTTTGCAGAGTTGCACCGGTCTATAACTCTCCTTGCTGGTCTCCTCTGTACCATCTCGACATGTGGGCTTACTAGGCCATAACATTACTGTTTCTTTGCAGAGTTGTACCGGTATAGAATTCTCCTTGCTGATCTCCTCTGTACCATCTCGACACGTGGGCTTACTAGGCCATAACATGACTGTTTCTTTGCAGAGTTGTACCGGTCTAGAACTCTCCTTGCTGGTCTCCTCTGTACCATCTCGACATGTGGGCTTACTAGGCCATAACATTACTGTTTCTTTGCAGGGTTGTACCGGTCTAGAACTCTCCTTGCTGATCTCCTCTGTACCATCTCGACACGTGGGCTTACTAGGCCATAACATGACTGTTTCTTTGCAGAGTTGTACCGGTCTAGAACTCTCCTTGCTGGTCTCCTCTGTACCATCTCGACATGTGGGCTTACTAGGCCATAACATGACTGTTTCTTTGCATAGTTGTACCGGTCTAGAACTCTCCTTGCTGGTCTCCTCTGTACCATCTCGACATGTGGGCTTACTAGGCCATAACATGACTGTTTCTTTGCATAGTTGAACCGGTCTAGAACTCTCCTTGCTGGTCTCCTCTGAACCATCTCGACAAGTGCGCTTACTAGGCCATAACATGACTGTTTCTTTTCAGAGTTGTACCGGTCTAGAACTCTGCTTGCTGTTCTCCTCTGTACCATCTCGACATGTGGGCTTACTAGGCCATAACATGACTGTTTCTTTGCAGAGTTGTACCGGTCTAGAACTCACCTTGCTGGTCTCCTCTGTACCATCTCGACATGTGGGCTTACTAGGCCATAACATGACTGTTTCTTTGCAGAGTTGTACCTGTCTAGAACTCTCCTTGCTGATCTCCTCTGTACCATCTCGGCATGTGGGTTTACTAGGCCATAACATGACTGTTTCTTTGTAGAGTTTTACCGGTCTAGAACTCTCCTTGCTGATCTCCTCTGTACCATCTCGACATGTACGCTTACTATGCCATACGCCTGATTCCTAAGACGTTGTGATAATTTAAGTGAACATTACCTTTGATGTATCCTAGTTTGTGCATGGCCTTGGGTGTAATGCATCTAATGTGTGTATTCCATGATAAGTCACTGTTATTTGTAAGTCAAATGTATTATTCACTACCTATAGTTGTTGACTTCTCAACAAATCATGGGAATCAATATGTTTATTGTTTCTTCCGAATCTGATAATTTGTTTAATACCAGTAAGCGTTATTGTTGGGAAGATGTGTCATTTGCTGAACCAGCAATTCTTCATCATTACATACAATTATTATTATCAGAGGCGTCACGGGCTATTCAGGTAGCCTTTATACAGTCATCGTCCATTAAGTGGCAATATAAGTGGCAACCTTTTCATGCAATGTTCGCGTATTGTTGTGGCAACTATGATTGGATGGCATATGTAATTACTATATATTATCGGCTCTGTAGCACATTTCCAGTTTCGCCATGTTATGGTGGACAGGGCGGATGTCAAGCTGTCTTGTTATTGAAGAATAAAATATAATTGGACAGTGCGGATGTCTAGCGGCGTTCTTGAAGATATTTCAACCAGCAATCGCATCTAGTCACAAAGAAGGCGAATCGAGTAAGTATTTTGTCATAGCATATTGTGAAACGTACAATTTATGTGAGTTTTTCGCATACTGTCCAAATACCATTGTTGTCAGCTGCACTAGGTAAGGTGTATATCTTGCACGAGCTACTATGAGTTTGATGATTAATACTACGTGGCGGTAATCGCAGACGGTTCAATGAAGGAAATATGTATTGGAAATTAAGAAATCAGTAAAAAAAACGATTTGTGACCTGCTCAAGGGGCATCAGGAATAAGCCGGAAAATTACATTTTGAGATATAGGTAGCACTTTTGAGGCACTTGTAAAGGCTATCCAATGGTACCAAAGCCATATTAGTTGCTGAATTATCGTTTGAAAAAGAAAATGTGCACCGAGTTATTTGACGAAAAAATATATAAAACAGCTTTGACGTTTACAAAAGTATATTCATATATTTCAATAACAAAGGCATATAGTATGAAGTTGAAATTAACAATGTTATAGAACACATGAACGCTGATATTGTGGTGGAATTCCATTTTGATAGCTGTGAAAGTTCGCGAGACATGGAATTCTCAGCGACGTTACCGCCAATATGTCCGCGCATGTCATTTTAATGTCGCCATCTCATCCGTCTGACTCGACTTAGTTAACAATCAACAGCAACTAAATATTTTATTAATAAACGTATATTTGATACATAAAAAATATCCGTGCATCGAATTCAAATCAAAACAAACATGGCTTCGCGTGGGGGTAAAGGTCGTATTCCAATGTTCATAGGTGATTGCGCATATGCGTTTCTAGCAGAGCCAATCAGCTATTGCGATTCGTGTCACATGAATAAGTCCTCATTTTTATTCAGTAAATAATGTGGTTTTGTTTACGTTTGATCTCCGTTTTAAACTCCTCTGACTGATTACATAGTAACATGTGTCTGATTTTGCCATAGTAAATGCATCCCATAACAGGTCAACTATCCAATCATGCCAATATGGCGGGGGTAGGCGTGATGTGCAGTGGATACGATACATCTAAATTGAGCGAAGTCTTTGTCTTTGTTCATTAAGATATGCATAGCTCTACGAAACATCGTAATTGTTCAAAGTTTTCAATCGTTTTATGACCTTATAATATCAGCAATCTAGGACAGTTACGCTAATTAAAAACATCAACACTTAAAAATCGATCATCGCACCCAAAATCACCCACTCCCACATTTTGAAGTGGAATAGTCAGGCTCAGATTTTGCTGTGGTAGTTCATATTTGTTTTCGAAACAATATATTATTCTTGTGAGTACTTTTTTCTAAATGTTGTGCACTTTTCTTTTCTTTGTGATAGATGTCGACATCAATACTTATGACTGACTGGCTGCGAACAAGCTTTCATTATGGACTCGATTAATACATTCAACATGACCACGGATTCAAGTGTGACGCCGCGACATGTCTTAAACGACAGCTTAGCTTTGGCAACGAACAATATTATGCCCCGAGGCGATTCGTTTAACACAGCTACAATTATTCTCTGCGCGCTAGGGTTGCCGGGAAATGTGCTTGTATTTGCAGTTTATGTCCGGAAGATGATAACATCGACGAGAGTGTATATGTTTGCTCTGGCCGTCGCCGATTTAATGGTCTGCCTTTCCCCGTGTATTTACTTTTCCACCCTTGTTACTGGCGTCGTGGCAACGTTGTCATTTTATTACATAATCAATACATCAATTACATTTTCGATGTTTCTTCTGGTGTTTGTGTCGATCGAGCGTCTTGTTGCTGTTAAACGTCCACACACGTTTAGCATGGATCCACAGCGAGCGAAGAAGTATGTAATTATCATCGTTGTGGCTGCAACGATATTCATGATACTGACGACTGTGGCGAGGTTGATGAGATATAACCGGCTTGTTATAATTTCAATATCGTCCGTGTCTATTTCTTGTGCATTTATAATGATCACTTGCTACACTCTAATGGCGGCTGCTCTGTTGAAAAAATTCCGAACCTCACAGAATCAAGTCGGTGTTCTAAGCGTGACGCGACCGTCAAAACCCGGAACTTCACATGAACTAATCTCAACAGTAGAGGAAGCTGCCCAGGCCAATGCAACGGGACCTTCGAGCAGTTCGACGAAAGTTGAAGTAAATATGCCGAATAGTGCTACGAAGTCAGTGCCAGTGACCGCTACTAGTAATATAATAACGAACCAATCCAAAGCTTTCAAAAATGTGACGATGTTACTCATTATCACGATAGTTTTCATAGCGTGCTGGGTGCCGGCATGGTTGACGCACATGGGCATTGGCATCTCGACGGCGCTGAAACGATCAATGATAGCAAACTCTGTCGTCAATCCGTTCATCTACGGCGTCGCCAGTGCACAGTTCCGGGAAGACGTGCGACAGTTCTACCGCCAGACACGTAGCAAACTGTCCGCTTGTTACAATTGACGTGCATAAAACGGCCGATTAATGTTATGGTTTGGTGACAAAATAATATGATAACATGCATTGCTAACTGCATAAATAAGTATTTAGTTTTCTTTGTAGGCAAGCTAATGCAAAAGAAGAAGATTACGTAACCGTATTTTAGCTTGATTGTTTCTCCTTAGACTTTTATTGAACAATGTATGGTCAGATAAGTGTATAATATGTGTTACTGTTTTTTTTGTTTTGAGACATTATTGTACATGTAATACATACGAGTGTACGAAAACATAAATCCCAGCTACCTTTGTGTAAACGCCGTACAATTATTCAATAATTAAATATTGCGGTAAGCACTTCATTTCCGGTGTGACGTCATATCCGGTCAGTTGGAGATCAACTTATATATGTCATAGGTCAAACCACGTAGGCCAAAGTACACATTAATTAGGTAAAATGTTAAAGTTATTATGTTAAAAGTTGTATTACTTAGATAAAATATCAATTTAGTTAGGCCAACAGGTCAAATTAATTAGATAAAAAATCGCAATAATTAGGTCAAATGTCGGTAGTCCGTACGAACATAAGTATTCACTCGGTATTCCGTACGAACAGAAGTATTCGATGCTTCTACCATCGGCCACGCAATAATGTGCACGAAACCCATGATCGAACATTTCACCGGTCTGTCCTTTACGACGACTCTTTGCTTCCCTGACCCGTCGAGTCGCGGTCGCGCGTTGTATACGTTACCTCTCTGCTGTGGTCGCACGCCCGGGGTCGGCAACAGTTGGCATTACCATTGGAACTTCCCTACCAAAACTTGACAAGGTTGCTTGAAATATGTAGGTGATGCAGCCCTTTCTGCCGTGCAACGCCGGGCAATTCGGCTAGTGCAAAATAAAGAGGTAACACGAGCAGCGACAATATGATAACTCTAGGAGTTTGAATCGATGTGCAAACGCGTATGGAGATGATTGATTGTCCATTATGTTTGAAGACTTGATATTTTTGCTCGACTGGAAATTTTCTGGATTTTATATGATGTTAAGATCGGGTTCGTTGTGGTTTGGGACTATATAAATGTTTTTTTATTGCACTATTCCTATGACATACATGTACTGTACTGTACTGTACTGTACTGTACTCTACTCTACTCTACTGTACTATACTGTACTGTAATATTATGTACAAAACATTAACGTAATGAATTGCACTGCATTGTAACTTGTAAGAGTGTTTTACTGTATTGTACTGATTAGTTATGTATCGTGTTGTACTGTGCTATATTGTAATGTATTACATTGAATTGTAGTGATTTATATTGTACTGTATTGTGTTATATTGTGCATCAACATCGAACAAATGAAATAGCCATTCCCCCAAATGCACGTATGATTATCGAAGCCGATATGTACAATCCATTGATGAGATTTCGCCATATGTTGATTAGTCGCATATATTATATAATAATAAAATGCTTATTTTGCGCCAGGTTCATGGAGAAACCCAAGTTCTGCAGCGCACCAAAACAAAAGGGGTTAAGCAGTTCACAATCGATAGGAGTACCAGTTGTAAACAGTTGGGTTGGTATGCTGGAGAGATATGGCGCATAAACAAGTTGACGGTGGTGTTTTTTTAGTTTACGGGGAAATGTTATTTGTCCTACATGTATAATACTATCAGGAAGTGAGCTCCACAGAGTATGTGCAGAGATACCAACAATCCATAATTCCGACATTTGTCTTAACACTTGAAACATAAGGTAGATAATAATTAGATGATCAAAGTTGTATGAGCTGTCTTGTTGCTTGGATGAAAGTGTTTGACAGGTAAGTGTACATATATAAAACAATAATGCGACATCAGACAGGATTGATCTAATAAATTGTAATGAGAGAGAGAAAAGAAGAGAGAGGGTAACTAACACTGCCAAACAATGTTGCACACGTTGAAGTTTCAAGATGTCCTCGAGGTGAGTATTACGATAAATTGAATTGCAATAATCAAGTGCACCGCTAACAAGAGTATTTGAAATAGTTATGGCGACAGCAACATACATATACCGGCGAATACGACGAAGGTCACGAAAATGGTGAAAGCAACAAGTTTGTGAAATATGCTGTCTAAAATTTAAATTAATATCAAAGGTAAATCCTAATTTCCGTGGTGGGCGGTGTGAAATTCTGGACAAGCATAGATGTCGGGAAAAAGACAGGTTTACCTCGGTGCTGTTGTGCACCATTAATAAGAAACTCTGCTTTATTTGCGTTTAACTTTTATTTGTTGTTCGTCATCCAGTGGTATACAATATGGAGATAATCCCTGGGTTGGGTTAAGGAGTAGCCACGGAATGGTAGATTTATTCATCATCTGTGGTGTCCAAGTGGAGTAGAGTCAAACGCTATGGTCCATGAACAGAACACTGAGGAAGCAATTACCTATCTTCAATTAACTATGATGAAAACCAGCTCGTGACTGTGCCAGATACGCCACACTACAGTGACAAGCGTTTAATGTGTAGATATACATATGCAAACCCTTGATATGACTTGGTTGATCATTACGAATCTAGATAAAATCGTAAACAAACGAGAGGACATCACAATGTGTATACCAGGGACACAGTAGAGTATGCAGCATAAAGGGTAGGAAAGGTCATGGGTGGTGGCACGAGAGGGGCTGTTTTTGTGTAGGTGGGAAGGGACAACGCCGAGAAGGAGGGAACGTCCGCCATCGTTGGCAAGTACAGAAGGTTCGTCAGTATATTCAAAGAGGCACGGATTGGACAGTTCGTGTTGTCGGGGATATTGCCAACTGGAATTGGAGGCAGGGGCCATTAGCATAAGAACTGTAGGAAGATGGCGATTAACGCAAAATTATATAGAAGGTATGTATGGCAGATCGACTATTGGAAAGGTGGATTTGTCAGTTTATCCTACGCCAAGTTTTGACGTACGTTGAGTCATTTGCTCTTCGTCCCTCTTCCTGTCTGGGTCGACGTATTTCTGGGAAATAGACTCGCCTGCGCCTAAAACTTCAAAGACCATTCCTACGAAATGCTCATCTTTACCCGCCCAACTAGCGATGGTTAAGTTAAGTTCCCATACGAGAACCTTGTAAATTTGCGCGAGCAGTATTGTTGATTACCGCAGCAAATAAATGTTTCACGTCTAAACAAATGTATTTGACTGACTGTAATATAATCAGAAGCCCTTGGCGGCGATGATGTCGCAAGTTATTGGTCCTCCGTGATAACGATATATGCAAATAATTAAATCTAGTACAATTGATTCTTTTCGCTGATAACTCAAATATATAATGTGCCGTTCTCATGAGATATGCAAAATAGAGAATATTCAGAAACCGTTCGCCCGATGTTGAGTTTAATGTATGCCTACATAACAAACCAATGTCGAGAGTACATATTTCTGGGCGTATTTATTGATGACGATCTCAACTGGAAAAAATATAAATGAGGTCTAACTACTGCTTTAAAAAGATGTATAACTAGCTTTCTTAAATGCTATATCTATCATAATATACCCCAAATATATTACCTTTTGAAGCTGCAATAACACACTGCTCTGGAACTTTCATATCAGCACTTATTGTTGCTCCTAAGTCCTTCATTAATGGTAGTACATAGATAAGTATATCCCATTTTATAGTTTACGTCCTAGCTCCCGTGTCCTATGTGTAGGCATTTACATTTCCAAACAATTGAATAACATCTGCCATACTTCAGACCATTTAACTAATTTGTCTACATAGTTTTGTAAATGTTTTTATATTCACACACACACACACACACACACACACACACACACACACACACACACACACACACACACAAACACACACACACACACACACACACACACACACACACACACACACACACACACACACACACACACACACACACACACACACACACACACACATGAATCAGCGACAGCCAGAACAAACATATTCAAAGACAAGCTGTATTTTAGCAAATGTTGCGGCGTCACACGTAAATCATTTGTCATATTAAATGTATTATTATATACCATAATGAAGGCTGGTTCGCAGCTAATCAGTCTTATGTCGAATAGTATTGGATTTATAGAGCTATTTTGAGAAAATTTGCCTGGCCTATTAGTTCTTCTTAGGTTCCAATACATAGTTACATTTGTTGAACGGACATCGCCAACATGAAGTATTTATCATCAAAGGCGTAGTAGACCAAGTAAGGTATTCGCACTACCTGGTGTAGCGTTGTCATCCATGGCGTGTGGACATTAGGCGAAAAAACTTAAAATAATTGTAAAGAACACAAGAAAACATGCAGCTAAATTAAAATACTTACTCAATTCTCTGTTCTCATATATATATATATATATATATATATATATATATATATATATATATATATATATATATATATATATATATATATATATATATATACATATATATATACATATATATATATATATAAGTATTTGTTTTATTAATCTTACATACTCTTACACTCAGACGTTCATGTAGATTTCACTGTACCATTGGTAGAGAGAAATGTTGTTGATTATTTTATACATTAATAATAACATGGAGTTGAAACGACACCTTTGCGGTGCACATTCAAGTTGTCACACTAGTGTTATGGTACCGACCCAAACCTCACCTTATTGACCTCGTTGTTGTGGATTCACCGTTGTGTCGATTGTCTCATTTAAAAGAAAGCTTTAACAGTCTTACATCCGTCGACTCTGGCTCATTAATTCGCCGCTATATTATGTTATATAATGCGTCAGAGGCGCCAGGGATTATTTCAGGCAGCCTTTATTATGTCTTTGTTGATTAATCGACAAACTAAAATTAATGGCAACCCGTTAATGCCGTGTCCGTGCATGACTGTAATAATGATGATTTGATGGCGTCAATGTTAATAACGAATGTAATTACCGATGCAGATCCACGAATAATAAAACTGTATATTATCGACTCAATCGCACGTTTGCAGTATCACCATGTTATGACGGTGTGTGTGGAGGTTAATAAGTTTGTTTAGGAGAATGAAACACAATTCAACCAACAATAGCAACTGGTCACATGGAAACCGAATCGAGTAAATATTTTGCATAGCATATTGTGAAATGTACAATTTATGTGAGTTTTTCGCATAATGTCACCATTAATGACGGCGCTACATTAGGTGGTGTGTATGCTCTACATTGTCTGCTTTGTGTTTGATAATAATGTGTTCGTGAGCACAGGCCGGTCAACGAATGCAAATATGCATTGGGAACTAATAAACCAAAGTGACGCAAATAACTATTTTTTTATTAAAGGTGATTGTTCGTGTTAAAGCTTGTTGTAAATGCTGTGCACTTTTATTTTCCTTATGATAGATGGCGACGTCAATACATATGACTGACTGTCTGCGAACAGTACTTCATTATGGAATTATTTAATACATTCATCATGACCAATTATTCTATTGTGCTGCGGCAACATGTCTCAAGCAACAGCTTGGCTTTGACGACGAACAATATAATACGCCGAGACGAATCGTCTAACATTGCTACAATTACTTTGTGTGTGCAAGGGTTGCCGGGAAATGTGCTTATATTTGCGGTTTACGTAAGAAATATGATAACATCGACGAGTGTGCATATCATTGTCCATTCTGTATCGTCTGACTTTTTTACCACTGGCGAATACTAGAGCAGCCCATTTAATTGTGCACATATAATAATAATAAGTATAATATTTTCATTTAATTGCGTATGTGTCGTATAGCTGACGTGGGTATCCGATATATGTTAGTATCATTTTGCACCATATTTGGAGACATTCAGTGATTTATATTTTATACAAACATACATAGCGTTGCGAACGATTGTACTTAACTTAGAATAATTATAAAACCCGCTGAGCGTTGCGAACAATCTATGATGCAGAATAATTATACTATTCATGATCAAAGTGGGATAAATTCAGAAAGAAACAATAGTGTTATGACAACTTTTTGGGGTCGTAAATGAACCGCCGAAATCATATTATTGGTTGATCGTTTGTGTTATTTTAAGCAATAGACCATTGCACAATACCAGTTACTTCCCGGAATTTTAAAATGGCAGGATTTAATTAATTAATATCATGCAACTAGGATAGTTTATAGGCTAAGGTCATCAGATAAAATGAGTAACAATATGAGTTTTCACTAATATGTAATATTTTAGTATCAACAATGCTTAGTGGGTTTTAAATATCCTAAATATATGCACAGTTTTCACTTTCTAACAGTCATGATAATATGGGGGTAGCATCAATTTGTTTTTAATAATGTGTGATGTTACATATTTTATCAAACTATGTGATGTTAATGTATTTGGAAATGAACCGGCATTGTATTGAAATGACAATTATTATAATTTGCTTCGGATGTAATGAGTTCGAGAAAATGCATAACTTTAGTCATGACAGAAAAACACATTGTTGATGTATTTTCTAACCTTAGTTACGTAGCTATGTGATTTTAAGATTTATAACTTTCACAAAATTGCTCACTACTAAAAACAAGCGCAGTCAAAAGTGTAATCCGGGCTGGTTGTGACCGATAAAAATGATAGATGAACTCTGGCATGGATGACAACTTTAGGTAGTGGGTTTTTTAAGATTACTTACCTAGTATCTACTGCTTTCTGTACAGTTGATTGCTCTTGCTAATGATTGTTCTAAATGCTGTGTACTTTTCTTTTCCTTTTGGTAGTCAACCACATTACTCATGACTGATTAACTAAGAACAAGCCTTCGTTATGTAATCGTTTAAAACATTCAACATGACCAATTATTCAATTATGATGCTGCAACATGTATAACACGATATATTGGCTTTGGAGACGAACAACACAACACGCCGAAGGGATTTTGTTTGCATTGTACTCAAAAGTTCCGGGCAGTTTGTTTGTAATCGCGGTTCATATCCGAAAGTGACAACATCGACTAGAGCGTTTATATTCGCACTGGCCTTCAGTGATTGATTCAGTTGTATATCTGTGCGCTTGTTTTGTCTTGTCCCTTGGCATTACAATCTCGGAACAATGACGGAATTTGCGTATTTTATCAATACACCTGTGACATTGTCGATGTTTCGTTTGATTTGTGTGTCGATAAAACATCTTGCTGCAGTTACGCACCCACGCACAGTTTGGATCCACAGCCAGCGAGTTGTGGCTGCAATGATTATAACTTAATTGATGGATGTGGCGAGGTTTATAATGTGTGACCGGCTTAGTAGAATATCAGGCTCGTGCGTGTACGTTTCATGTGTATCTATGATGGTCTTCACAATCGGGGACTTTGCATACAGTGATATAAACAGTAGATGACGCTGTGCGGTCCAATGATTTTATTCATTATCGCGATAGTTTCTGCGTGCCAATGTGGTTGGTATACATGGGCGTTTATGTCGTGACGGAAGTAAGGCGATCAATAATAACAGACAATGCGGTGTCGTCTATCCGTTCATCTACGGCGTCGCTAGAAGACGTGGACAGTGCTAGCGTTATACGCGAGTTTAACTGTGAATGAAAACCGTATGTTTGATCACAGTTGACTTGATAGCACGTGTTTGATTCACACATATTTATTTGTACATGCGAATGTTGTATTATTGCTATATTCACCATCAGTATGTAGAGAAATTAGTAGAAAATAAACGTATTAGTGTATGTTGTTCGATGGAATCCTTATAAGGCTTATCATTATTACTTTATATTTATATTTTACCTATGTTTCCAACAAAAACACAAATACGTTCATATATATATATATATTCTGTATTAAAAAAATACGTGGTGTGATTGAATGAACGTATTTGCGTTTTTATTGGAAACATAGGTAAACTATAAATATAAAGTAATAATGATGGAGAGAGGGGCGGTGGATAGATAACTATCCGCCGTGATGTTTTTCCACCTCAGCTCTCTTTGCTAGTTCGGCTGCATCCATCCTTATCAAGGGGCATGTACATCTCATCCTGCTTTTCACCAATCATCCTGTTAAGATGCATTGCATCCCAACCACTTTCCTCAAGTCGTTCATCCTTCTTTTGTCCTATCTCTTTGTTCTTGTTATTCGACGAATCCAGTTGTTCTCACAATCTTGCAATTTATGTTGTTGTTGTTGTTGTTGTTGTTGTTGTTGTTGTTGTTGTTGTTGTTGTTGTTGTTGTTGTTGTTGTTGTTGTTGTTGTTGTTGATATGTTAACGCCACTGTCCCCATACCATACAGGCATGTCGGTGTAACACACCCTCTCATGACTTTCCATTTCAGCTTTTTAATTGTTTTTCTATTCAACATGACTCCCTCTACCTTTCTCCAAGTATTCACTCCCGCTTGTATCCGACATCGCATCACTACCCCTGAATGCTCATCCTCCGTAACCATTCCTCCTATGTACACAAATCCATCCACTCGATTGATCTCCTTACCACCCATCCTGATATTCAACTCATCTCTCTGGTTTCCAACCCATATCACTTTTGTCTTCTCCAGGCTCATTCTCAGTCAGTGCTTCTTGAACACCCCTTCCACTCCTTAATTTTTTTTTATAAACACAATAAATAAAAATAAGTAAATAAATCAATCATTAAAAAAAATACATAAACACATATATGTGTGTATATGTATGTAAATATATATATATATATATATATATATATATATATATATATATATATTTATATGTATATATATATATATATATATATATATATATATATATATATATATATATATATATATATATATATATATATATATATATATATATATATTATTTCAATTGAATGTTTTCAAGACGATCTAACTGATGACGTCATCGAACGAATACGAAATTGTTCAGTTAGGGCTAGGGTGGCGCTCTCTGGAGTAAAACAACGAGCTAGTGTTGCAAACGCCCCACCTAACGGATACCAAACAAATCAGTTAGGGTCTTGGTGGTGCCATCTGATGGGATAACATTAAAACGGTTATATAAGTAAAATACTAAATGAAGTATGAGTTAATTGGGCGTAAAATCGTGGACAAACAATCGATTTTCCGGAAAATAACACAATTCCGGAAAATCGTATTAAGAACTGTATGTTGGCAATGTAATTTTCAGCTTTATAATGCACTATGTAGTACACATTATATATAATATCTTTTCAAATGTTGCCTCGCCACAATATTCACTGATGTGAACACAAATGCGTCCATGGCTATGATAAGTATAGCTGCCACTTGGGTTCTTTCCTGAATTCATGTTGACGGCTACCTCGGAGCTCGCTTGTTGGATGTTTGTGCTTCTTCTTAGCCGGTCTATATAAATTTGATTCAAAGTCAATCGAAACAGTCAGGAACCATTGTAAGCACAACATAACGTTTACGTTTGGTTTATCGATAGTTCTTTAGCAAATGAATGCCTGCGCTCATCGAACAATGCACTAGCTCAAGTAATTTGTCTTTTTCAATAAACTGCCAGTGTATTGCTCGATAGTTCACACCAAGTGCATCCGCCACCAACAGCAGGCATCTCTTCAAACGTTATGCATCATTTCATTTAGCAGTTAAAACTGTACACATGTTTCGATAGAGTCACACAAAACGTACAAACCGCATTGACAAATATTTCTGTGTCGATCTTCCGGCAACAAAACATACATACTTGTGTAGTGAAAAACATTCGATTCTATGAAGCTTTGACTTGATGCGACTTTAGTGACTTGAATGAACTGTTATCAGTCTTCAGCTCCATGAATACTTCCAGTGAACGAATGACGACTGAACAGGTAATGCGTATATAGAGAAATGATTCGTGAAAAGAATGATGTCTGATGCCACCGCGATTGTTGCTCACTTAATTGAAAATAAGTGGTTTTGCTGTGCATGGTTGACGACTGACAAGTCGGCCAATCGACATTACAGGCTCTTGACACTTCGTTGTAGGGAGGCTGACCAATCGGGTCACTTTGTCTTGCAGCATGAACAGAGAAGACTAATTTTCACTGCGCTGTTCAAATCTCTCATATATACCATTTTTGCGAGGCCGACCAGAACAAAGGCAGAAGTACACAATTCCCAACCGTCGGCTTATGATCATGTGGACACAGTATAATACTATATTCTTTGTTTTTACCTGAACACAATTGAAGATGGTGGATAAGATCACCCTATAAAAGTCGTGTGTGCGTGTGTGGTTGCGTGTGTGCGTGTGTGGTTGCCTGTGTATGCATGCTATGTGTGTACTATCATACCAATCATGAATACCGTACAAAAATATGATTGACATGAAAGCTTACAATGAAGAATGCAATTACCGCGACAAATATTCATGTCAGTGGATAATGAATAATTCATATTATTTTGTGGCTTTACGAAAATGTCAAATACATCAAATTTAACATTAACGAATTGGATATTTGTGCTTAGGTTACTACATTGATCTGTATTTGCTAACAAGTGACATTTATCAATATCATTAAATGGAGAGAGGCGCATCAGTTGGAGTCTGTTTTGTTATGTACTACTTAAGTTTAAACATAGAAGATGTGTCAGACAATTAGTTTGTATACCTCCTAAGTAAGAGATAAATGCCTGATCATAATTAATTAGTTAAGATCGGTCATAACATAAAGGTAGCAAAACCACTATGTACGTTTATGGCATTTGATAAATTAGTGTTTTGTGTGTATTTACATTATGTTCATGTATCAATGTTACATAATGTTCATGTATCAATGCTACATGATGCTCTGTAGGAATCAGTGCACAATTTAGTTTTTTGGGAGAAGTAACGAATGGGATATTTGCAGGGTCTTGTATGTGCAATTCCTAATGTAACTCACAGAAAACTATGGCTGGGTATTGACAGTTGCTTATTCATTGAAAACGTAAATTGAACTTATAGTTTGAAGTTACCAGACAGTTTGTTGATTCAACATAATGTATTTGTATTAGTGTAATACGGTTTCACCTTTTAAACGTAATAAACGTCTGGCCCGTAGCCAGCTGGATAAATAATAAAACAGAAGTAATGACATTAAGTGTGAAACTACACGTATACATAACTGTTGTTTTTTTAGACATATTTTGATGCAAACACTGTCCACAATGTATGCAAATAAGATCGCCACTGGGCGCGGTTTAGATAAGCTGCTATAGCACGCACGTCGTGACAAATACCAAACTATAATGACATGGATCATCCCAATGGAAATGTTGTGTTTACGGATACCTAACTATCCAATGGATGATGGACCTACCAGCACAAAATATCACGATATGTCTCATGTGCTATATTTTAACAATAGTGGTTTGTGGCCTTTATGAAAATGTTCAAGAAAAGTACAATAGTTGGTATACGGAATGTCATACTGTTAATCGAATGTCGACACTGTGTTCCATAAAATGCATGTGGTTTATGTTTCTTTTGATGTTTCAGAAGCAATGACAATTTTCACTATTCGCTGGATTATTGTACGTGCGTTAAAACAATCGCATATATAAGCCAACGTTTCCTCAATCGCGTTCGAAGGTACTCAAACGTCATATCGGCCTATTTATGTGTTCTGATGCTAGCGTTGTGATGCATTTCTTCCTTTTCTTCTTACTTTAAATGCCATGTTAACATTGTCTATTTTAGGACAATTACAAAGGGATGCTGCGCGCAGCAGGATAAAAGAGATATGTTTAACTGTAGGATTGGTACACCCGCCAGTCGATTCCTATGTGGGGGCACCACCTCTGTGTGAAGATAATTCCAGTTTACAATAGTTCGGCGAATTTGTAACGTCCTGTATGAATTGGTTTTAGCACAGTGTAGAATATAGCTTAAGGGGTGTGCATGTCTCTAAGTGAGTGTCATTGGAGTAAGGCATTGCATTAAATTCGTATTTACAATGTTGTTCACTACCTTATACATTAATGTTAATATGGAGTTAAAACGACGCCTTTGCTCTGTTGCACATTCGAGTTGTCACATTCATAGTGTTGTGGTACCAGCCCAGAACTCACCTTGATGATCTCTCTTTATCATCTCGACTTGTGAGTTTACTAGGCCTTAACATGCCTGTAGTCATTATTTGTATGAACATTACTTTGACTTTATCCTAATGTGCGATGTGATGTATCTAATATGTGTACTCAGTGATAAGTCACTGTTAATTGTAAGTGAAGTATTTTTTACTATATTCATTACATATTTGTTCGCTTCTAAACGAATCACGGTAATCAATAGGTTTAATGTTTCTTCTAAATATAATATATATTTATTATCAATAAGTACTATTGTTGGTACAATGTTGTACTCTTCGCTGAAACAGCAATTCTTTAAATAATTGCATTCTTATCGTTGTTGTGGGATAAAATTGTGTCGACTGTTTTATTTAAAGAACAACATTCATTTGTTGTTTCCGAGAGAGGCGCCACGGGCTATTCCAGGTAGTCTTTGTTATGTCTTCATTCATTCAGTGACAAAATAAATTGCAAATCGTTAATGTCACATGCGTGCATGTTCGTGGCAATGATGATTGGATAACGTATATGTTCATAAAACATGTAATTATCGCTCCGCGTCTTCACATCCAAGAATAATTAGGATACATATACTCGGATCTGAAGCAGGTTTGCAAATTCGCTATGGTATGAAAACGAAAACTTCATATTGAACAATTTCAACAATAGATGACACTGCCCGGCCCAATGATCCGTTACCTTCGAACATTTCGACGAAAGTTAAATCAAATGTGCAGAGTAGTGAAACAAAACCAGTACCAGTGACCGCTACCAAAAAAAAATATACAGGTGAACCACGCCAACGCCTTCAAACAGTTCTACCGCCAGACACGTGTCAAACTGTCCGCTTGTTACAACTGAACATATGCCATGTGGCTTGGAATCGAATTACATACATTGTCTCCAGGAACGTATAGCATGCTGAAGACGGCCAAATAATGTTGTGGTTTCGTGACACAATAATATGATAATATGATAATATGATGTCTAATGATTCGCTAATTGCTTATTCTCTTTTCTAGATAACGGACATTAAGATTATGTATCGGTAGTTTAGTTTGATTGTTTAGATAAAAATGTGTAGTCAGATAAGTGCATAGCATGTGTTGTTGTTGAACCATACACGTTTGTGTAATAAAACGTGTAAGTGTGAAGGAAAATAGAAATCCCATTAATGCTTTTGTAATTCCACATTTATAAAAACTATTATTTAAGCGCCATATAATGTATCGACAGTGTTATATTACTATAATCTATCCCAGTGCACTATAACGAACCGTCGGCAACGACTTCAACCAACTTTCACTGGTGCATTTTAGCCGAATAAGAAATGTGTAGGGTAAGAAAGGGCAGCGCAAGCCCATACAGAAAGCGTTCAAATTATGCATAATTAAGTTATGCTATGTATTTATTATGTTATTAGCATTGACAGATGTGTGTGTTGCCCATTGGGAAGCTATGTTTCAGCAAACAGATAAACCAGAGTTGCATTAAAAAAATAGAAAGAGTACTGAAAAAAACTGTATTCTCCATTCCTTGGGCAATACAGTTGAACTACCGACACCATCTTCACGACAAAATGTTTATTGTTGTGCAGGCCAAACGATAATTTTTTTTATATCAAGGCAATAATAATAATTGTTATTTCAAGACAATGCCAGTTCATTCCAAACACAATGACATCATATAGTTTGGAAAAATATGTAACATCATCAATTATAAAAAAAAATAGATAACCATTATATTTCCAAGGCTTTTGGAAATTGAATGACCATGTTTTATTTAAAGCCCACTTAACATTGCTGATATTAAAACATAATTACATATTAATGAAAACTAATATTGTGACGCATTTAATCTGATAAGCTAAGTCAATTAAATATATTAGTTATTATTAGTTATTTTATCTTAGTCAATTAAATTCCGCCCTTGTCAAATTACAGGAAGGAGCGGGAACTGTGCAATGTTCTACTGCATCAAATAACCATCACCAAGTTATGCCTTCTCGTTGGTTCGTCAAAGACTCAATGCAGGAGACGTAACGCTATTATGTTTTACTAATTTCTTCCCATTGTTACTATGAATCAGAATATTAGTCTGCATCATATATTGTTTTCTACGCTCTGGGCGTTTTCTACAATTACTCAAAGTTAAGTACAATTGTTCGCAACGGATATGCGTGTTTTATACGATTGTCTCAAGTAATGGTAACCGTCCACTCCACGGTTGCAATTACATAAAACGTCGTAAGTAGCAATGGCTTTAAACAGGCAACCAATTGCTTATACCACTTCAAGTAATCAAGTAGTGTTATGGTGATATACTGAGTGACGCCGCTGATGACCTGGTCCCCGATGCATGTTTACAACGAATACTCATTAGTGGCGTGGTGTGCGGTCTGCCCTTTAGCATCACTCACACGATGCTGAAGGTGCCAAACCCATTTGATTTATATTGCTGTTGAACCGACGGTAGTGTAACCTGAGGCATCGCGGCCTGCTTGGATAATACGGCACCCCACACCACGTACGCACAATATAACACTCTGAACGTCCCCAAAGCTGGTGTAAAATTATGCTAAATATGACGGATATCCACCCCGAATGCTCAGCAACACGATACAGACGTATGTAAATCATTGTGTTGTTTAACTGTTGTATGCACTATTATATGGACTGAACTAGTATTAGCCAATGGTAAAAATGGTCCAACTCACTAGATGGTGTGGATCGTGAACTTAATTGCTGTAATTATAATAGTGTTACTCCGTTGACAATACAAAACAAGTAATACAATGTTGTGTTTTAGATACAGTATGCTAAGACACACGTTGTGCGTGCGGGGCAATACAGTATATGAAGGGCAATACCTTCTTCAAGTCTTACCTAACATGTACATTGTTATAATGTATGAAATGTATTACACATCCAATTATTTGTAATACATTTAATACAATACGAACGTTGCACAATTTCAGTTATGCTAACTTGTAGGCTGTGCTTTTGATGGGATATTAATAAACACTTTTATATTATGTATGATTAAGCAAAGGCATGTTTTGCTATGCAACTAAAATAGTTTAACAATAATAATTTAACCACATTTAATAATATTGCCATCAAAGGCAAACGCCTAAACATTGGCTTATCGAGAGTCCAATATGTTCCATCTATGTGTAACCGTCTTCCTGAGATACGTACCAATGTTGTCTTTAAACATATTCACGCTGCTAGCAGTTACACAATATGTAGATTATTCGTCCAATCATTTGTTGTCCTCTATGATAAAGAGTACTTCCTGATATTCAGTTTACACTAATTCCTTACTAATGTTGTATCATGTTCTGTAGTTCTATTATATTTCTTGATATATAAAAATGTTATATCAATATATCCAAGCCCAATTAATATATTTAGAAAAATATATTATTTATCATCGTGACCTCTTTGTATATAGGATTGTTAAACCACATTATATTAGACTTTCTTCATAACTAAGGTCTCTCAATTTTGGAATAGTTTTAGTTGTTCTACTAACAATACTAATAAAGGCTCTACTCTTTCATTGCCTTCGTTTTCTTAGCTACCATTACTTAAGTTAAAATTAAATTACCTAAATAGTCAAATTCAGCCTCCCGAAATTTAGCGTTACTCTTCGTTCGCCTGCACGGAAATAACGACGTGATACAAAAGGCCAAGGTGGACCAGCAGTTATCTGGAGGGCTGTCATACCTGTCACTTTAAATGTGGTTTCTACGTAGCCTTCTCTGGCGTGTCCGGTCAAACACCATCGGTGGTAGGCTGGATAGTTTCTGCTGAATACAACGATGCCTCCCTCCCCACACATTTTGGCGTAAATTCCCTAAGGGGGGAGGTTTTCCCCTGTATGGCACATGGACTATGTAGACATTGTCGTTGAGTACACTGTATAGCACATTATTGAGACTATTGCCACTGCTGATTACTGCTGATTATATAATTCACCAGATCATCAACCAGGCGGCTTCGTTTTTATGTCTATAACCAGCACGCAGTTAAGACTCAATCTCAAAGTAATTCGTTTACTCTACACTAACGTGAATATACATGACGATATATATGCTTATTCACGGCTAGTTAAATACAAAAAATTAGACATGAAGGATAAAACACGGAAGTTATGTGAACACGCATGAGCAGCAAGTATATTTACTGTCGGAAGTTACACCACCACGCATGCGCAGCAAGTATACTTCCGGTAGTTGCGAAAATCCAGTATTAAGTTATTTGCGTAACTGACTCGAATTAGGCAACGACATTGCAAATTCCCCACCAGTGTCGCCACTAAACATTTCTCCACTGTCACAACTTATATTTGATATGACTTCTCTGCACATTTTATTTCAATTGGCAAACTACTTCTTTACTATTATCCCACTCCTAATTAACGTAACATATTTTAAGCAAAAGCGAGCGTTTTCGAGTTTCTAGTCTCTGTTTCAAAATATCGTGCTATGATTCATGTGCTATATTAAAAAACATTTTACCTATTAGTTACGAGTACATCGAATGTCGATAGTATGTCCATCAAATGAATGTGATTGTCTTGTGGTTCATTTATTCCGAAAATAACATGTTTAATACCAGTAAGCTTTATTTTGATGCGATGTCTTATTTGCTGAAACATCAGTTATTTAAATAGTTGCCTTGATGTCGTTGTGATGGATACATAATTGTGTCCATTCTCTCATATGAAGTACAACATTACATGTCGTATTCCCGTCGACTGTGGCTCGCGACTTCACCATTATGTTATATTATGTTATACTTTGCTTCCACGGGATAGCCTTTATTATATCGTTCTTCATTCAGTTGCAAGATAAATGGCAACCCTTTAATGTCATGTGCGTGCATTTTCCTTGCAATGATGATTTGATGGCTTCCATGTTCATAACGAATGACAATTACCGCTCAGCCTCTTCAGATAATTATACTATATATTATCTGCTCAGAACCAGGTTTTTACATTCGCCATGCTATGGCTGACTGCATGGCGGTTTAGCGGTGTTCTAGAAGAATGATACGAAATTCAACTAATAATTGCATCTAGTCAAACGGAACGCGAATCGAGTAAGTATTTTGCCATAGCATATTGTACAATATCCATGGACGACAGCACCACTCCAGGTAATATACTATGCGTTTGATGATAAATACTACATGTTGGTGATAGCAAGCATTTCAACGAAGCATAATTTAATATGCATTGGAAACTACAAAATGGCGGTATAATTGTAGCACATCTTCCTGGAAAAGCTCACCGGATTGATCTCTGAGTCTATTATCATTGATCGTCTCACTGCCTCCGATATGTAAACGCCCATGTACATCAACCATATCGGCGCCCAGCAAGTTATGAAGACTATCGTGAAAATGAATATCATCAACATACTTTTGAAAGCCTTGACTTGGTTCTTTATTATTTTGTTTGTAGCAGTCACTGATACTGATTTTTCGGTGCACTATTCTGCACAATTCCTTTAACATTCGTCAAAATATTGGAATGTCGCGGATCTTTGGCCCGGGCAACTCAATCTATTCTTAAGATTACTGTATGTGAAGTGCCCGGTTGTAAAGACCACACCACGCTTAGAACACAGACTTGATTCCGAGAAGCTCGGACTTTTTTCAACAGAGCAGCTGCCATTAGAGTGCAGAAAATGATCATTATAAATGTACAAGAAACAGACACGCACGATTCTGGTATTCTAGCAAACATGCCATACCTCATAACTTTCGACATGTCCGACACTGTTCTTTTTATCGCTGCAACCACAACAATGATAATTATATACTTCTTCGCTGTCTGTGGTTCCACAATGAACGAGTGTCCATATTTAACAGCAACAAGACGCTCGGTCGACACAAACACCAGAAGAAGCATTGAAAATGTCATGGATGTATCGACAATAGAGGACAACGCTAACATTGTCACGAGGTCAGGAACGCCAAGGAACAATACAAACAAAGCGCAAAATCAGCCAGTGTTGTCATATTTCGTACATAAACCGCAATTACAAGCACATTGCCAGGCAACCCTAGCGCACACTGAAGAATTATGGCAATGGTAGACGATTCCCTTCCGTGTGTCGTGTTGTTCGTCGTCAAAAGTCAAACTGTCGTTTCACACATGTCGTGGCGCCACACTTGATTAATTTGTCATATTGCATGAATTAATATATTCAATAATGAAGGCTTATTCGCTGCTAGTCGGTCATATATATTGATGTCGAAATCCGTCACAAAGAATAGAAAAGCATTAAAAAGAACAACCAAATGTTTAGAAAACAACAGAGACAAGGCAAATATTTTATATGTTCAATGATTTTCTATCAAATGTGCCTTCAATATTGGTACATGATAATCCTAATTCCATAAATTGTCAAACCAAATTTAGCAATGTAGCTATGTAATTTTTAGATTCGTGGCCTTTTCAAAATAACACAATACTCGATGAAATGGCATGGCGAAACTTCAAATCTGCCACTTACCCTCTAATGCATCGTGCATTTATCCGTAGCCCTGAAGACACGCTGCGTAAATTACATTATTTACGAAGACATCCAATCATTAATGCCACAAAAATGCATGCACATCTATCATATAAATTAAAAGATGACAATTGACAGCGCTCATAAAAGTCGAGCAATATTTAAAAATGCGGTTTGATTCAGAAACGTATTTAGTTATAAGTGACAATTGTTTGATAGTTTCACTGATGAACATACATTGATGAAACAATGTCTACTGATTGTGTACATGCTAGCAGTGGGAATAATGTTTCAAAGCAAAATGTACAGATAATGATATTCAAAGAGTTCTGAACAAAGACACATTCAGCAGGTGTATTTCTCCAAATGGCACATATTTTTTTTCAGTTTTGGATGTGTTCAATAGTGTTGTCGCTTTCTGAAATCCCACGACAAAAAGAGAACACTGGGTAGATTATTAATGTAAATAGTTATACGTTAATTGTCTGGTAATGATCTTGACCAGTTATATAATAACTTATATGTTTAATTTATTCAATATAATATCAGTATTTTGTTATGCGCAAAGTTAATTTAGACCTTTGTTCACATTTGACATTTAAGTGCAATGAAACAAAATCAGGCTTATATATATATATATATATATATATATATATATATATATATATATATATATATATATATATATATATATATATATATTATAATGGCATTTTGGGGGTGAACATATTTTATGTTATATAATTTATCCCAAGTGTTTTGGTTGGAGTTTTTCAGATGCACTTTTAATTGGTCACGTTTATCGTGTAGCAGTTGAGAGGTGAATATCTACAGCGCTTATAAACAACGATTTTCAAAGAACAATTTACATATAGTAATATAATTATAAGACCATAAGGAAGAATAATCAACGGACTCTCGATAAACCAGTGTGTTCCTTGTCCACTTTTCATCTGGAGTGGTTTTGGGTGGCAATCTTGTATTTTTCTTTTATTATTGAACGCTTCGTGACACCGGCAGTTATACGTGATTATGAATTTTGGGGCACGAAGTTGTCATTGCCACGGCATGGCCCTACCGAAATTTCACTTGGCAGTGCAAGGAATCATAAGTTCTTGTAGTGGCTGATCTTTAGTTCTGTGCAACGGCGGGTAATTCGGGTAATCTATAATATAAAGTAGTTTGTGATTCAGTGTGTGTGTTATCTCGTATCATATCGTGTATAGGGCTGCAATTTTGCAAGCGTGCATGTTTGACGTACAAATTACGAAAATCTTAACAACTTTGCGTATACTTGTTAGCAAAGGTATGCGTTTTCGTGTTCTACGATTATTAACTGATCTACGTCATACGTCCGCCGATTGGTTAAACAGTCACGACGATTACTTCTTCCAATTGATATAATATTTCAACAATTGTTCATACCATTGTACCAATTTTTTATATGGTTGTGAAGTATGGGGGTATGAGAATTGTGAAATCATTGAAACATTTCAATTGGAATTATGTAGAATGATATTACATATCAACAAATCTACTTCTAAATATATGACATAAGGCGAACTATTCAGAACACAACTAGTAATACAAATTAAGCAAATTATGGCTAATTTATGGATTAAGCTAATACAAGGAAAATATTCAAAGTGATCAGTGATAATATACAAATTATTTATCAACTTAAATAATAACAGTGAATATGAATCACCTTGGATAAAAACTTTTGGGCGGGCGGGATCATGTCAAAACGACATGGGGCCATGAGTCAACATAATACAAGAATCAATGTAGATTGGGTATCAGGAAGTGTTATTTCTCACAGAGGACAAATGTTCTACATATTATATAATGCTAGCCCCGTGAATATGTTTAAAAACAAGGTTGACACATCTAAGACGGGCGGGTAAATTGATAAATATTGCTAAATTAAATTAAACTGCACCAGTTGGGCGACAGGTACAAATTAACCAAACTGCAGTGCCAGTTGGCATTTCCACGAACGGGAATCGGCTTAACTTAGTTCTCAGACAATCCGGCACATGGACAGACTCTGGACATCTGAAATTAATTTTTGGAAAGTTATCGTTGTCTTGTATTCAGTGCATGCTGGATTACAACGCAGTATTATAATGGTAACTGACTCGAATGAGGCGCATACATAGCTCACCAGTGGCGCCACTAACCATTTCACCACTGTCACAACTTACATATGATATGAATATGCTGCACATCTTTATTTCATTTGGTAAACTCCTAATGTTTGCCAAGGTAATTATCAATGTAAATACAATAATATATATATATATATATATATATATATATATATATATATATATATATATATATATATTGCATTGAACATGTGTTTAGAAATACAGCATCGCTGTTTTTGGGTTGAAACTATATTACATTTCTTAGTTGCCTGATGCAATGACGTAACAAATCGTAATCAGCAACGTCGAGGCCCAGGCAACCATTTCTTTTTGCCACCACATTTTTTATTTGTGATAAATTTGCGGCAATGGAGATCTGCTGAAAGGCTTCACTGTTATGGAACGTGAAACGAACATCTGGTGGAGTGGTATAGGCGATTGGTTCTTTGTGCCACATCATTGTTTTTTACGACTCGTTACGCCATTACAACATGTAATCCACTAGCGTAACATATTTTAAACAAAGGCGAACGTTATTGTTTTTCAAGACACATGTTTAATGCCAACACTATCCACAATTGTGCTGCCTAGTTCAACAACCCCCAAAGTCCATTTGTTGGAAATGTATTTTATTTGATCAACAGGTGTCGCTACTATCTATATGTACTGCCACATACTAATATTAATGATTTAACGTACCAAAGTCATGTTATCCTCGTTTTACTGGGTGCCCTGTTTGGCAAAATACATTGGGAGAACAACCTCTTGACAGACCCACCACGCCATGCAACTATGAAGCTATTTCTGAAGATAAAAGGAAAGCCATGTTTACAGACGTTTGGGTACTGTGTAGCTATAACCTGCAACATGCTCATTTGTTTTTTTTCATATACGAAGCACGTTAACCGTGGAATTTACTGTTCAAACTTTGAATGTTTTTTTCTCCCTTATAACAATATGGACTTAGGGGTTGTTGAACTAGGCAGCACAATTGAATGCATTTAAAATCTCCACTGGGATCAGTGTGGATGAGCTGGTGCAGCACACAAGTCGTGACAAATACAAAGCTGTCATCACGGGGCGCAGCCCACCAGAAATATTATGTTTACGGATATCTAACGATCCAACGGATGACGGACCTACCAACGCAAAAATATCGTGTTTTGTATCATGCGCTATATGCTGCGATAATGGCCTACGGACTTTATGAAACTAACCAAGACAATTTTAACAGTCGGTACTAGGAATGTCATGATGTTAACCGCCAGGTGGCAATACGTCGAATGTAGATAGTATGTTCCACATAATGCATATCGTTAGCTTGTGATTCAAGTTTCTGTTGATGTGTCAGAAGCAATGACATTACCAATTTTCATTATTCGTACAATTACTGTACGTGTTTTAAAACAATCACGTATCTGCGACAACGCATCCTCAGTTGTGTTCGAGGTTATTCTAACGTCATATCAGCCAATGTGTCTGTTCTGACGCTAGCGTTGTGATGCATTTCTTTATTTTCTTCTTTCTTCTAAATGATATGTTAACTTACGTGGGAAGATACATTTTCTTTACTTTAGTACTGATAATTAATAACATCCTGTAAGAATTTGTTTAGCGCATATTTGAAAATAGCTAAATGGGTATGTATGTCTGAAAGTGCGAGTCACAGGAGAGAGGCATTGCAATACATTCGTATATACAATGTTGTTGATTATCTCATGCATTGGAATTAATATGGAGTTTACATGAAACCTTTGCAGTGCTTTTGCAGAGTTGTACCGGTCTAGAAATCGCCTTGCTGGACTCTTCTGTACCATCTCAACCTGTGGCTTACGCCTGTCTCCTGAGACATTGTGAGGATTTATGTGAATATTACTTTTGATGAATCCTAGTGTGTGCTTGGCCTTGGGTGTAATGCATCTAATGTGTGTATTCCATGATAAAATACTGTTAATTGTAAATCAAATGTATTATTCACTACCTATAGTTGTTGGCTTCTCAACAAATCATGGGAATCAATATGTTTAATGTTTCTTCCGAATATAATATTTTTTTTAATACCAGTAAGCGATATTGTTGGTACGATGTGTCATTTGTTGAAACAGCAATTCTTCACAATTGCATTAAATTATTATTATCAGACGCGTCACGGGCTATTTTAGGTAGCCTTTATACAGTCATCGTCCATTCAGTGACAAGATAAGTGGCAACCCTTTCATGCAATGTTCGCGCATTGTTGTGGCATCTATGATTGGATGGCATATGCAATTACTATACATTATCGGCTCAGTAGCCTTTCCAGTTTCGTCATGTTATGGTGGACAGTGCGGATGTCTAGCAGCGTTCTTGAAGATATTTCAACCAGCAATCGCATCTAATCACAAAGAAGGCGAATCGAGTAAGTATTTTGTCATAGCATATTGTGAAATGTACAATTTATGTGAATTTTTCGCATAATGTCCATATACCATGGATGACAGCGCTGCACTAGGTAATGTGTATATTTTACACGAGCTAATATGAGTTTGATGATATATACTACATGGTAGTGGTCGCAAACGGTTCAATGAAGCAAATCTGTATTGGAAATTAAGAAATGCGTACAAATAACTATTTGTTACCCGCTCCAGGGGCATCAGGAATAAGCCGGACAATTACATTGTGAGATACAGGTAGCACATTATACACACTTGTAAGGGCTTTCCAATAGTACCAAAGCCATATTAGTTGCTGAGTTATCGTTTGAAAAAGATAATGTGCCCCGGGTTATTTGACGAAAACAATATTCTGAGAAAAACAGTTTACGAAAGTATGTTCATATATTTTAATAACAAAGGCACATCGTATGAATTAGAAATTTAGCAATGTTGCAGTATAAATCAATGTTGTAGTATACATCAATTTAGTATACATCAATGTTGTAGTATAAATCAATGCGGATATTGTGGAATTCCATTTCGATAGCTGTGAAAATTCGCGAGACATGGGATTCTCAGCGACTTTACCGCCAATCTGTCCGCGCACTCACTCGAAACTGTTAGTGTGAATTGTTGCTCGATCGTCGTTTTCCTCTTCACTTTTGCCCTTATAAATTATGTTAATTTCACTTTCGCCATCTCATCCGTCTGACTCGACTTAGTTAACAATCAACAACAACTAAATAATTTATTAATAAACGTAGATTTGATATATAAAAAAATATCCGTGAATCGAATTCAAACAAAACAAACATGGCTTCCCGTGAGGGTAAAGGTCGTTTTCCAATGTTCAGAGTGATTGCGCATGCGCGTTTCTAGCTAAGCCAATCAGCTATTGCGATTCGTGTCACAGGTTAAGTCCTCATTAATATTCAGTGAATAATGTGGTTTTGTTTACGTTTTGTCTCCGTTTTAAACCCATCTGACTGATTACATAGTAACATGTGATTGATTTTGCTATAGTTAATCCATCCCATAATAGTTCATAAATCCAATGATGCCAATATGTCGGGGGCAGGCATGTTGTGCAGTGGATACGATACATCTGAATTGACGAAGTTTCCTTTGTTTCGAAACATCATAATTGTTCAAAGTTTTCAATAGTTTTATGACCTAATAATATCATGTCAGCAATCTAGGATTGTTACGCTAATTTAAAACATCAACACGTGAAAATCGACTATCGCACCAAAATTCATCCCTTCGCACACTTTGAAATGGAATAGCCAGGCTCAGCGTTTCCGACTTATTCCTGATTTTATTGGAGCGGGTCACATTTGCTTTCAAAACAATTGGTTGTTATTGGTAATACTTTTATCTTCTAAATATTGTGCAATTTTTTTTCTTCTGACAGGTGTCGACATCAATGCTTATGACTGACTGGCTGCGAAGAAGCCTTCATTATGGAATCGTATAATACATTCAACATGACCACGGATTCAAGTGTGACGCCGCGACATGTCTTCATCGACAGCTTGGCTTTGGCGACGAACAATACTATGCCCCGAGGCAATTCGTCTAACATTGGTACAATTCTTATGTGTGCGCTAGGGTTGCCGGGAAATATGCTTGTATTTGCGGTTTATGTCCGGAAGATGATAACATCGACGAGAGTGTATATATTTGCGCTGGCCGTCGCTGACTTAGTGGTCTGCCTTTCTTCGTGTCTTTACTTTTCCACCCTTGTTACTGGCGTCGTGGCAACGTTGTCATTTTCCTATCTAGTCAATACATCAATTACATTTTCTATGTTTCTTCTGGTGTTTGTGTCGATCGATCGTCTTATTGCTGTTAAACGTCCACACTCGTTCAGCATGGATCCACAGCGAGCGAAGAAGTATGTAATTATCATCGT
This sequence comes from Lamellibrachia columna, assembly GCA_963662155.1. Lineage (NCBI taxonomy): Eukaryota > Metazoa > Annelida > Polychaeta > Sabellida > Siboglinidae > Lamellibrachia > Lamellibrachia columna. The sequence continues at coordinate 10,389,325 of OY759268.1, read as the reverse complement.
TGTGGCTGCCACGATATTCATGACACCGTTGACTGTGGCGAGGTTGATGAGGTATAACCGGCTTGTTATAAGTTCAGCATCGATCGTGTCTATTTCTTGTGCATTTATAATGATCACTTGCTACACTCTAATGGCGGCTACTCTGTTGAAAAAAGTCCGAACTTCACATAATCGAGTCGGTGTCCTAAGCGTGACGCGAACATTAAAACCCGGAACTTCACATAAAGTAATCTCAACAGTAGACGACGCTGCCCAGGCCAATGATCCGGGACCTTCGAACATTTCGACGAAAGTTGAAGGAAATGTGCAGAATAGTGCAACGAAATCAGTGCCAGGGACCGCTACTAGTAATATAATAACGAACCAATCCAAAGCTTTCAAAAATGTGACGATGTTACTCATTATCACGGTAGTTTTCATATCTTGCTGGTTGCCGGCATGGTTGACGCACATGGGCATTTACATTTCGACGGCGCTGAAACAATCAATGCTAGCAAACTCTGTCGTCAATCCGTTCATCTACGGCGTCGCCAGTGCGCAGTTCAGGGAAGACGTGCGACAGTTCTACCGCCAGACACGTAGCAAACTGTCCGGTTGTTACAATTGACGTGCATAAAAAGGCCGATTAATGTTGTGGTTTGATGACACAATAATATGGTAACGTGATTTGCTTAGTGCATACATAAGTATTTAGTTTTCTATGTAGGCAAGAAGAAAATAAAAAGATTGCGTAGCTGTATTTAGCTTGATTGTTTCTCCTTAGAGTGTTATTAAACAATGTATGATCAGATAAGTGAATAATATGTGTTGCTGTTGCTTATATTGCTGTTGAGACTTTCCTGTAATCGTAATACATACGATTACATGTCTAGGAAAACATAAACCCCAGCTACCTTTGTGTAAACGCCATACCATTATTAAATAATTAAACACTGCGGTACTTCCGGTTCCTCCCGGCATATGCTTTGTTTCCGGTGTGACGACATATCCGTTCAGTTGGAGGTTAACATAAATATGTTATAGGTCAAACCACGTAAGCCAAATTTCAAATGAATTAGGTAAAATGTTAAAATTACATCAGTATTATTTCTTAGATAAAATGTCAAATTAATTAGATCAATAGGTAAAAAATTGCATTAATTAGGTCAAAGGTCTGTAGTCCGTACGAATATAAGTATTCGCCGTTTCTATCATCGGCCACGTACAGAGCGGTCCGATGTTAACCGAGTATACACGTGTTGCACACGAAAGCGATCGGATAAGCGTCTATAGTCGTCTGCAGCCCGTCCTTTGGAACAACGTCGTTGACGATTTCCACGTTCGTCTCTAGGAGTCGCTTGGTCTGTTCGGTGCTGATCAGTAATCGCAGATGACGTTCTTTCTTCTGCCGATTTTCAGCACCGCCTCGAATTCACCGTACACGACAACGTCCACGGTTTGATCGAGTTCCGTGCCGAAATTAATTTCGACGCGCAGGTTGCCTTTTTGTACCAGGTGGAAGCATTGGGTGAAGTCGAAACCGAAGAAGGTGTAGCCGTCACGGAAGTCGGAGCGAGTGAAGTCGTTCTCATCGTTCTGCGACACCTTGAATGTCGAGGCGAACAGGTTGACGTAACTTCCGACTTACCGGCCCTGGGCTAAATTCGGTTGCAGGGGTTTGGCGGGAACCTGTTGACCGTCCACGAACACGACTAGGAAGTTGATGTAATTGTGCTTGGCGCTAAATGGGTTTTTAGCTTAGGACCCATTCAAAGCGTCGTTGTCGATGGCAGCGCAACACAGCCCCAGACGTTTCGGCAGGGTAGCGAGGAACAGGTTTTCGTGCGTGTGCGAAAAGGCTCCCTGCGACATGGAGTACACTTTGCATTCGACAGGACGCAACAGGTACTTGGCCGTACCTCTGCCGAGCGCCTTGATGTGCGTCGTACGAAAGGCCAGATTCAGGGTAGCTTTTCTTGAGAACACCGTGGCGTCGACGATGTGCATTTTGTGATCGAGGGCGGTGGGGCCGGCCAAGAGGGCAAATGCGTCCTTCCTTCGGACGAGACGAATCTTGACGCTGACCATGTTGCATAGGAAACGACCTTGTAGCAATTGGTCAACGGGGAGTCGCCCCATCAGTTCAACATCAGACCATCCGCAACGTAAGCTTTGCGATCCCGCAACCCATCGTTCGTGTCATCGATCGCTTCCAAGTGACCGGCGGTGTATTTGTACCACAGTTAACTCGTTAGTTGCGTGTTTTTGGCTTCGTAGGCGGTGTCCAACGCCATTTTGATGTATGCACGGCACATATATGTATTGGTCGAAGGTGTCACGACCGTGTCATGCAACTTGACTGAGCATGGCATGCAATTAATTATTCACCGGACCGACCGGCTCGTTCGCGTCGAGGTGCGTTCGTTGCCTTTGGTAACCTTCGCTCGCACGAACAGGATCGTGTAGGCAAGATCCTAGTAAGCGCCTGGGTAGAAAGATTCGAAAGGACCGCACGAATCGAGGGAGGCCATTGGTTGATGTTCAACCCATTGTCCGGCGTCGATGCTGCCCGGAGTCGGCCGCATGCCGAAGAAATTCACTTCGCTTTTCGCGCCCTCGCAGTATTTTCTATGCAGGAAAGGCATCATCGAACACTTCACCGGTCTGTCCTTTAAGAAGACTCTTTGCTGCTCTGACCCGTCGAGTCGCGGTCGCGCGTTGTATACGTTGCCTCTTCTGCTGTGGTCGCACGCCCGGGGTCGGCAACAGTTGGCATTACCATTGGAACTTCCTACCAACACTTGACAAGGTTGCTTGGAATATGTAGGTGTTGATGCCCTTTCTGTCGTACAACGCCGGGCAATTCGGCTAGTGCAAAATAAAGAGGTAACACGAGCAGCGGCAATATGATGCTTCTAGGAGTTTGAATCGATGTCCAAACGCGTTAGAGATTACTGATTATCCATTATTATTATTATCAATTTTATTCGGACTCAAGATCCACAAAGCATGTACATATTTAAACAAATTGAAAGTTATAAATAGTAGCTAGAAAACAAATTATATTGTGCTGAGATATGAAATCACAGCATTACATTCTTCCTTATTTAAGATATCGTCATTGTTACAATTTTTCATTTAAACCAATTCACAAATCATGTTTGCATTGTCATAGTATGTAGCATTGACATTGATATTCCACATTTCTCTACATTTTTGCTTAATAGCAGTCATAGGCATATGCAACAGTTCATGGTTGGTTATGTTATATTTGGACATAATGTGTCTTACATTATGTTTGAAGACTTGAAATTGTTAGCCAACTGGAAATTGCCTTGGTTTTGCATGATGTTAAGATTGGTTTCCTGGTGGTTTGGCACTATATAAATGTTTTTTATTGCACTGTTCCTATGACATACATGTACTGTACTGTGCTGTACTGTACAGAATATTAATGTAATGCACTGCACTGCATTGTAAAGTTGAGTATTTTACTGTATTGTACTGGTTAGCTATGTATCTTGCTGTATTGTGCTGTATTGTAATGTATTTTACTGAATTGTACTGTATTGTATTGTACTGTTGTGTTTTATTGTGGCATCAACATCAAACAAATGAAAAGCCATGGCGCATCCCCTTTACATGAGAGAAACTAGTTCAAAACCCGGACTGGGTTTGGATATGGTTGGTGTAAAAACGTGGCTCTCACCATTTGGGACTCATGACTCGGATGGTCACGTTAATGTCGGCATTACCATTGGGGACATAAAAGAACCATTGAGAACGACATGCACCTTGGCAGTCACCCCCCCCCTCAGTCGATTTGTCGATACTATTCTCTAAAAGGCTGACAAGTTGAATGAGACTTCGAAACACCATACAATTGTAATAACCACACTATACACATTAGGCAGTTAATAGAACGTTGCCAAGTGCTGGAATCTACTAGAATTAAAATTGTTAATGTTACGTGTTACATGTGATTAGCTAGCTCCTTGGGTACAGCGTTCATGTATATTTCGCAGTACGACTCGTAGAGAGCAATGTTGTTGATTATCTTATACATTAATATTAACATGCAGTTGAAACTGACTAAAACGGACCCGAACCGGCATTACATTACCCGCTCCCACGCAATTGTGATCACAGCTCGAAAATACTCTAGCCATATTTATATGTGGCTAACGTAGAGTGCTGAGCTTAAATGGAAGAAGAAGAAGAAGAAGAAAATACACCTTTGCAGTGCACGTTCAAGTTGTCACACTGGTGTTATGGTACCGACCCAAACCTCACCTTATTGACCTCCTCTGTACCATTTTCACCTGTGAAGATTACTTTTGGTGAACCCTAGTGTGCGAGTGACCTTGGGTGTGACGTATCCAACTCGTGTATTCCATAATAATTGTTAATTACAAGTCCAATGTATTTGACATTATTCACTAATTCTAGTTGTTGGTTTCTCTAAGAATCATGGAAATTAATAGGTTTAATATTACTTCAGAATCTGGTGATTTGTTTGACACGAGTAAGCGTTACAGTTGGACATATGTATTATTTTGCTGAAATAAAAATTATTGCAATAGTTGCGTTTTTGTCGTTGTTGTGGATTCATCATTGTGTCGACTGCCTCATTAAAAAAAACCCACTAACAGTCTTACTTCCGTCGACTCTGGCACATTAATTCGACACTATATTATGTTATATTATGTTATATAATGCGTCAGAGGCGCCAGGGGATATTTTTTGTAGCCTATACTATGTCATTATTGATTCAGCAACAAAATAAATTACAACCATTGAATGCCGTGTCCGTGCATGGTTGTAATAATGATGATGTTATGGCGTCAATGTTAATAACGAATGTAATTACCTATTCAGATCCACGGATAATAAAACTGTATATTATCGGCTCAATTGCACGTTTGCGGTATCACCATGTTATGACAGACTGTGTGGAGGTTTAGCAGTTTTTTTAGAAGAATGACAAACAATTCAACCAATAATAGCATCTGGTCACATGGAATGCGAATCGAGTAAATATTTTGCATAGCATGTTGTGAAATGTACAATTCATGTGAGTTTTTTGCATAATGACACCATTAATAACGGCGCTTCACAAGGTGATGCGTATGCTCTACATTGTCTGCTTTGTGTTTGATAATAAACACTAAGTGTTCGTGAGCACAGGCCGGTCAACGAATGCAAATATGCATTGGGAACTAATAAAGCAAAGTGAAGGAAATAAATATTTGTTTTATTAATTTATTTTCCTTGTGATAGATGCCGACGTCAATACATATGAATGACTGTCTGCGAACAGGACTTTATTATGGAATAATTTAAAACATACATCATGACCACTGATTCAAGCGTGATGCCGCAACATATCATAAACGACAGCTTGGCTTTGACGACGAACAATATAATACGCCGAGGCGAATCGTCAAACATTGCTACAATTATACTGTTTGTGCTAGGGAAATGTGCATGTGTTTGCGTCGACGACGATAACATCGACGAGAGTGTATATGTTTGCTCTGGCGGTCGCTGATTTATTGGTCTGCGTTTACCCGTGTCTTGTCTTCTCCGAATGTGTTACTGGTACCGTGGCAAGGTTGCCACTTTCCTGTATAATCGATGCATCAATGACATTTTCTTTCGAGCGTTTAGCTGCTGTTAAGCGCACACACACACACGTTCAGCATGGATCCACGAAGTATATAATTATCACTGATGTAGCTGTAAGGACATCCACAATATTGTCAGATGTGGCGAGGTTTATGAGGAATGACCCGCTTGTTAGAATATCAGATTCGTTCGTATATGTTTCCTGTGCAAGTATAATGATCACTTGCTACACTCTAATGCCGGATGCTATGTTAAAAAAAGTCCGAGCCTCTCAGAATCAAGTGGGAATGCAAAGCTTGACGCGACCTTCAAAACCGGGAACTTCACATATAATAGTTTCAACAATAGTTCACGATGCCCGTGCCAAAGATCCGGGACTTTGGTACATTTCGACGAAAGATGAAGCAAATATGCAGAGTAGTGCAACGACACCAGTGCCAGTGACCACTATCAACTAAATAATACACGTGAACCAGAGTAGTGCAACGACACCAGTGCCAGTGGCCACTATCAACTAAATAATACACGTGAACCAGAGTAGTGCAACGACACCAGTGCCATTGGCCACTATCAACTAAATAATACACGTGAACCAGAGTAGTGCAACGACACCAGTGCCAGTGGCCACTATCAACTAAATAATACACGTGAACCAGAGTAGTGCAACGACACCAGTGCCAGTGGCCACTATCAACTAAATAATACACGTGAACCAGAGTAATGCAACGACACCAGTGCCAGTGGCCACTATCAACTAAATAATACACGTGAACCAGAGTAGTGCAACGACACCAGTGCCAGTGACCACTATCAACTAAATAATACACGTGAACCAGAGTTGTGCAACGACACCAGTGCCAGTGGCCACTATCGACTAAATAATACATGTGAACCAGAGTAGTGCAACGACACCAGTGCCAGTGGCCACTATCAACTAAATAATACACGTGAACCAGAGTAGTGCAACGACACCAGTGCCAGTGGCCACTATCAACTAAATAATACAGGTGAACCAGAGTAGTGCAACGACACCAGTGCCAGTGACCACTATCAACAAAATAATACACGTGAACCAGAGTAGTGCAACGACACCAGTGCCAGTGGCCACTATCAACTAAATAATACACGTGAACCAAACCAACGCCTTCAAAAATATATTGATGTTATTCATTATCACAATCTTGTCCACTGCTTGCTCGGTTCCGGTCTGTTTGTCTTACATGGGCGTATGCATACCGACTGCAATGAGACGATCAATAGTAACAGACTGTGTCGTCAATCCGTGCATCTACGGCGTCGCCAGTGTGAATGACGTGCGACAGTTCTACCACCTGGCACGAGTAAAACTGTCCGCTCGTTACAATTGAACATATTTCATGTTGCGTGCACTCGAACTACCGACATCGTCTTCCCGAAATTATGAAGTGCATAAAACGGCCGATTAATGTTGTGGTTTGGTTACACAATAATATGATAATATGATGTTCAATGATTAATTAATTGTCTAGAGAAATTGTTCAATGTTGATAGGTTATTGGAAATTAAGACAATACAAGTGTAGACTATGTGTTGTCGTTGTTATTATTATTGTTGTTGTCGTTGAGACATACACGAACATTTAATGCACATGTGTATATGTGTAAAAACAAAAATCCATTTAGCTTTGTGAAATCCCACATTAATTGTGTAAACACCAGACCATTTTTCAACAATGTCACATAATTACAATCCCTCCCAGTGCTATAGAGCGAAACGTCGTACACGACCTCAGTCAACGTTCACTGGTGCTCAACGTAGGGTAACCTGGGGCAGCGCGGTCCCCATAAAGAAACCTTTCAAATTGTACAACATTAACTATGTTAGCATGTTTTTAATATGTTCATATCATTGACAAACTATCTTCTGCAAACATATAAACTAGCTTAATTACATAAAATAATAGTAACATTACCAACACAAAATCTTACCCCAATCCTTGAGCAGTACTCTCCACAATCCACTACCTCGTCGTTTTCGCTTATATGAATGAACAATTGCCTGCAATAATAATAATACTACTACTAATAATAACAAATATATATATATATATATATATATATATATATATATATATATATATATATATATATATATAAAATTATGATATAAATACATTACAGTTGTTAAATTTAAATTGGAGTTGACATTATACTACATTGCAATACATACATAGTATAATATTGCATAGTAATATTCCATCATAAGTACAACGTAACTTAAATTATACAACGTTCGTATTATATCAAATGTATTACATACAATTGGGCAAGTTTAATATATTTGAAATGTTGTCACCATGTGCGTGTGGGGTAAGAAATAGGGACCGCTTGCCCTACATGCAAGGGGACCGCCTTGCCCTACATGAATGGGGACCGCCTTGCCCTATATGCATGGGGACCGCCTTGCCCTACATGCATGGGGACAGCCTTGCCTCACACCTCACACCCACTACATAATATTCATAAAAAACATTATTATTACAACTGGCGAATACTAGATCAGCCTATATAATTATGCATATATAATAATAATAAATATAATATTTAAAGAACACGTTAATTTAATTACGTATGTCTCATATTGCTAATCGTGAGTATCCGATATATGTCAGCTTAATGTTGTACCATATTTGGAGAAATTCATAGTTTTATATTTAAGGCGGGCGGGCGGGCGGGCGGGCGTGCGGGCGGGCGGGCGGGCGGGCGGGCGGGCGGGCGGGCGGGCGGGCGGGCGGGCGGGCGGGCGGGCGGGCGGGCGGGCGGGCGGGCGGGCGGGCGGGCGGGCGGGCGGGCGGGCGGGCGGGCGGGCGGGCGGGCGGGCGGGCGGGCGGGCGGGCGGGCGGGCGGGCGGGCGGGCGGGCGGGCGGGCGGGCGGGCGGGCGGGCGGGCGGGCGGGCGGGCGGGCGGGCGGGCGGGCGGGCGGGCGGGCGGGCGGGCGGGCGGGCGGGCGGGCGGGCGGGCGGGCGGGCGGGCGGGCGGGCGGGCGGGCGGGCGGGCGGGCGGGCGGGCGGGCGGGCGGGCGGGCGGGCGGGCGGGCGGGCGGGCGGGCGGGCGGGCGGGCGGGCGGGCGGGCGGGCGGGCGGGCGGGCGGGCGGGCGGGTTTGTATATTGCCTTGTTCCATTACAAACTGGCATAAACTATGTTTAGTTGTTTTAGTAATACATTTATATGACAATATTGAGTATTTTTTTAAATGAAATATTCCTGTTCGTCTTGATATCACAATGAAAATAGGCTTCACATAATTGGGTGCAACAATTTATGAACCAGGCACAACTTCGTAAGTGTCCTTGCATGCCAAGGTAAGACCATATACATATATATGGTGATCGAAAAATGTATCCTAGACATTGTCAGCCAAATCCAAGAGATCATGTATAATATGTGTAATATACGATTAAGTTCGTTTGATCGAATCCGAACTATTCCCACATTAATACGACAGCAGCACACTCCCAACAGTGGCGCCGCAGAACATATCACTACTGCCACAACTTGATTATGAATATAAAAGTATGGCAGCTGATAGAAATATACTCCACAAGATAGAAAAACGACACGAGACCATGAGTCAACATTAGACAAGGAACAGTGTAGATTGGATATCAGGAAATACTATTTATCATAATTTTTCTACAAATTGTGTATTGCTAGCAACGTGAATATGTTTAAAAAACAAGGTTGACACATATATCAGACGGGCTAGTAAAATGATAAAACTCGTTAAATATTGTTAAGTTAAACTAAACGGCACCGGTGGGCGGCAATTTTCAATCAGACCAAATTTCGCACATCAGTGTGTCTTATGGTAATGGTATCAGGATACCAAGAACCCTCCAATGTAAATAAAACATGTGGCCCTGAAAATATATCAGGCGTAATCCTCAGGGAATGTGCCACATAATTAGAATTTCCACTAACTGCACTTTTTAATATGTCCTTAAACTGTGGAACTTGTCCAACCTATTTTATACGCACCAATGTTATTCCAGTGTATAGGAAAGGAGATAAACGAAATGTATGTAACTACAACCTATCTCTATTTTACCACTATTTAGTAAAGTTTTTGAGAAAGTGGTGTATGACTCATTGTAAAACCATGTGCGTAACACAATTTCGGGCAGCCAACACGACTTTGTGAGGTGTAGAAGCATAGTATCTAACCTAGCTTATTATTTGGACTCCATTTCTGAATATAATGACAGCAAGAAACAAGCTGATTCGTTTTACTTGGACTTGATGCATTGTGCCACCCACTGTTAATTCACAAGCTAAAATCATATGGATATTCTGGGCAATGCATACAATGGTTGCAGTCCTACCTTCTCAACCGAAAACAACATGTGATACTCGAAGACAAAGCATCCTACTGGAAGCCGGTGTTTTCCGGTGTACCACAAGGTTCACCAATTGGCTCACTTCTGTTTATCCTGAATATTATCGATCTCACTAATCATGTTGATTCACGTGAATTATCACGGTATGCTGATGATTCCAAACTGCTTTGAGAAATTTCGTCGGTGACCGATTGTAAGTTGGCGCAGAAGGATCTGGAAAGTGTGTGCCACTGGTGTGAGACCTGACACCTGACACGTGATGCAGACAAATGCTGCATAATGACTTTTACTAAAAAAATAAATACTTATCTTTTGACTACGCCATCTTAAGCCAGTCTCCTCCCAGGGTCACCGCTGTCAAAGATCTCGGAGTCACATTGAATATTAATTTGAATTTTAACGAACATATTATTCGTAATGTATCTAAATCTGTTAAAATGTGTGGTTTTAGTAAGCGCGTCTGCACAACATTTACTCTTGTACAAGCTCTGCGATCCTTGTATATATATATATATATATATATATCTAGTCAGAAGGCAGTTGTAGTATTGCAGTGTTATTTGGAATCAGTGGCAACGTACTTTTATCGACAAAATCGAACGACTTAAAATATTCATTAAGTATCTATGTCACAAATCCAAAATACAGTACTCCACTGACAATTATCCTGCGCTTTGCCGTCATTTTAGACTACCGTCCCTTCAACATCGCAGGCAAGTTGCAGATATGATCTTTCTACATGAATGTGAGCACCCTCATCTAGATTCGTCCTATCTGGTAGGACATATCCAATATAACTGTCTTTCGAGATGTTATATTTATTTGAACCTACGTGTGATATATTTATAGCAGCCAATAACTTCACATGTGTAATTCAAAAACATTTATATTTATAACGCTAATGCCTTAACTTGGTATATTAGTAACGTCTGTATTGCGTGGTTTTGTACCCTTATTATAACCATTGTTCTTACTGTTTTCTTATTACTTATACGTAGTTTTCTTATATTTTGTTATCAGTCCTGTTACTGGGTCTTCGGACCTGTTGGAACTGAATAAAATACAACACAATACAATAAGTGCGTTAAAATCGCGTATCTGCACCAACTCATCCTCAATCTCGGTCGTTTGTTTATTCAAACTTCATATCAGCAGATTTTTGTGTTATGTTGACAGCGTTGTGATGTTTTTTCTTTCTTTTCTTCTTTCTTCCAAATGCCATGTGGGAAGATAATTCCACTTTAGCTTAGCTCTAAAAAGTAATAACATCCTGAATGAATTTGCTTAGCACAGGTTTTAAAATAGATAAATGGGTACGTATGTCTGGAAGTGCGGGTCGCTCGAGATAAGTATAGCAATACATTCGTTTATACAATGTTGTTGATTAGCTTATACATTAATTTTAATGTGGTGTTGAAACGACATATTTGCAGTGTTGCACATTCGAGTTGTCACATTAGAAGTGTTGTGGCACCGGTCCAGAACTCACCTTGCTGGCCTCCTCTGTAAAACATCGACATGTGGGCTTACTGTGACATAGTATGCCAGTTTCTTGAGACGTTGTGGGGATTTGTGTAAATATTACTTTTGATGAATCCTAGTGTGCGATTGGCCTTGAGTGTGATGCATCTAATATGTGTATTCCATGATAAGTCACTGCTAATTTAAGTCACATGTACTATTAAATACTGTTTGCATTTTCAACGAGTCATGGAACTCAATACGTTTAATGTTTCTTCCGAATCTAATAATTTTCTTAATATCAGTAAGCGTTTACATAATACATAATTGTGTCGACTGTCTCGTTTATATCACAGTATATGTCGTACATCCTTCCGCTCTGGCTCACGAAGTCACCATTATATTATAGTACTATGCGTCAGAGGCGCCACGCGCTACTTCAGGTAGCCTTTATTATGTCATCATTCATCCAGTGGCAATATTAACGGCAACCCTTTCATGCAAGGCTCGTGCATTTTATGGCAACTATGTTTGGATAACGTGTGTAATTACTGTTTATTATCGGTTCAGTCGCATTTTTGCAGTATCGCCATGTCATGGCAGACTGTGTGGAGGTTTAGAATAATGACATAACATTTAACCAACAACTTCATCTAGTCACACGGAAGGCGAATCAAGTAAGTATTTTACCATAGCACATTGTGAAATGTACAAATCGTATGATATTTTCGTATAATGTCCAAATACCATGAATGGCAGCACTCCACTAGGTAATGTATATACTTTATACGGTCTGCCATGGATTTGATGATAATTACTATATGTCGGTATCGCAGGCCGTTCAACGAAGCAAATATGTATTGGAAACTAAGAAAGCTTTGCAAATAACTATTTGTGACCTTCTCCAGCAAAATCTGGAATAAGTTGGAAAGTTACATTTTGAGAGAAAGGTACCACGTAAAAGACAATTGGAACCAAATAATCCAAATACAAATACCAAGGTCTATTAGTTGCTGAGTTATCGTTTGATAAAACATTGTGATTCGTATCACATGATTACATCATCGTTTTTATTCAGTGAGTAGTGTGGTTTTGTCTACGCTTGGTCTCTTTAAACATCTCTGAATAATGATATAGCAACACGTGTGGCTAATTAATGCATCCCATAATAGATCAGCTTTCCAACGATACCAATATGGCAGAGGTGGGCGTGATGCGCAGTGGATACCACACATTTGATATGATAGAAATTTCCTTTGTCTTTGTTCATTAAGATATTCATAGCTCAAACTTTGTTATAAATTATCAATCATTGTATGACCTTATAATATCGTGACAGCAATCCACGTCACGGTAACTAAAAACTTGTTCTTGTTAATATATATGTTTAATGTTATGCACTTTTTTTCGTTGTGATAGACGCCGACATCAATACTTACGACTGACTGACTGCGAACAAGCTTTCATTATGGAATGATTTGATACATTCAACAAAACCAATGATTCAATGTGTGACGCCGCAACATGTCTCAATCCATTAACAATATAACGACGAACAATATAATACCCAGAGGCGATTCGTCTAACATTGCTACAATTCATCTGTGTGTGCTAGGGTTGCCGGGAAATATGCTTGTAGTTACGGTTTATGTAAGAGAGATGACAACATCGACGAGAGTGTATATGTTTGCGCTGGCCGTCGCTGATTTAGTGGTCTGCGTTTGCCCGTGTATTTTCTTGTCCACCTATGTTACTGACATCGTGGCAAAGTTGTTATTTTTCTATATATTGTCTACAGCAATCACATTTTCGATGTTTCTTCTGGTGTTTGTTTCGATCGAACGTCTTGTTGCTGTTAAACGCCCACACACTTTCAGCATGGACACAGCGAGCGAAGAAGTTTATAATTATCGTCTTGGTGACTGCAACGATATTCATAACAATGACAACTGTGGTGAATTCGATGCGGTATAACCGGCTTCTTATAAGTTTAGCATCGTTCGTGTCTATTTCTTGTGCATTTATAATGATCACTTGCTACACTATAACGGCGGCTGCTCTGTTGAAAAAATCCGAACCTCACATAATCAAGTCGATGTTCTAAGCATGACGCGAACACTAAAACCCGGAACTTCATACAAAGTAATCTCAAAAGTAGAGGACTGTGCCCAGGGCAATGATCCGGGACCTTCGAACATTTCGACGAAAGTTGAAGGAAATGTGCAGAATATTGCAACGAAATCAGTGCCAGTGATCGCTACTAATAATATAATATAGAAAGAATCCAAACTTTCTAAAATGTGACGATGTTACTGATGATCACGATAGTTTTCATAGCGTGCCGGGTGCCGACATTGTTGATGCAAATTTGCATTTACATCTCGACTGCAATGAGACGATCAATGATAGCAAACTCTGTCTTCAATCCGTTCATCTACGTGACGTGACGTGCTTAAAACGGCCGATTAATGTTGTGGTTTGGTGACACATAAATATGATAATATAATGTTCAATGATTTGCTCAATGCATAAATTAGTATTCAGTTTTCTATGTAGGCAAGTTTGTGGAAACGAAGAAGAATACGTAGTGGTATTTTAGCTTGATTGTTTCTCCTTAGACTTTTATTTTAAAATGTATGGTCAGATAAGTGTATAATATGTGCTACTGTTGTAGTTGTTGTTGTTGTTTTTGTTGTTGTTGATACACACATGTACATATACTACGTACGTGTATATGTGAAGGAAAACATAAATCCCAGCTACTTTTGTGTAATCCCATATTTATGAATTTCTTTGTTTAAACGCCGTACAATTATTCAATAATTCAACACTGCTGTACTTCCAAAGTTCAAATTAATTAGGTAAAATGTTAAAGTTATTATGTTAAAAATTATATTGTCATATAAAATGTCAAATAAAATTAGACCAACAGGTCAAATTAATTAAATCGCAGTAATTAGGTCAAAAGTCGGTATTCCGTACTAACACAAGTATTCGCCGCTTCATCGGCCACGTACAGAGCGGTCCTATGTTAACCGGGTCTATCGTCGTCGTGAGTGTTGCACACGAACGCGATCGGATAAGCGCTATAGTCGTCGGCAGCCCGTCCGTTGGAACAACGTCGTTGACGATTTCCACGTTGATCGCCAGGAGTCGCGTGAACTGTTAGGTGTTCATCAGTAATCGTAAATGACGTTCCTGCTTTTGCCGATTTCCAGCACCGCCTCGAATTCACCGTACACGACGACGTCCACGGTTTGATCGAGTTCTGTGCCGAAATTAATTTCGACGTGCAGGTTGCCTTTTTATGCCAGTTGGAAGCATTGGGTGAGGTCGAAACCGAAGAAGGTGTACCCGTCACGGAAGTCGAAGCGAGTGAAGTCGTTCTCGTCGTCCTGCGACACTTTGAAGGTCGAGGCGGTAACCTGTTGATTGTCCACGAACGCGACTAGGAATTTGATGTCATTGTGCTTGGCACTAAATGGGTTTTTATCTTACGACCCATTCAAAGCGTTGTTGTCGATGCGGCACAACACAGCACCAGACGTTTCAGCTGGGTGGCGAGGAACAGGTTTGTGTCCGTGTGCGACTACGCTCCCTGCGATATGGAGTACGCTTTACAGTCGACTGGACGCAACGGGTACTTGGCCATATCTCTGCCGACCGCTATCTGAACGGCAGGATTCAGGGTGGCTTTTCTTGCGAACAGTTCGCTCTTCCCGCCCTCGTAAGATTTTCTATGCACGAAAGCCATCATCGAACATTTCACCGGTCTATCCTTTTCGACGACTCTTTGCTGCCCTGACCCGTCGAGTCGCGGTCGCGCGTTCTATACGTTGCCTGTTCTGCTGTGGTCGCACGCCCGGGGTCGGCAACAGTTGGCATTACCATTGGAATTTCCTACCAAAACTTGACAAGGTTGCTTGACCTATGTAGGTGTGGCTGCCGTGCAACGCTGGGAAATTCGGCTAGTGCACAATAAAGAAGTAACACGAGCAGCGACAATATGATGACTCAAGGAGTTTGGTTCGATGTCCAAACGCGTATAGAGATGACTTCATTATGTTTGAAGACTTGAAATTGTTAACCGATTGGAAATTGCCTTGGTTTTGCATGATGTTAAGATCGGGTTCGTGGTGGTTTGGCACTATATCAATGTTTTTCATTGCACTATTCCTATGACATACATGCACTGTGCTGTACTATACTGAACATTAATGTAATTAATTGCACTGCATTGTAATACATTGCTATGCACTGCATTGTAATGTAGAGTGTTATATTGTGTTTTACCGTTTAGTATCATGCTTTATAGTGTTGTATTGTTATGTAGTATACTGTATTGTACTGTATTGTACTGTATTGTATTGTATTGACATTGCTACAAGACTGGAAATTTCCTTGGTTTTACATGATGTTAAGATTGGGTTCCTGGTGGTTTGGCACTATATAAATGTTTTTATTGCACTATTCTTATGACATGCATGTACTGTACTGTACTGTACTGTACTGTACTGAACATTAATGTAATGAATTGCACTGCATTGTAACGCAGAGTGTTTTACTCTATTTTACTGTTTAGTTATGTGTCGTGTTGTACTGTGCTCTATTGTAATGCACTATTTTGAATTATAGTGAATTGTATTGTACTGCATTTTGTTATATTGTGGCATCAACATCAAACAAATTAAATAGCCATTCCCTCAAACGCACGCATTATTATCGAAGCCTACATATACAATTCACTGATGAGGTTTCTCCACATGTTGATTAGTCGCATATATTATGTAAAAATTAGTTCGACAGTGCAGCAAAACAAAAGGGGCTTAGCAGTTAATAATCGATATGAGTTCGAGTATATATATATATATATATATATATATATATATATATATATATATATATATATATATATATATGTGTGTGTGTGTGTGTGTTTAAACAATTCTAATACAGATCCTTGTGACTGATTTTTAGTTGGAAACCTCCCCATGTACTTCAACACGGTGTTTTCTATCATTCATGCATTTTCTATCCGTTCGTTTGTGCCATCCCTACGACAGTTGGCTTTTAATTGATGTAGTAACGTTTGATGTGGCACTTTGACGAAAGCTTTCTGAACATCTAAGTTGAACATATATACTGGTGATCCCTCATATATCCACTTAATAAGTTTTTCTTTAAAACATAAAACATTTGTTGAGGATGACCTCTCTTTTAGGAATCCATTTTGAGATGAATTTGATATTTATGCTTAACAAGGAAGTTTACAATGCATGGTCTTTAATTGACCTTTCTAATGAACACTTCCACTATGTATACCACATTTAATCAAAATCAGAGTAATCAAAAGTACCACCAGTTGGTTGATTTCGTATGGAATTATATTAGGATAACCACCCCAAAATAACATTAGCAAATGTACATATATTTTAGGTGTCTATAATATTCTCTAAAAGCCTGACAAGTTGAATGAGACTTCGAAACACCATACAATTGTAGTAACTACAACATACTGATTAGGCAGTTAGTAGAACTTTGCCAAGTGCTGGAAACTACTAGAACTAAAATTATTAATGTTACGTGTTACATGTAACTAACTCCTTTGGTACAGCATTTGATTGCAATTCCAAAACAGAAACATTTAATTATTAGGGGCAAACTTGTAATAAAATCTTATATATATTTTTTTCATTATTGTATACATTAATATTAACATGGAGTTGAAACGACGCCTTTGCGGTGCACATTAAAGTTGTCATACTAGAAGTACCGGTCCAAAACTCACTTTATTGACCTCCTCTGTACCATTTTCACCAGTGAGGTTTACTTTTGATGAACCATAATGTGTGATTGGCTTTGGGTGTGATGCATCCAATGGATGCATTCCATGAAAAGTAATTGTTAATTATAAGTCCAATGTATTTTACACTATTTACTAACTATATTTGTTGGCTTCTCGAAGAATCATGGAAATTAATAGGTTTAACATGTCTTCTTCTTCCGAATCTTATAATTTGTTTGACAGGAGTAAGCTTTATTGTTGGAACGATGCATTATTTTGCTGAAATAGCAATTATTTAAATATTGTCATTGTTGTGGATGCATCGTTGTGTCGACTTTCTCAGTTAAAATACAACATAATCGATCTTACTTCCGTCGACTTGGGCTCACGTATTCGCCATTATATTATGTTATATAATGCGTCAGAGGCGCCACGGGCTATTTCAGATAGCCTTTATTGTGAATTCAGCGACAAAATAAATGGCAACCCGTTAATGTCGTGTCCGTGCTTGGTTGTAATAATGATGATTTGATGGCGTCAATGTTAATAACGAATGTAATTACCGATTCAGATCCACGGATAACAAAACTGTATATTATCGGCTCAATGGCAGGTTTGCAGTATTACCATATTACGGCGGACTATGTGGAAATTTAGCGGTG
>OY759268.1:10363934-10366434 GCA_963662155.1 Lamellibrachia columna | reverse complement strand
ATGTTACGTGTTCTTGGCATGCCGCTGATGCCATATTGACCCGTGTGACACTGACGCCTGATGCTAGAGATGTTGCTGCGCCACCAAGTGTCCCACATCTGGCTGCAGACTTGACACTGCGAGCCTCAGCATGTCCTCCAAATGTCCATCTGTTAGATGCGTTCATGGCTTGCATTATACGAAGTTCATCTTATAATAAAAATAATAATAATAAAATTACTTCTTTGGCGCCAATATCCTCGGAAAATCCAAGTTCAGTGGCGCAACAAAACCAAAGGATTAGGCATTCTCGTGACCATGTACAATGCAAAAAGTCGTCAACAGATGGATGGAGGTGACAAGAAGCTAAGGAGGATAGGCAGTTTTGATAAGATAGGTTTTCAGATTACGGCGAAATGAAGCTATATTTCTTGCTGATTTTACGCTGTCGGGGAGACAATTCCACAGAGTTGGTCTACATGTCCGGAGTAGCTAGATTGTTTTCTATGAGTGTCGGGAAGTAATTTGCATCCGGCAGTGGCGTTTCCCACAATCGAACCCTGGTCTCGAAAGCGGAGACAAACTGGCACAGTTCATGGATTAGTTATTCTCTTCTCTGGAGTTTGGCGTTCAGCAGAGTGAGGTTGCTCCGTGACGTAGACTAAAATGTAAAATCGCACATCCATAAGGGGTCAGTGAATGCCGGTACTTCTGCATCCTTCTTCTCCATGAATACGCTAATCTCATGTTTCAGCTCGTACACGTGGCACAGCATGGCAACCCAACCTAGTCTCATGTCTCAGCTCGTACACGTGGCACAGCATGGCAGCCCAACCTAGTCTCATGTCTCAGCTCGTACATGTGACACAGCATGGCAGCCCAACCTAGTCTCATGTCTCAGCTCGTACACGTGGCACAGCATGGCACCCCAACCTAGTCTCATGTCTCGGCTCGTACACGTGGCACAGCATGACAACCCAACCTAGTCTCATGTCTCGGCTCGTACAGGTGGCACAGCATGGCAACCCAACCTAGTCTCATGTCTCAGCTCGTTCACGTGGCACAGCATGACAACCCAACCTAGTCTCATGTCTCAGCTCGTACACGTGGCACAGCATGTGAACCCAACCTAGTCTCATGTCTCAGCTCGTAAACGTGGCACAGCATGACAACCCAACCTAGTCTCATGTCTCAGCTCGTACACGTGGCACAGCATGACAACCCAACCTAGTTTCATGTCTCAGCTCGTACACGTGGCACAGCATGGCAACCCAACCTCGCCAGGGCACTTCGGTTTAATGCAGGAATTGTTAATATTGCACATTCCTCTCGGACGGAAGTTGTTGGAACTGCCAGTGATTTAACGAGTGATGACGAGTGTTATTCAAAACAACACATTATCACTCAAACACAAAAAGATAGAACATTCATGTCTGCATGTTGGCAAAAGTGAATTAATTAAAGTTTAAAGGAAGTGAGAAATATTTAATATGTTCATCACGTGAAAATGGTATTACCGAGTTGCATTATGTGATATGTTTCGCCTAGACGTCTCGTCTAGAATTTAGTCTTATTTACTTACGTATTATTTTTTATTTTATATATCAATATTGCGGGCGCGGGCCGCGCCATGCATAATCTCGCTATCAGTCCGCGGGCCGCATGAAATAGCTCTGCGGGCCGCAGTTGGCCCGCGGGCCGCAGGTTGCCGACCCCTGATATATATAATAAATAACATAGGTCCTAGGATTGAGCCCTGTGGTATGCCAGTTGTTATTGTTAAAATGTTTGATTTTATATGATCAATTTCAGTATAGTGTTTACGGTTACTTATGTAGCTATTGAATAAATTAAGATTTGTACAATTTATACCATAATAGTTTAATTTGTCAGTTAAAATTAAATGGTCAATGGTATAGAATGCTTTAGAAAGATTGAAATATATGTTTATGGGTATTTCATCCTGATCCATTTGGGTTAAAATCCTATATAGTAATTCTAGTGCAGCATATTCCGTTGAATGCTTGGGTCGAAAACTATATGGATGTTCAAAGAAAAGTGTTGAGTATTTTAAATAAGTTGACAATTGATCAACAATAATTGTTTCCAATACTTTTGAGATAGCTGGTAGAAGATATATGGGTTTATACTTATAAAATAGTGTTGGCTCATCTTATTTATAAATTTTAATTACCTAAGCAATTTTTTTATTTATCATGGAATACTCCTGTGGTTAATGCTTCATTTGTTAATAATGCTAAAGATTTAGTTAGTGCAGGTTCAATTAATTTTAGTAGTTTGGTGGAATAACCATCAAATCCATAAAACAAATGTTGGGTAGATTATTTATTATTCTCTTTAGAGTATATTCTTAAATTTGTTTAAGGGTAAAAACAGAGTTACCTTTTTATTTAGATAATACGAATGATCATGGAAGCCTTTGTATTTAAATACATTACATTTATTTGCAATTTCCAATTCATCTGTCATAATATAATTTTATTCTTTAAAATATGTAGGA
>OY759268.1:10281434-10361434 GCA_963662155.1 Lamellibrachia columna | reverse complement strand
ATTTTGTTATTGATAATCTGTACTAGTGGCCTCTTGTCCTGCTTGAGGCATATCTAAGTAACCCCCTGCGCTTCTACTTTAAATAGTGTTGACTACCAAACATATTCATTATGCTACCCATGCCACTGTCTACTGCTGTTGTGAGTCCATCCGCAAATACTGCTGCCCCCTTTCCACTTAGATGGAGCCCGTCCTTCATGTACATATCAGCCCCGATAACTTCCAACAGACCGCTAGCTTCTTTAGTTTCTTTACCTTCCTCGTTTCGAATGCCAGTTTCGATCGTCGCGCAGTCAGGTCCTCGTTCAGGAAGATGTGTGCGTTTCGTTGTTGTGCGTTATGTTTCTTTAATGTGAACCGGGCGCGATACACGTAATCCCGAATTCGCTCAATTCGAAATCTGACGATGATGGGTCGACTGCCGGTACGCTTTCCACCTAAGCGGTGGCTCTCTAAGTCGTGCAGTGAGGGTGGAGGGGTGACACACATATTTTCTTTAAACACTGCCAGTACAGTGGCGTCGGTGTCCTCGTCTCAGGAATCCCGTGAATCCGTAAGTTGGGCCACGTTTTGTATTGTTCTAGGTTGCCGATGCTTTCTTCGAGTGCGTTTATCTTCTTCTCTAGCTCATCGATACGTATGTCCTTTGCCTTTACCTGTTTGGTCAGGTATTCGATGTGCGCGTTCAGCGAATCGATCTTGTCCGCTAGATCGCATGGGTACATACCTTTTTCAACTCTTGCAACTACTGCGACATCATTTAATAGTTCAATAATTCGTGTCGTGTCTAACTGCTGCCTCGTGTTGGTCTAGGAAGCATTGCAGGACTCAGTTCACAACAATAAATTGTTTTGGTGTGACAATATTCTATCACTTCACGTGGCAATATTCTATCACTTCTTGCGTGGCTGTATTATATCACTTCATGGTTCCAGTATATCTATGTAATAGTAATGCACATTCTTGCGTATAGTTTGCCCATTTAGCGTTCGCAGCGCCTCTTATTTTCCTGATAATCACTTCATATTCGGAACTGTGCAGAAGGACAACAACATTAAGCCGCCATCTTGAACTCGACTGGTATCATGATTGTAATTATTTTCTAGTCACTCACTGTGTAGCTGTTGTATAGTGTTTTATTTGTTGTTATTAGTTATTACATAAATAATTATGCAAAGGATAGAGTATGAATCGACGTAGATCGACCGATATTTTTAAGATATTTATATCATTATACACATTTTGCAAACTGTTATCTGAGGTGTGGGGTGGGATGCTGAGCCCAGATGAAAGTTATTCATATGTTGTAGGACACTGATGTTCTGAGATGACCCCTAAAGTGGTGTATATCTATATCATTAGTATATCAGTCACCTTCTCGATGTGTCTACTCATGTTTGTGTGGATCGAGCGTCTTGTACCGTTTAGACGTCCGCACTCGGTCAACATGGATCTACAACGAGAGAAGAAAACTGCAAATATTTTTTTTATTCCGATTTTAATCCAATACAGGCTTAGGTGTTTGATCCAATTCAGAGGTTCTCGTATTGTATTTGCGTACATAGAAGTTGAGTTTAAATGTGTCAACCCAACAGTTTGCTTAAATCAACAATATCAGTACTTTTAACTTAATTTCTTATTATTTTGAAATTTAGTGACTAACCTTATATTTAAACAGCATTTTTTTAATATAACTGTCGTATCACGTCATTTAGCTAAATGAGTTATGATTATGCGTGTGACTAACCTAATGAAATTAGCCTAAGTTACGCTGCCATTAGTAAATATTACTACAATAAAATAATCGTTCTGGTCACATTTGTGTCATTTTGGTAAATAATTCTTAGGCTCAGCATACGGTTAGAATATGTGTTAGTTTATATGTTTTTATTTTTAGCAATAAAACGTGTTTACGTGTTTAATCTTACATATCCTACCGGAAATGGTGGCCATTTCAAGGTATGTTGGGCGATTTCAAGAACATATATCATATTAAAACATTGCACTGGCTTCCTCTGCGATATCGTAGTATTTCCAAGATCTGTACAATTACCTGTAAGGCACATTTTATCGAAGCAACCAGCATATTTACATTCACTACTCACTTCTGCAAGACAGCTTCGATAACCTAATCATCAGTCACGCTGTTACCAATGTTAAAACACATGTCGGAACTACAGCTGCTGCTTATTATTATTATTATTATTATTATTATTATGTAGTGAGTGTGTTCGATATATTTTAACTTTTTATTGACAATGGATGCTCAAATGTTGTCAGTTCATGTTATTTAAATTGTATATGTGTAATGTTATTTCGAAGCATTATAAGTGGTGGTCAATAAATTATAGCAAATTATTATAAAACGTAATTATTGAAAATCCTCCTCAGTATTAATGATGTTTGATGTTGTATATAAAATTATGTAATATAAAAAAAAAAAAAAATTAAAAGTGAAGAAGTTTTAGCCGTGTGTGTGTGTGTGTGTGTGTGTGTGTGTGTGTGTGTGTGTGTGCGTGCGTGTGTGTGCCTAACAAATGCGTGTCCACATAAAAGTACAATGAAAATTAGATTACATGATTAATTTCAAACGTAGTTCAACTGTTTTTTTCCCAAAAAAGCTCTACATTTCGCAATATATGTGCTTCGAACAACTCCACCGGGAATTAATGGGGTTCGGAACTGGCCCGCCATTGTCCATGAAGTAAAACCTATATTTAAAGTTGTTGATCCGACGTGTTGGAAAAAGGTAAAGGTAAATTCCTATATACCGCTGATTACAGTCCATGGAACTGCAGAAAGCGTGTTACACTTCATCCGCTGCAAGACTTGTTCATTTCAACGCCAATTGGACTTTTATGGGAAGCATAGAACCACGCTGCAATTATTACGCAAATATTATTCATGTACATACCCACCACTGTGTATAACTGGGTACTCGTTTATACAGTTGAGTGAATTGGAGCAACGTGGTGTGAACAAAATTGCCAAAGTTTCGAAACGCAGCAACAGGATTCGAAACCGGGTACGCTTGGTTGATAGTCGGATGTTCTAACCACTATGTATACCCCACATGGTTTTGCATCCGTACCGTCAGTACTCGTTGTGTTAGCGAAGAGCATTCTTCGAAGGTCAGCGTGTTAGCGAAATATTTGTAACAACATAATTGTTTTTGTTTAAGTCGTTTATTATTCCTTGACACACCCCGGATTACGGAGCGGAAACGATGTAACCCTGGCTAAAGTCAGCAAATTAAATGATTTAAATTGTATTGTGAACGTCAACGGTTATCACGTTGCCGTTATGTTCTAAGAACTCTGTACCATAAATGCATATGTTAATGTATAACTACATGTGTGCTTGTGTGCGTGCGTGCGTGCGTGCGTGCGTGAGTGCGTGTGTACGTGTGTGCAATAATAACTAATGCAAACATAACTGCTATGACAAAATATTAGCTAACCGTACAAATACTATTTCAGTAGTCGCCTTCTCGCGATGTTCAAACGTACAATTGCATTTCCAGTAGTAGTCGCCTTCTCGCGATGTTCAAATCCTACAAATGTAATGCATTTTTTAGTAGTCGCCTTCTCCCAACATACCACTGTCCAACCTAGGTTAGATCAGTTCCCATCGATTGTATAGTCCACCGGACAGTGATACGAGTCAGTAAACATTACAGACATGTTTCCTAACACAATGCCTACTGCTAGGACTCCCGTCTAGCATAGCTCAACAATGGCTATTGAAAACTTGTTACATAATATAGTGGCTATCATTACGAAAGTAGTGTAAATATAAAATAAATGTATAATATTCACATTTTCACAACTGTCCCCTCCCAAGATAATTCATTTATTATTTACATGACAATTGCATCAAACGTAGTTCATTTATTACAACCCGCAGCGACTTGGAAAGTCTGCAGTTGTGTTATATGTGCCTTTAATAATGCCTACTCGTTTACAGTACATATGAATGTGTAGATCCCAAAGCATGAAACGATCATTACTGATATTAATACGATTCAAGAAAACTAAAGGCTGAAGATCCGTCTCTATTATGAAATCCGTACCGTACAAGTACATATGTAACCGTTTAGTTGCCCAGAACAATCCCAAACACTCGCGTTCAATCGTTGAATAGCGAGCCTCTGCCTCACTGAGCTTTCTACTAATGTACATTACTGACATATTCATGCCATCATATTCCTGTAATAGTTCATCACCTAAACCTCCATCCGACGCATCCATACCCAACACAAACTGTTTTTTGGTTAGTTAGGAAGTTTAAGGATTTGCTTTTTGGGTCCGTTATCTCTGTAAGGCTTCCACAGCACCGCTAGACTCATCGTCCCATTCAATCTGATTAGGTGCTCCTTTCTTCAGTATATACGTCAGTGGCTTTGCCTCATAGGGGTAGTTATCAATTAACTTTTAATAATACCCAATTGTGCCCAGAAATGACCTGAGTTCCTTTTTGGTTGGTGGAAATATCGTGCCTAGAATGTTTTCTAGCTTGTTATAGTGTTGTTTTATGGACCCGTCTCCCACTCTATGTCCAAACAGGTTAAGTTCAGCATGTCCAGTTTCACACTTAGACGGTTTGGCAGTCAAACCGTGTCGTCGTAACCTCTCAAACACTTGTCGTATGGTACTTATGTGTTCATCCATGTCACTGTGTGGGGTACTTTTTTCATCCCGTGTCACTCTATGGGGTACTATGTCATCCCATGTCACTCTATAGGTTATATGTTATCCACATACGACTCAACGTTATGAACATCGTGCAACAAGTTCCGGATCATTCTGCAACATACTGCTAGGGCATTCACGAGACCAAATGGCATGTGTTTCTACTGCCACAGGAAACGCTGTATATTTGCGATTTGATAGGTACTTGCCCAAACCGTTTAGTTAAATCATTGCGAGAAGTGAATTTGTCATCTCCCATCTTATTCAGAATGACATCTTGGTTCGGTACAGGTCCGGCGGAAACATTTTTTTTGCATTTAGTCTGCGAAAATCGATGCAGTATCTAACCGACCCAACCGGTTTCCTCACTACAACAGGATAGTTTGCATATTCAGATATAAACGGCTCTATGATATGTGCCTTTAGCATCTCACTTCTTTATTCATATATTTGTTCAAAGCATATGTCACTGGGTAGGCGCTGACTCTGAAAGGGGCGTCGTCTGTCACTTCGATTGCACATTCTGTTAGGTCCATATTTCCTGGAAAGTGTGTCAATACATCGCTGTACTCTTTCAACAAGTCTCTTACTTCTCGATATTGGTCTTGGTCAATGTCCGAGCTGATCTTAATATCTTCCCAAATCTGTATGGTTCTGAGTGGACAATTATTCATTTATCACATGCACCTTCCCCAAGGTCTTCATTATTGTCGCTGTCTACCGGATCACATTCAGCCACCACGACAATCTCAAGACGTCTGTTGCCGCATATAATTGGCACCCCTTCTTCTACTGTGTTCCTCGTTGTATATATATGTAACACATTAGCATGAAGCATCTTGTTTTGTCCGTCAATATCACTAACATAGTCATTCTCTCTCACCTTTTTGATGATAATATAAGGACCTCGCCACTGCATCTGTTGTTTGTTCATCTTTGTTGGCAGAAGTAACAACACTTGGTCATGCACTTTAATAATTGTCATCTTCGCTTTTTAGTTGAACCTTTTGTGTTGCAATGTATGAGCGTATCATAATTCGTCATGTGCCAGCTTACACGTTTCTTCTATTTTTGTCTTTCAACTCCAGCACGTACTAATAAGTTGCTATCGTATCTTCGTTTGCCCACCTATATCGTATAACGCTCATGGATTCTCGCACATATATCGTGTACTAATTCGAAAGGTGAAAACCCTAATCTCTCCTGGGGAACTTCTCTGTATGAGAACAGTTGTGCTGGTATATACCTATCCCAGTAACTTTTTGTCGGCACCTATCTGTTCTAGCATCCGTCGAATTGTACCATTGATCCGTTCAACTCACCCATTACACTGTGCGTGGTATGAAGTTCTATGTAGCTGTCGAACAGGTAACATATGCGAAACATCACGCATAATATCAGAAACGAAATGAGATCCTCTGTAGCATAATATCTCTTTAGGAATGCCTATCCTGCAGAATACGTTTACCAACGCTTCTGCACACTCTATGTTATATATATATATATATATATATATATATATATATATATATATACATATATATATATATATATATATATATATATATATATATATATATATATATATATATATATATATATATACATATATATATATATATACATATATATATATATATATATATATATATATATATATATATATATATATATATATATATATATATATATATATATATATATATATATATATATATATATACCTATCGTGGGTATATATTCTGGATATCGTGTGACACAGTCGACCAACGTCAATATCCAAATATGCTTTCATCCTGACATCGATAGTGGTTTGACCAAGTCTATTGCTACACGATCGAATGTTTCACCGATGATAGGCATACCTACAAATGGTGTCTTCCCACATCTGCTTTCCGGCACTGTCCGTTGACAAATATCGCATGCCGTTATCATACGCACCCGGCCAAAATGAAATGTTCGTGTCTTTGTCGTATGTCTTCTTAATAGCCAAGTGACCGCCCAATGTTGAATCGTGAGCTACATCTAGTACAGATGCACGCAGAGAAGGGTAACACTACTTGTTTTTGTACTATCGATCCCTTATCCAGTGGTGATGTGAATTGTCTATACATCAACTCATTGTTCTTATCTATATAGTACATTTCAGTGCACCTCTGTTTTGAACTTTCTCCACTTTTTATATTCTTTGTTGCAGTTGATCTAGAGTTTTGTCTGTTTCTTGCAGTATTCTAAACTATTTACTGGACATATTGACCATGTTCGTTTTAGCTAATTTCAGGGGTCGTAGTGGTTTATCCTTGCTTTGTTAGCGTGTCACTATCCATCTTGCTATCTCATGATTAGTAATATCATCAATAATTCTATCAATGTCTACTGTTGTATTGCATATACAGTGTTCTTCTTTAACTTTAAAGTTTCTGGATTATCATGGTTCCAATGACCAAGACGTAAGCGGGATAGTCCACAGCTACGCCTTCCACTATCCCAGTGTGGCATGGAGTGTCTACCGTTTTGGTTTCAATTGGAACTTCACAAAGATACTTTCTAATGACCATAGTGGAACGACCGCTATCACATAAGACTTCAACCAAGTTTGGTCGACCACGTACTTGTCCTATTGCAACTACCTTTATGTTGGTCAAATGCCAAAGCGGCCATTTCCTTTAACTGAATTATTTTACCGCTTTTATCTTCAATGTAGCAAACATCTCCAACATGTTTCGTGGTTAACTTTATGACACCTTCGAACAACAAAGCGTCTTCACACGCCAATGTCGTCACGTTTGGTCCAACTCTGCTTTTGCTCACATATATAAGTGTATTGTCCATGTTTTGATGAATACCTCGAGCATAGTGTTTAGCGGAACAACACATCCAACATGTCCAACCGGTGCTACATGTATTTGGATTGTATTGGCGTGATTGTCCTATGCTGCTACAAAACCGATTTGGTATCTCCATATGTAAGTTTTTGTTATTTCTATCTGGTCCTCTAACATCACGACTTTCACTCTTGTTTTTATCGGGCTTCTAACAGTGTTGAAACGATTTGCGATGAGCTTTTATATACTTCTCCGCAATAACACACATCTCCTTGAACGAGTCGGGTGTTCTTTCCTCAATGACACTCGTAAGTATATGGAACAACCATTCCCTAACACTTGTTCGCGGTCTGTTAAGTCCCAAACACCATCAATTGTCCGTGGAGTCTCACTCAACTCAATCCATATATTTATATAGCCTTTAACACGGTTTCCAAACTCTCACCATCCTCAGTCCCTTGTCCCTAAAGTCAGCGTCAGTCAGATGATAGCGATTTAACAATGCTATTTTCAGTAAATCATAGTTGTTACCGTCATCAGTGCTCATACGATGGAATACTTCCAAAACATCACCATTCAACAGAACACATGCATCGTAGCATACCCATCAAAGCGTTGCAAATATGCGTTTAAATCGTCAGTCAATTATTCGAAAGATGGTAATTTAGGAAGAGCCCCACTAAACCCTCTTGTTGGATTCGCCTGTTCTGATTGACCACTAACTGTTACGTCAGACCTGAGTTGGATTATGTATCATTCATGGCGTCGATCAGCCTCCTTTTCCTCACGTTCATGACGTCGATCAGCTTCCTTTCCCTCACTTCACGCTCCCTTTCCTTACATTCACGCTCCTTTTCCTCACCTTCAAGTTCTCCTTCTAACCTTCAAGCTGCCTCCCTCGCTCACATCACACACTGGTTGCAGCGTTTACATTGGCTGCCTGTTCATTTGCGACCAACTTATAAAGTGCTTTTATTTACTTATTGTGCTTTAAATGGTCTGGCGCCTGACTACTTTGCTGAGGTAATTAGCTACCGCCCCATTAACATAACTTTTATTCGTGCCGGCTTCACTGACTGTCACACATGATGATCGCCATTTCGCGTTTTGCTCAGCCATTCTATGAAACAATTTATCACCTTCTCTGAGGACAACGAAATAATTACAAGTGCTTAAGACACTTTTTAAAAAACTCAACTTTTTAAACAAGCTTTTTCATAACCCACTGTTGAGGAAATTATTTGTGCATTCATTAGATATTGAAAATTTTATTTTCTTAGCTTATTTATTTTGTTATTTTCACTTGTATTTCTGAACTTATGTAAACTATATTTCTTAAGATGTTGTTTTAGTAATTGTATTTAGCTTATTTATGGTTATATTCTTAGTCTTAATTGTATACATGAATATATTTATAGTATTTTTTATTTTAATATATTTAATTTGTTGGCAGTTTCATAATAATGGTTTACTTTGTATTACAAACTATATTTAAAGTTGTTTTATATCATATTTTAAAACGGTTATTTTGCTTACATTGTTTCGCATTTGTGTAGGCTATTATCAGTGTAATTATTATGGCCTGTAAAATATTACTATGTATGTAAAGCGCCTGAGAGCAATCTCGATTGATCGGGCGTTATATATGTACTTTTATTATTAATATTATTATTATTACTCTCAATTAATGTGTATCCATTATTTATCTGTCAATATATAAACAATGATATTCCGTAGTGGTTCAGAGCGTAGCTATAGCTATAGTAACTTTGGTATAACCATGTTACAAAAAATATGATGCAATGACTGTAAACATTTGAATGACGCTCAAGAAACATTATAATAATTTGCAATTAACAATTGATGTGAACGATGCACACATGAAAAGTATTAAATCAATTAAGGTCATGCGCACGGGATACACAACGACTACAAATGGCCCGCTTGCCGATATCTGTCTGATGGACAGCTCATTGTTAGTCGTTGCCAGTTACTGGATTCCAGCTTAATATGTTGTTGGCTTTTACGCTGTATATACTGACAAGGAACAATTGTTGAAAAACTTTAGAAAATTGTTGCAAAACATAAATGTTATTACTTAGGCAATTTGATTTTTTATGGGACACACTAGTTCTTAATGAAGTATTATATATGTGCTTGAGAGGTTTGCATATGACATTTATGACCTTTGCAACAATAAGAATACTTATGTCTTCAAAGTCTGAAGATTTATCTTGTGTACACGCTTCCTCTGTAATTATAATATCTTCCTCATCTACAATTTTGAGGAACAAACTTTGTTCAATACTACCTCCCAAATAATAATATACAGACATATTTTCATCCGGATTGGTGATATTCTTTGCTTAATTAGGACCAAGACTTGGAAAGAAAAAACATGTTAAGTTAATTTGAAAAACAGTAAAACTGTTGGATGGTTAATCGTCAGGCGCTATTTACGTAATTCGGTACTAAAAATCGCCCATATTGCTTTACTATTTCCTTTATTTTTTGACAATAATTTACTGTAGTGTGCTATTTCAGTCAATCAAAATATATAAGTTAATTTATTTTTCTAAGTTTTAATGCGAGAATCCGCAGTTTGAGTTCTGCCCCGGAGAAATGTTCTGTACACAACATACTTCTTAAGACACTTATTTTGTATCCGTTTGTAAACCAGGGTTTGTTCTTACAGGTTTGCTCAATTGTAACCTTCCCAAGTGGGCAGTGATGGTGGTACAATGTACTAAATCTGCTGACAAAGTATACGCCATATTTACATAACCGGTTTGTAACACACTTTTCCACTTTTATTGCCTCAAACTTTCAATAAACAAAATACATTATCATAAATTACGTTTCTTTCATATTTATTTGTGTTGTATTTATGTTTGTGTCAAGCGAAAATCGGCAAATCATTAATGTTATTGATCAATAACCCAGTTCTAAGTAATTAATTTTATTAGTATGTATATTATATATTAAAGTACACGACTTTGTGTTAATTCTACTCAGTCTGTTTATTAAAGGATGCAAACCTAAGCCATACATACAATCTAAAAAACGCTTTGTCCATTGTATGTTTCAATATTTTGGAGATCGATATTACAGCCACTACATACAAAGATATATTTAATTGGCATCAGTAAACAATTTTCAATGTTCACACAATATAGGTTTATGTCTAACCCCGGTGTTCCGTAGACACAAATATATTTATGTGTTTTTTCATGTATAATTCGACAGTGACACGTTCACATATATGCGCTATCAACATGGAGTGTACTGCCTGAATTGTGCAAGATAATATTTTATTAATATATAATGCCTCACCCACTATTTTTTATCATATCATACAATGTGTCATTTCATATGCCTCGATATATTATTTAATATATAAAATAAATCCAACTCCCATTCTCTCTCTCTCTCTCTCTCTCTCTCTCTCGCTCCCCCCCTCTCCCTCTATCTATCTTTCTCTCTATCTCTGTCTCTGTCTCTGTCTTTTTCTCTGTCTGTCTGTCCGCCTCTCTCTATATATATGTATGTATGTATGTATGTATGTATGTATGTATGTATGTATGTATGTATGTATGTATGTATATATATATATATATATATATATATATATATATATATATATATATATATATATATATATATATATATATATATGTATGTAAGTATGTATATATATATATATATATGCATACATACATACATACATACATACATACATACATACATATATAGAGAGAGAGACGGACAGACAGACAGACAGAGAAAAAGACATAGACAGAGACAGAGATAGAGAGAAAGAGAGATAGAGGGAGAGAGGGGGGAGCGAGAGAGAGAGAGAGAGAGAGGGAAAGAGAGAGAGAGAGAGAGAGAGAGAGAGATAGAGAGAGAGAGAGAGAGAGAGAGAGAGAGAGAGAGAGAGAGAGAGAGAGAATGGGAGGTGGATTTATTTTATATACTAAATAATCTATCGAGGCATATGAAATGACAAATTGTATGATATGATAAAAAATATTTATAATAGTCGGCTCCATGAACCGTTCGTGTACGAGCGTTTGACGAAGATCACGTAACTCGCAACAATCGAACAAAACACCCACAGCTTTGCTAACGATTGTACGTACTGTTGTTGCGATATGTGTAATATGTACATCAAACTTCCACTTAGGTTCTTTCATAATATCCCCACCCGGGGGAATATAGGGAATTTGTTGATGGATGAACCATAACTGTGGACCAACAATCACCAAAGGCACGCATAAAACAAGTCAGCCCAAAACACGCGAACCTGACGAAGATACGAATTAATATACATATCGAGACAAGACTAATTTATGTAATATGTTAATATAATGCATTTTAGTGACAATGGTGATTGCACGGAATAAATCATAGCGGATGAAATTACCACGGCGTGTATTCAGGACCACGGATAATTACACTATATAGTGTCGGTTCAGTAGCAGGTTTGCAGTTTCGCCATGCTATGGTCGACTATGTGGATGTCAAACGGTGTTCTAGGATAATGAGATGGAAATCAATCAGTTGTCGCATCTAGGCACATGGAAGGCGAATCAAGTAAGTACTTTGCTTAAACATGTTGCATGATATGTACAATGCACACCATGGTTGACAGGAAATGTGTATACTTCACATGGTCTGCTACGTGTTTGATGATAAATAAATCATGTTGTTCAACATTTCAAAGAAGACCGTTCAAAGAATATAAATATATATAAAGAATAATTATTTGATCAGGCATACATTTTCAAAAGAGCTCTGGAAAACACACCAGGGAACTTAAACGCTACAAGGTGTCATCCATCCTTGATGATACTTTCAATTGTGATGTTTTACTGAGTAGTGTGCCAATTTATGAAAATTATGAGTGTACAAATCACATAGATACGTAGCTAAATTTGGCATCACAATGTTTGGAATGAAGAGGATTATATATCAACAGTGTAGCCAGAACTGAAATTACAAAACAGAAAATATACCAGAGTATTTACCTATTGCTTTATAAGCAGTTGATTGTTCTTGCTAATGTTATTCTAAATGCTATGCACTTTTCTTTCCTTGTGATAGATGCAGACACCAGTATTTGCGACTGACTAGCTGCGAACAAGCCTTCGTTATGGAATCAGTTAATACATTCAACATGACCAATGGTTCAAATAAGATACTGCACCATGTCTTAAACGACAGCTTGGCTTTGACGACGAACACAACAACACAAGGAAGGGATTCGTTTAGCCTTGAAATTATTCTTCTGAGTGCGCTAGGGTTGCTGGGAAATGTGCTTGTACTTGCGGTTTATGTCCGACATATGACAACGTCGATTAGAGTATACATGTTTTCACTGGCCGTCGCCGATTCATTGGCCTGTTTTTGCGTTGTTCTTTTCTTGTCAGTTGGCGTTACTGACCTCGTGACAATGTTGGCATTTTCCTCTGTTATCAATACTTCGTTGTCATTTTCTATGTTTCTTCTGGGGTTTGTGTCGATCGAGCGTCTTGTTGCTGTTAAACGCCTACATACGTTCAGCATGGATCCACAGCGAGCGAAGAAGTATATAATTATCATCGCTGTGGCTGCAACGATATTCATAACACTGACAACTGTGGCGACGTTGATGAGGTATGACAGGTTTGTTAGAATATCAGCCTCGTGCGTATCTGTTTCTTGTACATGTATAATGATCACTTGCTATACGTTAATGGCGGCTGCTTTGTTGAAGAAAGTCCGAGCCTCTCGGAAACAAGTCGGAGTGCTAAGCGTGACGCGATCTTCACAACAGGGAACTTCACGTACAGTTATCGCAGCTGTAGACACTGCCTGTTCCAATGATCCAGGACCTACAAATATATCGACGATGGTTAAAGGCAATGTGCACCACGGTGCAACGAAATCAGTGGCAGCGATCGCTACCAGCAATATAACAACAAACCAGGCCAAAGCTTTCAAAAATGTGATGAAGTTATTCATTATCACGAGAGTTTTCATAGCTTCCTGGGTGCCGATATGGTTGATGCAAATGGGCGTTTACATATCGGAGGCAGTGAGACGATCAATGATAGCAAACTATGTCGTCAATCCGTTTATCTACAGCGTCGCCAGTGTACAGTTCCGGGAAGACGTGCGACAGTTCTACCGCCAGACACGCGTCAAACTGTCCGCTTGTTACCACTGAGCATAGAAACAAACATTTTGGAAGAAGTGAGGCGATGATTTATTCTAAACTGTGTTGTCAAATCCAATCATCTACGGACGGCGTGGCCAGTGCGCTGTTCCTGGAAGACGTGCGACAGGGCTACCTGCACACACGTTTCACAAACTGTCTGCTTGTTACCACTATGTGTCTATTGCACGATCGAACTGTCGGACAATGGATCCAAGCGTGTTAGAAACGATAAAATCCCTTGATGTGCACAAATCAAGCAGAACTCTCAAGTTCACTCATAGCGTATTTGCGAAGCGTTTTCTTTGTTAGTTAGATCACTTGATGAAATTGATGATATTTTAGGAGTATGTGCAAGCATTGTTTAATGTTAGCTTTCTTGTGTATATTTTAAACAAAATAAACAACTGCAAACTGCTTAATTAGGATATTTTTCTTTGTGATCCCCACATTTATTCATATTGTACAACACGTATATTAGATACATACAACCCGTACATTCGGAAAAGGAGTCTGAATAGTGTGTATATTAAACATGTTGATTATAAGTTGCATATATTGTATAAACGCTTTGGTGCTTTATAAATATAATATTGTCGTCGTGTTGTCTTAATGTCATTGAGTGTGTTTAATGTTCTGTGAATCATATTAATATATTGTTG
Source organism: Lamellibrachia columna (assembly GCA_963662155.1). Taxonomy (NCBI): domain Eukaryota; kingdom Metazoa; phylum Annelida; class Polychaeta; order Sabellida; family Siboglinidae; genus Lamellibrachia; species Lamellibrachia columna. The sequence continues at coordinate 10,347,057 of OY759268.1, read as the reverse complement.
CATGGGACAACGGCTAATGACGTATAACTACTAACCATTTACGTGTGAAGAATATATGACAACATTGCGCCGTAAACTAATAACCTACCTGCTAAGCTTGCTTCTCCTCGGTAGTTACCAAGTGTACCAAACCAACTGTTTACAATTAGAACTGCTTATCAATTATGTATTTTATTCTAGCAAGTACAAACCAAAATAGTTACTGAGTGAAAGTGCCTCGTTTTATTGATTGTTCTAGCGTGAAAAGACGATTTGGTTAGTATTCGTATTGACATGTCCAATCACAATTCGCATTCTACAAAATGTGTTATTTAAACAAGAACAGCAACCAAAGAACTATCCTCTCTAAGTCAACTTCATAATAATAGTACAATTAATAACGTAATAATTTGCTGGTTAGCATGGTTGTGTTTGTTATGTTGTGGAAGTTAATAACATGGTGATGCATAAATAAAACTATATGGTTGTCATATATGTAAAAGTGACATTGTTCAAACGTGTGTATACACGATTAATGCAACGCAGTTGAATGGTACGCTCCACACAAGGTTGCATTACCGAACATTGCAGCGGGAATATCTTACGTAGGTTTACTTAGGTTCTTCCTGACCGTAGGCGGTGGCCTTTCGAAGCAAATTTAATATACTTCACTCATTTTAGGCTAATTTAATTTCATGTTAGGTTTGTTTCCGAAAGAAATAACATACTTCACTCATTTATGCCTTTTTGGCATATTCTAACTAACATCCAAATATATATTGACATGACTGAATATTTCAATTATTCGTTTTACAATTCTTACTTCTGATCTATTTATAAGTGCTTTATGTATATGTTAAGGCAAATCGTAATGTAATTTGTCTTCCATCGATAATAGACTAGTCCAATGCCAGCCATGTTGGACGTTGGCAATAAATCGTTCAGTCGGAGAGAGATCACATAATGGCAGATTATATTTTATGATGTAAAGTTGGACATTTTGTATTAATAATTTTGGACATGTTATGTTTTTGTGATAATGTGCTAAATAATGAAAATTATAAAATGGTAACATACAAAATATGTTCCATTCTTCAACAATAGCATAATTTTTTATGTATGTACTCATTATTGTATTGTTTTATACTCTCAAAAGCAATATTCTTTATATGTATTTTATTTTGTAACATTCAACTAAAATATGTTTTCACTCGAAATGTAATGGCAACTAGCACCGCATTAGGTTTCTTAAAAATGGGTGTATTTAATTGTGATTACTTTTGCATGTAATTCAATAATGTAATTGACATAACTAAATACATAGAAACCGTCATTTTATTATTGTCACCAATGTTAGTCAACACAAAATCACAATACAATTTTAAAATGCAGTCAACGTTACAGGCATTATATAGAAAATGATAAATACTCTTTTTAAGTATTATACATGCAATTGGGGAGGAATCTAGTAATGGGATGCCTTATTTGAAGATGTTTTACAACATGGCCATAACCTGCCACCCCAACACAACACAAGGGTGTAATTTGCTTGATAGTCCTGCATTGTTTCATTGATGAAGTATTTATGAAGCCATGAAACTGTCAACCTACTTGTCTTTTCAAATTGTTTTCAAAAGTGGCTTAGCAATTGTTTACATCGTTGTGAGTGTTAACGGGTATGCCGTAACATATTAATAATATGGAATGGATGTAAAGCAGACTGATGTTTTCCTGTTTTTATTTACTTGGCGCCTGAACAACATAAATATGCATTCATGTTATCATACTAACAATTGTTTTGTAATCGAGAATGATTCGTTCAGTGCCAAATATTGTGCTATGGAAATATTCACTAACATATGTGAGACTTCCATGACAGGTAAATATTTTGTGTTAGTTTAATTAACTGGAATGAGTGTGCAAAACGGATTCATATACTTATTCTTTTGTAACATAGTTAAGCAAAATGCAATCCATAAAATCAAGCAACAATACTAGTTAAGCGCAAATCGACAAGATTGTGCTGTTTAACAAGATTTAACAAGATTTGCCATCCAAGCCAAAGGCCCAGATGGCAAATGGACAAGGAAGCCATTGGCTTATCGAGAGTCCAACAATGTTAATTTACTTATAACCCGCCCTCCTGAGATATGTGTCAACCTTGTTTTTAAACATATTCACGCTGCTAGCAGTTACACAATCTGTAGACAATTTGTTCCATTCATTTATTGTCCTCTGTGAGAACGAGTGCTTCCTGATGTCCAATCTACATTGATCCTTTACTATGTTTACCTCATGTCCTCTAGTTCTGCTATCCTTCTTGAGTGAAAAAAACATATTTCTTTCAATATTTTCATACCCATTCAATATCTTAAAAACTTCAATCTGATCTCCTCTTAACCTCCTTGTCTCTAGAGTTGTTAAACCACATTCTTTCAGGCGTTCTTCATAACTAAGGTATCTCTGTTCTGGAATCATTTTAGTTGCTCTCCTTTGTATGCGTTCAAGCGTATATATATCCTTCTTACGATATGGTGTCCATGTTTGTATACAGTATTCTAAATGATGTCTAACCATTGCTTTATAAAGAGGTATAATTAACTGTTTTCCCTTGTATATTATGTTTCTTCTAATCAATCCAAGCATTTTATTACCCTTTACCCACACTGCTCTGAAACTTTCATATCAGCGCTTATTGTAACTCCTAAGTCATTTTCTTTTACAGTAGAACCCAGAACAGTATCTCCCATTTTATAGTTTACATTCAAGTTCCCATGTCCTGTATGTAGGCATTTACATTTCCCAAAATTGAACAGCATCTGCCATTTCTCAGACCATTTCACTAATCTGTCTAGATCGTTTTGTAAATGTTGTTTATCACCATCAGTATTAACCTTTCTAAACAGTTTTGTGTCATCCGCAAATTTCAGTATGTTACTTGTTATACTGTCGTCCAAGTCATTGATATATATTAAGAATAATATAGGTCCTAACACTGATCCATGAGGTACACCACTCAAAACCGATTTCCAATTTGAAACTTCTCCATCTATTACAACTCGTTGTTTTCTGTCAGTCAGCCATTGTTCTATCCAGTCAGTTATGATATCCCCGATACAATGGACTTTTAATTTAAGCAGTAATCTTTGATGTGGCACTTTGTGAAAAGCTTTCTGAAAATCTAAGTAGATAATATCTACTGGCGATCCCACGTCTATCCACTTAGTGATTTCTTCCAAAAAACATAACATATTTGTTAAGCATGACCTCGCTTTAAGGAATCCATGTTGAGATGAATTTAATAAGTTATGCTTAACGAGGAAGTCCACCATATGGTCTTTAATTAACCTTTCTAATAATTTACAAATCACAGACGTTAAACTCACTGGTCTGTAATTATCTGATTTATTTCTCGAACCATTTTTAAATAATGGTATGATGTTTGCTTCTTTCCATTCAAACGGAACAACTCCCTCTTTTAATGACAAGTTGAATACTCTTGCAAGTGGTATGCTGATTTGTTCCACTGTTTCCATTAGTAATTTTGGAGGAATCTCATCCACTCCCGGTGATTTATTAACCTTCATTGCCTTTATTTCCTTAGCTACCAATTCTGGAATTACAACTAACGGACCTAAATAGTCAGATTTAGCTTCCTGAAATTTAGTATCAGCAACTGGTAATGAACTAATATCTTCTTTGGTAAACACTGAACTGAAGTAACCATTTAGGTCTTCCGCCATTAAAAACCCCTGTGATATTATATTTCCAGCACTGTCTTCTAGAGGTCCAACCTTGTCTTGTACGTTTTGTTTACTCCTGACATATGCATAAAAACTCTTGCTGTCATTTTTTATGTTACATGCTAGTTTTTGCTCATAGCTTCTTTTATATTGTCTGATTTCAGTTGTAGATGCATTAAGTGCCTCTTTGTAATTTGCATAGTCTTCTTCCTTTCTGGTACGCCTATAAACCCTCCACATAGTTTGTTTAAACACTATTTGTCTAATAGCCTCTTTTGACAAGTGTTTCTTTCTACACCGTTTTCCTTGTTTTTGGAAGGGAACAAATTTATAGATGATACTCTCAATTTCATATTTTAAAATATTCCAACATTCAATTGCGGTCTTATTCATCAGAATGTTTTTCCAATCTAGCTTTGCTAAGTATTTTCTCATATCTTTGTAGTTACCTTTGTGGAAGTTTCTCTGGTACGTTTTCTTATTTTTACTTTCTGAATTACATTGATGTCAAAATGTATTTGATTATGGTCACTGTTACCCAATGGTTCAAATATTTTTACATTGTCCACTAATTCTTTTTGTGATGACAACACTATATCTAATACATTTTCTACCCTGGTTGGTTCTAGCACGTGCTGAGTAAGAAAGCTATCCTGGATTAAAAATAGAAATTGTTGATCCTCAATCCCTGTGCTCTCTAGAGGATTCCATTTTATGTGTCCATGGTTAAAATCTCCCATTATGATACATTCCCCTTTACTAACTTCCTTTATAGCGGTTTTTTATTTTTGTGTTGTCCTCTTCGTTTATGTTTGGACTTCGGTAAACAAATCCAATTGTTAATTTTTAATTTCCTGAAACAATTTTGCTCCAAACAGCTTCATCGCAATATGCTTCCCTTTGTAGTTTTATTTCATAAGCCTGAATAGATTCTTTAACATATAAAATAAATCCCCCGCCCCTTCTTCCTATTCGATCTTTCCTAAACATTACGTATCCTGTCAGTCCTAATTCAGCATATGTTATATATATGTTGGCCCATGATTCAGTTATACCAATTATGTGAGGGTCAATATCTTCTACCATAATGTTTAATTCGTAATGTTAAGCATTACAGAAGAAACTTAACACTGTATTACCCAGCATGCTATGAGAGTATATGCATGCATTTCCTTCGGCGATATGAAATTGTTCCATTACGCGTGTCGAGCGTTGACTTGCTGTCTCGCGTACGGCGTTCTCAGCGATTGCTTTCTTGCGTGGAAGCTGCCAGTGCGACTGTCGGCGGCAGTCGGCGGCAAGTTGGTAGCGAGGGTGGGCGGCGGCGGAAGTTAGCGTCTATGGCTCAGCGACTCTGTGCCGCCGGTGCGTCGGATCATCCAACATCCGCTAACCGCTGTACGAGTAGAGTTATTCCGAAAGGAACCCCGTACGTTCTTAGATGATATTTGCAACCAGATTGTCACATGGCTGGAGATCTTCTGCTGTTTCAACGCCCGTAACTATTTTATACTTCCACTATCACCAATCGCAGCCGTCGTCTCACAACTGATTAACCAAACATGTTAGTGCACACAAGAGCCCGAAAGTCACAGAAAGGCTTGGTTGCCTATACAAATAACAAGTTCACTTGTGCATAGTTATGCAGTGTTTGAATTAAACACCCTAGTATAAACAATTAAAATTACATGATACCCTACACAAAATGTAGGTCATAGGAATCTAAACAATATACACATCACGATGTCATACATGGAAATGCATATACTACCAGCTTTATAAAAAAAAACACTTTACACATTCTTTTAGCTCCCTCTATTATTCGAAGGTGTGAAAGTAAATATGTTTACCTGGCCCTATGTTGTCACCAACACAAAACCACAACCTCGACTCTATCTGAGATTATTCGTTATTCACCTTAATTAATTATAAAACAATGGCAAACAATATAAGTAGACAACTAGTTTTTGCAACGATACCAGATATGATAAAATTTCGTTGATCTGTTAATCAGTTGGAAAGTAATAAATTTATTATCTCTAGATTAGCCATATGTCGCTATTCTGCGCCATTAGAACGTCTCTTTCTCGCCACCAATTCAATCGGTAGGTGACTAAAGGAAACAAGTTAATTATATACAACCTCACACGATCTCCGATCAGTGACATACACATAATTATATATGCACTGGATGACATCCACGGAAGAATGGTACGAAAAAAAGCTTAACGTGTCATTGCGCAATCTCATGACCAACCAAGGATTGTACGGCTCCCTACCACCGATCAACTCCATCGTGAGACAACGGCGTCTTCGTCTGTTACGTCATGTGTTGCACTATGACGAAGTAGCCAAGACAGTCGTGCTCTGGAAAACGGAGTGTAGGTTACACATTTCCTTACACAGATACCCTAACATATGCGTTAAAACACTTCTAAGTAGATTATAAGTAATAACTAAAACATGACTAATTTAAATGTTCAGCCATATCAATGTATATTTGTATCAGCCATATCAATGTATATTTGTATCAGCCATATCAATGTATATTTGTATATAAGACGCAACATGTCAAGAAGGCGGAGTGCCTAAAATGTGTGAATATTTTTGCTTCGAAATGCCTGAATGAAGACAATGGAGCGGATTTATGTTTTTTATTATTTATGTATTTATACGTTACGTTGAAATTTTTGCTCGAATGTTTGACAATACCACTTTGAAAGAACCGTACGATTCAAATGCTTAGCACTCATCGCGTATGCACATATTTGAACAATGTCACATATATTACAAACAAATATTTATAGATGAACAGTTGATTAAATTCCACAACAAACAAAACGCAACATCTTGCTAGCCCGCATACTATTATTTAACATATTTACATATAAATGACGTTGATTTAGAGAGAACGTTGGTTGCACGCTGTTCCTGTCTACATAACACATTTTGTAGAATGCGAAATGTTTGATTAGAAATATAAATAAGAAGGTGGCATTATTAATCAATTCGTATTTTCAGACTCTAGCAATAAAAAAAAATACTACAATACACACTGTAACTGTTTTGGTTTGCATTTGCTCGACAATAAACACAATACAATTATACAATATAAAACACTTATATTACGCTAAAATCCTCTGGAGAAACAAGCTCGACTGCGCATCAAAATAAAAAAGAGTTAAGCATCTCCTAAATTATAAGCAGTTTCAGTTGTAAACAGTTGGATTTGTACTGTTGGCAGCTAATGAGAATGAACAAATTGAAACAGGTGGACGAAATGTTGTTATGTTTTCTACACATATAATGTGCTGATCGTTATGCGTCAATAGAAGTTGTTGCATGCAACACTATCTTAATATGAGTCAGCCAACACAACATTAGAAACACTCATTGACATTAAGACAGCACGACTGCATTATTGTATTCATAAAATACAAATGCGTATATGCAAGATACACAACATATCAACATGTATACATAATTAAGACAACACCTTTTCCAAATGTCGGTATTGCATGTAATTAATCAACGTTTTTTACGTAATGCGAATACATGTGGAATTACAACGAAAAATGCCCTAAGTTGGCATTTTACAGTTTGTACTCTTTCCTATGACGTACAAATAAAAACTAATATTAAACAACACTAACACATTCTCCTAATATACTCAATTTCACCAAGTGACCTAACTAAGAAAGAAAACATTTCACAAATCGGATGTGACTGAAATTCAGTGTTCTGTTTATCCGGAATTGATCGTTAGAAACAAATTGTAGATCCACTGTCCAACAGTTCGATTCTAACAAACCAGTTATTCCTTATAAAAATAGCCACAACCGACACAGTTCTGTATATATGTTGCGGCGTCACACTTGAATCATTTGTCATATTAAATGTATTATTATATACCATAATGAAGGCTGGTTAGCAGCTAGTCAGTCTTATGTATTATGTCGAAATCTGCCACAAGGACTAGAAAAGTGCACAGCATTTAGAACAGCGTTAACACATTTTGCTATGTAGCTATGTGAATTTTAGATTGATGTATTTTACAAAATAGCTAACTACTCGGAAAAACATCACAAAGGAAAGTGTCATCCAGTCTGGTTGTAATATGTAAAGTTCACGTAAAAACCCTGGCATGGATGACAACTTGAAACATTATTTAAGTTCCCCTTGTGCGATTTCTAGAGCTAATTTTAGATTATTTGCGTGATCTAATAGTTATTCTTAGTTTCCATTAATTTAATTAGTTTAATTAGTTTACCATTACATATTCGTTTAATGGCATGCGATCACCAACAAGTAGATTTCATCTCCAAAGGCATAGTAAGGCCAACGCAATATATGGTGTTGCGCTTCCATCCATGGTGTGTAGACATTAGGAGAAAAATGTACACGAATTGTACAGATCACAAGAGAACATGCAGCTAAAGCAAAATACTTACTCGACTCGCTTTCCGTGCGACTAGGTGCAACGACTGGTTGAATTCCATCTTATTCTTCTAGAATATCTCTTTACGAAAATTACATTCGTTATGATTGATGCCATCCAATAATTTTTGCCAAACAAGTACACGCACTTATATTATATCAATTATATTATGTCTATATATGTCTGATCACTCGTATCTCTGTCAGGGTCTTGTCTTATGTATTGGTATGATGTTTTGTTTAGGCATTCCGATATTGATTGTTAGTCCATAGTGGTGTTTCGTACATGAAATAAATAATATTTCCCAGATTCCCCGGGGGTGGGGATATTACAAAAGAATATATGTGGACGTTTGACGTACATATTACATAACTCAGAACAGCAGTATGCACAGGTGTTAGCAACGATATGCGTGTTTTTTTTGCGATTGCTGCGAATTATGTGATATAACAATTTAAAAGGTGAACATTGACAACGCTCATAAAGGACGAGCAATATTTGTAAATGTGATTTGATTCAGACACGTATTGAATTATTAGTGATAATTATTCTCCGTTTTCACTGATTAATATAAATTGATTGCACAGTCTCTACTGACTGCACAAATGCTAGCAGTTGGACAACTTTTTTAAAGCAACATTTTCAGATAATAGCATTCAAACAGTTCTGAACAAAGACAAATTCAGCAGATGCATTTCGCCAACTTGCACATATTGTTCAGTTGTTGGTGTGTTCAATATTGTTGTCGCTTTCTTAAAAACCACGAAAAAAAGAGAATACATAATCGATTGTTAGAGTAAATAGTTACTAGTTAACTGTCTGCTGATGATCCTGATTAGTTAAATATTAACTTACATGTTTAAGTTATGCCGAATAATATAAGTATTTTGTCACGGGCAATGTTAATTTAGATCTTTGTTTACATTGGACTTTCAAGTGCAATGAAACATGTCCAAATATTAAGGCAGGCTTACATATGTATTTAAAGGCATTTGGGGGGTGAACATGTTTTATGTCTTTTGGAGTGGTAAACTGAAACTGCTTCGGAGTTTTACAAATGCACTGCTAATTGGCCACGTTTATTGTTTAATAGTTGAGAGGGTGAACATTTATATCGTTCATAAACAACGAGTTTCAAAGTACAATTTACGAATAACATTATAATCATAGTACCATACGGATTAAACAAATAATTGGACTCTCGATAAACCAGTGTCTTCCTTTTCAACTTGCCATTTGGAGTTCCTTTGAATGGCAACTTTGAGTTGTTTTTATTCTTGAACGCTTCGTGACACGGGCAGTTATACATGATTATGAATTGTAAGGCACGAAGTTGTCATTGCCACGGCATGGCCCTACCGAAATTTCACTTGGCAGTGCAAGGAATCACAGATCTCGTATTGGCTGCCTTTAATTCCGCGCAACGCCGGGTAATTCGGCTAATCTATAATATAGTGGTAGTTTGTGATTCAGTATGTGTGTTCTCTCGTATCATCCCTTGTGTAGGGCTGCAATATAGTAGGCGTGCCCGGGGCCCGCAATGATGCTTCGTGCAGTAAAGCAAATACACATTTCGCCGGGCACGTGAATGTTTGACGTAAAATTACGAAAATCTTAACGATCGTACGGAAAATTATTAGTAACTGTTCGTGTGTTCGGGCTCTACCATTGTGCTTTAAATCATACGTCCACCGAACGCTTAGTGAACCCAGCAGTTGTACATGATTTTTGGGGCGTTGCCTTTACCATTGTAATTTCCCTACGAACACTTGACAAGGTTGCTTGACATGCGCAGTTGCAGTGGCTTCCTTTTCGGCTGTGCAACTCCGGACAACTCGACATGAGCACAATGAAAAGGTATCACGAACAGGGACCATATAATATGACTCTATGAATATGAATCGCTGTTCAAATGCGCATATAGATTATTGATTATCCATCATTACTGAATAAGTAAAATTGTTAACCGACTGGAAATTTTCAATATATAAATTTTTCCCTGGTATATATATATATATATATATATATATATATATATATATATATATATATATATATATATATATATATATATATATATATATATATATATATACCAGGGAAAAATGTAGATATATATATATACCAGGGAAAAAATTAGATATTGAAAATATATATATATATATATATATATATACCAGGGAAAAATTTAGATATTGACAATTTCCAGTCGGTTAACAATTTTACTTATTCAGTAATGATGGATAATCAATAATAATAATAATATATATATATATATATATATATATACCAGGGAAAAAATATAGGTTGTAGAAGAAAGGATTATACAGGTCATGGGTGGTGGAACGAGAGAGGATGGTCTTGCGCATATGAGAACGAACAATGCAGAGGAGGGAACGTTGGTCGTCGTGGGTACGTGCAAGAATTTGGTTAATACACTCATGGAGGCACGGGGTTTTGGGGTGCTGTCTAGTGGTAGACCCGATGTGGCCTGGGCAGTCGCGTCCCAACAGGACGGCTCAGGAACTTCGGTCCACTTGCAGCGCCCAACTCGTGCGTTTACCTCGTAGAAGTCATGTGATCACAATGGCGGGTAAACCCTGGTAAACGACCTCGACTGGCCGGCTAAACAACGCACGGGGAGCTGACTGGGGACTACCAGTCAGTAAGGGACGCTTTCCCTTTTGTGCCTGAAGACTACTAGGCGGATCTGTCGAAAATGACAGCAAGGCGAGGAGCAATGCCAGTGGTAGACGGTAAAGGACGGAACTGAAGGCGCGCATAGCAGTCCCCGACCAGCCACAAACTTCCTATAGCAACGGAAGGAAATAGAGTCTATCGTACTGAGCAACAGCGGTACGATTAGTGGATGAGCCAAAGGTAGACTTATGTATACTCTAGTCTCACGCATAGTCTATGGCATTGTGGAAACCCCATACATGGCTTGGACACTGCGCTAGAGAAGGCAACGGGAAACCACTCTAGTACAACATCCCAAGACAACAACCATGGTAGCAAAGAAAGGAGAAATCGATATAGGGCTGGAAAATGAGACCCCCAGGATGGAAGGCTCTAATTTAGATACTGGGGAAGGGCGAACTACTGCTGCAAGTACATGCAGCAAAAATGAAGCCGGTGTGCTAAAACCGCAAGGAGGGACATTGGCCGATGACGCTACAACGGAAAGAACAGTGGTTAGCCATATAAATATGAGAGAAGTGATGAGAATTGGGACCTGGAAGATGAGGAGCATGAACCAGGGAAAACTAGACATTGTGAAAAGAGAGATGGAAAGGACTGGTGTACATATGATGGGGGTGAGCGAAATGAAGTGGACGGGGATGGGACACTTCAAAACGGATGACTACGAGGTTTACTACTGTGGACAAGATACTCGGAGGCGGAATGGGGTAGCTTTCATTTGCACGGTCGAACTGAAGCGATGTGTACTGGGCTTCAACACGATCAGTGACAGGGTAATAACGATAAGATTACAATGCAAACCAGTAAATATGACTGTGATCCAAATATATGCGCCAACATCAATGGCAGAAGATGAAGCGATAGAACACTTATATGAGATGGTGAAGAAAGTGGTGGATGAAACACCAAAAGGGGATGTGCTGCACGTGATTGGGGATTGGAATGCTAAAGTAGGTGACGAAGAGACAACCGGCACAACCGGGAGATTCGGATTAGGAGAACGAAATGAACGAGGAGATCGGCTTGTGGAATTCTGCAACCTGAATGGCTTTGTGATCATGAACACGTTTTTCAAGTTACATGCAAGGAGGCTGTATACTTGGAGATCGCCGGATAAAGTCACCAGGAATCAAATTGATTACATAATGTGTACAACGAGATGGAGAAGTTCGGTAAGGAGGGTAACAACTCTGCCTGGAGCCGACTGCGGGACCGACCATAACTTGCTCATAGCAGACGTCAAGATCAAACTCAAACGGATTAAAAGGACAAAATAGCCGACGAAATATGATGTGGAAAACATCGGAGATGAGTATACTGTGGAAGTAAAGCACAGGTTCAGTGGACTTCAACTGGTGGACAGAGAACCTGACGAACTATGGAATTACATTAAAGAAATAGTAAAAGATACAGCAGACAAAAAGGTCCCAAAAGCCAAGAGGGAGAAAGTCACAAAAATGGCTGTCCGATGAAGCAATGAAAATCGCAGATGAACGAAGAAAAGCGAGAAATAAAGGAGACGATGAAAAATATAGAATATTGAATGCGGCTTTCCAGAGGAGAGCAAGGAAGGACAAAGAAATGAGCATACAAGAGAAATGCAGACAAATAGAAGAAAGTAACAGGATGGGGAGAACAAGAGATCTCTTCAAGGAAATTAGACACATCACAGGGTCCCTCAATGCAAGATGTGGAGCCATAAAATCGAGCCCTGGAGAGGTAGTCACAGAAGACAAAGAGGTAAAAGAAAGATGGCAGCAGTATACGGAAGGACTATACAGAAGAGATCCTAACGTAAATGACACCTTCATTGAGACTGTATATGAGGACGAACCAGAAGTGTTGGAGTCAGAGATAAAGGACGCACTACGACACATATCAAATAGGAAAGCAGCTGGAAGTGATGACATCCCGATATAACTACTAAAAGCAAGAGGAGAGGAAGCAGTAAAAGTCTTGACCAACATGTGCAACTGTGTATGGAAGAAGAAGGAATGGCCATCAGATTGGAAAAAATCAGTGTATGTCCCGATCTACAAGAAAGGAGACAAGAAGGAATGTGGAATTTATCGCACAATTGCCTTGATCTCGCACGCAAGCAAGGTACTCTTGAAAGTACTACAAAAAAGGTTGGAGGTGTTACTGATACCAGAACTTCCGATCGAGCAAGCTGGTTTCAGAAGAGGAAGAGGAACGAGGGACCACATTGCAAATCTGAGATGGATGATGGAAAGAGCCAGAGAACATCAGCGAGACCTGTATATGTGCTTCATAGACTACAAGAAGGCTTTCGACTGTGTAGACCATGAGAGAATGTGGATCATCCTGAAGGACATGGGGGTACCTATACATTTAGTAGTGCTACTGAGAAACCTGTATGCAAACCAGAAAGCGACAGTCAGAACAGAGTTCGGAGAGACGGAACAGTTCGATATCGGGAAAGGTGTGAGACAGGGCTGCATCCTGTCTCCTTTGCTATTCAACATATACGCAGAGAATATAATGAGAGATGTATTGGACAAATGGGAGGGCGGGGTCGGCATAGGAGGAAGGGTGATAACGAATCTGAGATACGCAGACTACACAACTCTAATCGCAGGAACAAAGGAGGACCTGACAGAAATCATGGAAAGAGTAAGGAAAACAAGCGAGAAAGCAGGACTATATCTGAATGTTTTAAAGACGAAGGTCATGACTACTGGAGATATTGGAGAGGTGGCAGTGGACGGAAAAACCGTGGAGGTGGTAACGAAATTTGTATTTCTAGGAGCATTGATCACCAAAGATGGACTATGCGACAAAGAGATACGCAGAATAATTGCAATGGGCAAAGCCGCAATGGGAGGATTAACAACAGTATGGAAAGACAGAGGGATTACGCTTCAGACTAAAGTGAAACTGGTGAAGGCCTTGGTATTCCCAATTGTATTGTATGGAGCGGAGACTTGGACGATGAGAAAAACCGAGAGGAAGACAATTGACGCATTTGAGCTGTGTTGCTGGAGACGAGTGATGAGAGTGTCATGGATGGAGAGAAAAACAAACGTATGGGCGCTCGAAAACGTCAAACCAAAATGGACACTGGAATCAAGAGTGATAAAGGCGGCATTAAGCTAGTTTGTGGTGAGAAAAGAACGTGGAATGGAGAATGATGTGATGCTTGGGGGAATGAGAGGGAAAAGAAGGCGAGGGAGACCAAGAACAAAATGGCTAGACACTATCAAAGACGTAAAGGGCCCCTCTATTAACATTATGAAACGGGACGCCAGAGAGCGAGTGGAATGGAGAGGAGCTACCGCGGCTGTCGCCAGGGGTCGGACACGACTCGACGGCACAATGTGACAAGGTGACAAGGTGAGGCACGGATTGGACAGATCGGTTTGTCGGTGATATTGCCAATAATTGTAGGCACGAGTCAGGAAAATAGAAACTTCAAACACGGTTCCTTCGAAATGTTCATCATTAAGCCCGACTAGCGACGGCAGGTATAACGCCAATTAAATACATTTCGCGTAAGAGGTAAATGTGCACAAGCAGTATTTTTGGCGTTTGTTTGACGCATGTGTTGGATCTGCGCAATCTGCAGATCTTCGAGTATATATATGAGGATTGCACGGCGCAATCAAGGCGTAGATCCAGCAACTGCGCACAAAACACGTGCTGCCTGGAGCGCCAAATATTTATATAGTATTTTCATTCTTTCGCGAGGAGACATTGTCAAACACGAGGTGGGCGTGTGTGTATGTGTATACACATGCGTGCAGTGTGCGTGTGCAGTGAATCTATGAATTACGTCATCGATAATGCTAAGAATAACTTTGTGTATCCCATCAACGCCATGTCTATCGCCTGTGCTAGACGAATGTCTGAAAACATCGGACAGCTTCTAAAGAAATCGTACGTAGAAAGTGACAATTTGACCTGGTGGTGCAAATCCTTTGTCCCCCGTTAACATGCAAGTGCAATGGATTTTGGTACGGAAAAAGGGGAGGGAGTACGGATCCCCTGGGCCCCACTCTGGATCCGCCCATGGTGCATAATATATATATGCCATAGTAATATTAATTCTATCCAATATTACACTCTTTCTGACAATACATTATGCTTTCTTGTCAAACTGTAAGCAACCCTATTATTACTCGCTGACTTCCCTGTCGGAGTTCGGGACTAACTTATGCTAACATAATGCTTCTGACTAATTCATGACAAAAACTGTTTCCTAATATATGTTTACAATAAACTCACGTATTATGTATATACGCAATGGTAATACTTAATCTAATCGATATTCCACCGTTTTCTTTAAATTCGCTGCACCAAAATTCAATCACTGCTGCACCGAGATTCTCCCGCCAAAGTATGTAGCTATAGTTATAAAGTAGTGTGTGCCTCAGTATGGATGCTCCGTCATGTCTTCATATGAGGCTCGTATATTAAAACAAATATAATATATCCCCGGGCACGAGTATGTTTGACGTACAAATTACGAAACTCTGAACAGCAGTACGTAACAATTTTAGCAACGCTGTGCGTTTTCTACAATAGCTACGTGGTCTACGTCAAACGTCCACCAAACGCTTCGTGAAACCAGCAGTTGTACATGATTTTTGAGGCGTTGCCAGTACTATTGGAATTTATCTACGAAATCTCGAAATCTAGGTTGCTTGACATGCGCAGTTGCAGTGGCTGCCATCTCTGCCGTGCAACGCAGAGCAACTTGGCTAGAGCACATTGAAAAGGTAACACGAACAGGGTCCATATAATC
The DNA here is from genome assembly GCA_963662155.1 of Lamellibrachia columna. Classification (NCBI taxonomy): domain Eukaryota; kingdom Metazoa; phylum Annelida; class Polychaeta; order Sabellida; family Siboglinidae; genus Lamellibrachia; species Lamellibrachia columna. The sequence goes on along the minus strand of OY759268.1, from coordinate 10,331,429 downwards.
TGACTCAAAGAGGCACGGATTGGACGTACTAGGTCTTACGGGATATTGCCAATATTTGGAGACAGATGTCTGGAGCATAGGAACTGAAGGAGTATGGTGATTAGCGCACCATTACAAAAAGGATTATTTGGCAGGTCGGAAAGGTGAATTTTTCAGTTTATTCCAAGCCAAGTGTAAATGCACGTTGAATCATTTGCACTTCGTCCCTCTTCCTTCCTTTGCCTAGGTCGACAAAACTTCAAACACCGCTCTTACGATGTGCAGTTGTGGCGTTTACCCTTTAATAATGAAACTGAGAAGAATTACTGCTATTACTGTTACGCCTATTGTTAATATTTTACGAATGAAATACAATTTTAAGTAAATATCGAACTGTAGATCAGTTACACCACTGTCCATCTCCGACAGTTTGGAGCTTGTAATTATCCAATTGCAAATAAATGTCCAAGTTTAAAATGATTATAAATAACAGTTACATTTGTATTCTTAAAACAAAGCACATGGACGAATGTGATGAATAAACAATGTATTAGTTTGGTATATAATATATATATATATATATATATATATATATATATATATATATATATATATATATATATATATATATATATATATATATATATATATATATATGTGCAATCAACAACACAAATATAGATATATAAAAAGGCCAAGCAAATGACGTTTATTGTGGGGATTAAGTGTAAGCCCACTTTCAAAGAAATGTAAAACAAAGAAATGTGGGCTCCACAACCCAACGCCAGGCTGACGACGCCCGATGCGAGCCTCCTGGACGTCGCTTCAATAGATCCCATATTTCAACACATAAAGCAGTAGCAGTATTCCTAGAACAAATAAAATAAACAATGACATTACTATTGTCTTAAACCAAATAACATGATGCCGTACATGCTATCACGCAATCTATGAATTCAACTACCTGCTTAAAAATACACTAGCTCTAACTGGAATAACTACAAAGGTGGGGCCAATTCGCTCCATTACACGAGCAGTTCTAAAATCCAAGTTGGGAAGTGAGCTGCCTCCCCGTATTAAAACCCCGTGAACACTTCTGGGAAAGCCAAAACTCACATGTCCACTATCGCAAATAAAAAAAATGGGAACGCTTGGAGACATGATCACTCCACTTCTACCAAAGATGTACAATTTCTGCTAACCTGTAAACACACAACATGGAGAAAGATGGGGAGGAGGGTGGGGCAAATTTGAAAAGTGCATCCACTCCGCATGCTTTCACAAAACGAAGTGGCTAGTACAAGTTTGAAACCTGTAGCGTCGTGCAGTTAGTGCGCGCTGATTGTTCCAAAATATGGAGGCAGGCAAGTCAACCAAACTGGGTCACATAGCGCGTCACCTAGCTCTGTTTGAATTAGCATAATATATATATATATATATATATATATATATATATATATATTATACCAAACTAACACATTGCTCATTCATCACATTCGTCCATGTGCATGTTTGTTTATGTGTATGCGAATGCGCATGCGCATGAATATGAGTATGTGCATGTGCACGTGCATGTATATATATATATATATATATATATATATATATATATATATATATATATATATATATAGAACACAGAGGCTGGTGCGGTGTCCGACGATTACATGTGTCATTCATAGTCACGACGCACCGCCCTTCGCATTGTATTCACCAATTTTCATGGCAATACAAAATATAAGGTTCGGCGTTAAGTGTCGGTCAGTTGCTGAGTCCCTGCACACCGTCTGATGAGCAATAATCATCACATTAGCATGGCAATGACGACTAGCGCTCTCGATTCAGTGACGCAGTCAAGCGACGCGCCGTCCGGCATAGTCACCGGCCACCGTGCTCTCCCATACATGTTAATTAATTCCTTTATATGAGCCAAAAACAAAAACAAGACAAAATCTACAACTTCAAACTAAATTATTACATAGTATTGGCGTGATTGTATTTATGCCTAAGTGGCATCATACGTTTTCTTCAAAGGTTCAAACATAACACTTACGATTCTTAGCCCCATACATTCAGACATTTGTGAAAAAGTTATTTTATTCCGCACATTATTACAAACTATCATAACGATATATTAAAGTGAACCATGAAGCAATTACTGATGCCAAAGATCACTAAAATTAACGTTTCCTTAATTTTGTAAAGCTGTAAGCAATCTTGCAGAGTTACGTCCTTCCCTTGCGTCAACCTATTAATAAGGTGCACAATTATATGCGATCACGGTGCCACGTTTCATTCGAACCTACAGTAAAGTCACATTATATATATATATAATTAACAATTGACATTTTAGAACATCAATTACCTATACTATTTACATTCCCGCCAATTATCGTTGTATGTACTCACGATACACCACATTTTAACCAGGCAAGTAACAGGTCAATAAAGCACTGATGGACATATATAAACTGTAACAATATATATATATATATATATATATATATATATATATATATATATATATATATATATATATATATATTATATATATATATATATATATATATATATATATGTATATGTATATGTATATGTATATGTTTATGTATATGAATATATGTATATATATATATATATATATATATATATATATATATATATATATATATATATATATATATATATATATATATATATATATATAGGTAAATTGGATAAAACACAGTGACTTGGTACAATCGATCGTATACAAATTAGTATATGCTATGCACAACGCTGTACACTTTTATCGATCAATGCAGCACGCGTACCTTGTGCTGTTCATTGTTCCTATTTAATTTGATGTATTGTTCTGGAATATGGTGACACACAAGACAAATTCACAATGTACTATATCACAACAGAACAACTGCTTCTTCTTCTGCTGCTGGTGCTGGTAGTGGTGGTGCTGCTGCTGCTGTTGCTGCTGCTGCTGCTGCTACTGCTGCATGGTCAATCCTTACCATAATGTTTTACCAAATTACCTTCAAAAGTTTTTTTTTTATAAAGCGCACTCCATTATTCTCTACACGTAAAACACATCATATTATGAGAGATAATATAGTGTAGATATGAGGGCAATGACCCTACCTGGGTTTTGGTGTAAAATTGTGATATTCACTAAATATTTCGCTTGTTAGGGTAACCTCAACATATAAATGTAAGCGTCAATGTGTTTATTTGCTGTTACGCAAATATGTTCTGTAAATGTTCCAATTTTTAAAAGCGTAGGAACAGCGTATGTCACTGCATGCGTCCGTTGCTGTTATGTATGACCTATATCAATGCGTTGTGGCCGCTGTTCATAAACTATTGGTGTCAATTTAGTTATGTGCGATGGGAACAGGATTTTGACGGCAACATATTTGTTTTCTGTGATTATATATGTTTATGGTTGACGGGGCATTATGTTATTATATATGTTTCCGTTTAAAGGGAGCATATTGTTACAATATAATAATATCCTATATATTCTCAAAACAATTATTTGCGTTTTTCATGAAATAAACGCGCCTTATTATATGCGACGGTAATGTTTTACGGTCTGATGATAATGTTGTTTTATGTGCTGCAGGGCAGACAATAACGCAACACGGGCGGGCGTGCTTGCGGACGGGTGGTAGGGTGGTCGAGTGGTCGGGTGGATGGGTTTGGATATTTACATGCGATGTTCTATTATATACTGGTATAAAATATGTTTAATTGTTTTAGTAATACATTTATATGACAGTAGTGAGTATTTTTTAATAAAATATTTATAATCGTCTTTATATCACAATGACAATATGGGTCACATAATTGGGTGAAACAATATATGAACCATGCACAACTTCATAAAGATCAATATCTGACAAGTGTATTGCCTGGAACCATTCATATATATATATATATATATATATATATATATGTGTGTGTGTGTGTGTGTGTGTGTGTGTGTGTCTCCTAGAAATTGTCAGCCAAATCCAAGAGATCATGTCTAACAGTTGTAATATACGAATTAGTTCGTTTTCATCAAATCATAATTACCCTCACATTGATATGACAGCAGCACACTCCCAACAGTGGCGCCGCAGAACATATCTGCCACAACTTGATTATGAATAAAACAAAGTCTGGCAACTGATAGAAATATACTCCATAAGGACAGTAAAACGACATGAGGCCATGAGTCAACATTAGACAAGATTATGAATTGCTAGCAACGTGAATATGTTAAAAAAAACAAGGCTCACACATATCTCAGGCGGGGGTTAAATTGGTAAACCTCGTTAAATATTGTTAAGTTAAACTAAGCTGCACCTGTGGGCGGCAGGTACAAATTATATAAACTGCAGCCCCGGTTGGCACTTCCAAAAACGGAAAATGGCTTAACTAAGTTCTAAGACAGTGCTAGCACCAGGACAGGCTGTGGACAACTGAATTGAATATATCAATTGAATTGAATAGTACATTGGATATGTAAAAAATTAGTTTTGCTTTGCATTCAGTGCTTGCCGGATTACGACGCAGTATCATAAAGGTTATTGACTCGAATGAGGCAAAGCCAATATAAACTTCCCACCATTGGCGCCACTAGCCACTGCACCAAGGTCACAACTTACATTTGATATGAATATGTTGCACATCGTTATTTAATTTGGTAAGCTACTAAGTTTTGCCAAGGTAATTATCAATTTCAATACAATAATAGAGAGTGTTAGCATTGAACATGCGCCTAGATACACTGTAACCCTCGTTTTTAGTTGAAACTATATTGCATTTCTTAGTTGCCCGCTGCAATGACAACTCTTAATCAACAATGACGTTTCGCAGGCAAACATTTCTTTATGCCTTCACATTTTATAATAAAATTGTCGCAGTGGAGGTTTGCTGAATGGCGTCACTTTTAAGGAATGTGATACGAATGTCTGGTGGAGTGGCATAGCCATTGGTTGCGCAACATCATTTTTGTTTACGACTCGTTACGTCATTGCAACATTGAGTAGCGTAACATGTTTTAAGCAAACGGTAACGTTATTGTTTTTATAGACACATGTTCAGTGCAAACAATATCCACAATTGAATGCAATTAAAATCTCCACTGGAAACAGTATGGACGAGCTGGTGCAGCGCTCATCTTGATAATATAAAGCTGTTATCACGGGGCGCAGCCCAAAGGAAATATTGCTGTTTGCGCATACCTAACGATCCAACGGATGACGGTGTTACCAACTCAAAATATCGTGCTTTGTGTCATGCGCTATATGCTACGATAATGGCCTACGGATTTTCTACACTCCTTTTATAATTTCCAATAGCAGAATCAACATTAGGAAATACTTAGTTTTAAATAGATGAATGACTACTTTCAATTCATTGCATTTTACTGAACCCACTTGTGATATAATTGTAGGAGCCAATAGCTTCAGATATGTAATTCAAAAAAATTTGTATGTGTAATGCTAATGTTTTAGTTTGCTACGTTAGTAATGTCGGTATTGTGCGGTTTATACCCTTAGTATAACGATTGTTCTTACTGTTTTGTTTATTATCTATACGTATTGTTCGTATGTTTTGTTACCAGTCCTGTTACTGGGTATTTGGTCATGTTGGAACTGAATACAATACAACACAATACAATACGTGTGTTAAAACAATCGCGTATCTGCGCCAACTCATCCTCAATCGCGTTCGAAGTTAGTCAAGCGTCAGATCAGCCGATTTTTGGGTTATGTTGCTAGCGTTGTGATGCTTTTCTTTATTTTCTTCTTTCTTCCAAATGCCATGTGGGAAGATAATTCCACTTTAGCTTAGCTCTAAAAAATAATAACATCCTGAATGAATTTGCTTAGCACAGGTTTTAAAATAGATAAATGGGTATGTATGTCTGGAAGTGCGAATCACTGGAGAGAAGCATAGCAATACATTCGTATATACAATGTTGTTAATTATCTTATACACTAATATGAATGTGGTGTTGAAACGACACATTTGCGGTGTCGCACATTCGAGTTGTCACACAAGAAGTGTTGTGGTACCGGTGCAGAATTCACCTTGATGGTCTCCTCTGTAAAACATCGACATGTGGGCTTACTGTGACATAATATGCCAGTTTTTTGAGACGTTGTGGGGATTTGTGTGACGATTATTTTTGATGAATCCTAATGTGCGATTGGCCTTGAGTGTGACGCATCTAATATGTGTATTCCATGATAAGTCACTGTTCATTTTAAGTCACATGTATTATTCCATACCTCTAGTTGTTTGCTTGTTCAACGAATAATGGGATTAATTACATTTAAAGTGTCTTCCGAATCTAATGATTTCCTTAATATCAGTAAGCGTTTATTGTTGGTACGACATATTATGTTAATTCAGCAATTCTTTAATTAGTTGCATTATGTTCGTCGTTGTGGATACGTAATTGTGTCGACTGTCTCGTTTATATCACAGTATATGTCGTACATCCTTCCGCTCTGGCTCACGAAGTCACCATTATATTATAGTATTATGCGTCAGAGGCGCCACGCGCTACTTCAGGTAGCCTTTTTTATGTCGTCATTCATTCAGTGGCAATATTAATGGCAACCCTTTCATGCAAGGCTCGTACATGTTGTGGCAACTATGATTGGATAACGTATGTAATTACTGTTTACTATCAGCTCAGTCGCAGTATCGCCATGTCATGGCAGACTGTGTGGAGGTTTAGCGGTGTTCTAGAAGAATGACACAACATTTGACCAACAATCGCATCTAATCACACGGAAGGCGAATCAAGTAAGTATTTTGCCATAACATATTGTGATATGTCGAATTAATGTGATTTTTTCGCATAATGTTCACATACCAAGGATGAGAGTACTGCACTAGGTAATGTGTATAGTTTACACGGTCTGCCATGAGTTTGATGATACATGTTGGTGTCGCAGGCTGTTCAACGAAACAAATATGTATTGGAAACTAAGAAAGCATTGCAAGTAACTACTTGTGACCCTCTCCAGCTAAGTCAGGAATAAGTCGGAAAATTACATGTTGAGATAAAGGTATCACGTAAAAGACAATTGTATGGACTTTCCAATGGTATAAAATACTCCAAATAGATTTAACAAGATTTAACAAGATTTGCCATCCAAGCCAAAGGCCCAGATGGCAAGTGGACAAGGAAGCCATTGGCTTATCGAGAGTCCAACAATGTTCATCTACTTATAACCCGCCCTCCTGAGATATGTGTCAACCTTGTTTTTAAACATATTCACGCTGCTAGCAGTTACACAATCTGTAGACAATTTGTTCCATTCATTTATTGTCCTCTGTGAGAACGAGTGCTTCCTGATGTCCAATCTACATTGATCCTTTACTAATTTTACCTCATGTCCTCTAGTTCTGCTATCCTTCTTGAGTGAGAAAAACATATTTCTATCAATATTTTCATACCCATTCAATATCTTAAACACTTCAATCTGATCTCCTCTTAACCTCCTTGTCTCTAGAGTTGTTAAACCACATTCTTTCAGGCGTTCTTCATAACTAAGGTCTCTCAGTTCTGGAATCATTTTAGTTGCTCTCCTTTGTATGCGTTCAAGCGTATCTATATCTTTCTTACGATATGGTCTCTATGCTTGTATACAGTATTCTAAATGAGGTCTAACTATTGCTTTATAAAGAGGTATAATTAACTTTTTTCCCTTGTATGTTATGTTTCTTCTAATCAATCCAAGAATTTGATTACCCTTTGAAGCTGCAATACCAAATACAGCTAACAAGCTCTATTAGTTGCAGAGTTATCGTTAAAAAATGTGTCCCGGGTCATTTGACGAAAAAATATTCTGAGAATAACAGCTTTGAAGTTTACTAAAGTATAATCATATATTTAAATAACAAAGGCGCATCGTATGAAGTCGAATGAATTTTGCAGTGTTGTAGCACAAACCAACACGGATAGTTCGGGGTAATTCCATTTCGATAGCTGTGAAAGTTAGCAAGCCATGGCATTATCAGCGACGTTGCCTCGAAGCCGTCCGCGCACTCCCTCGAAACTGTTAGTATCAACTGCCTGCCTCGTCACTTTAGCCCTCATAAATGAAGTTCATTTCAATGTCGCTATCTGACTCGGCTAAGATTCCCAGTCAACAGCAATTAAATAATAGATTAGATAAAAACATTTCCGTGCATCGAACTAAACCAAAACAAACTTTGCTTCGAGAGTGGGTACAGATCGCAGTGCAATGTTCAGAGCGATTGTGCATGCGCGTTTCTAACTGATCCAATCAGCCACAGCGATTCGTATCACATGATTATATAATTTGTATTCAGTGAATAATGTGGTTTGGTGAACGCTTAGTCTCCGACTTAAACCTCTCTGACTAATTATATAGTAATATGTGTGGGTGATTAGTGCATCCCGTAATAGATAAGCTTTCCAACGATACCAATATGGCAGAGGTGGGCGTGATGTGCAGTGGATGCCATACATCTGATATGATATAAATTTCCTTTGTCTTTGTTCATTAAGACATTTATAGCTCAAACTTTTTTCTAAATTATCAATCATTGTATGACCTTATAATATCGTGACAGCAATATAGGATTGTTCAGCTAATTAAAAACATCATCGCCCGAAAATCAGCCAATGCAGCCAAATTCACCCTTTCGCACACTTGGAAGTGGAATAGCCAGGCTCAACAATTTTTGTATTCCTGATTTTGCTGAAGCGGGTCACATTTGTTTTCAATGCAGTTGATTGTTCTTGTTAGTAAATTGTCTAAATGTTGTGTACTTTTCTTTTCCTTGTGATAGATGCCGACATCAATACTTACGACTGATTGGCTGCGAACAAGCCTTCATTATGGAATCATTTAAAACATTCAACATGACCAATGATTCAAGCGTGACGCCGCAACAAGTCTTAAACGACAGCTTTTCTTTGACGACGAACAATATAACACCCCGAGGCGATTCGTCTAACATTGCTACAATTCTTCTGTGTTCGCTAGGGTTGCCGGGAAATGTGTTTGTATTTGCGGTTTATGTCCGAAAGATGACAACATCGACGAGAGTGTACATGTTTGCGCTGGCCGTCGCCGATTTAGTGGTCTGCGTTTGCCCGTTTCTTTACGTGTCCACCTCTGTTACTGACATCGTGGCAAAGTTGTTATTTTCCTATATACTCAATACTTCAATGACATTTTCTATGTTTCTTCTGGTGTTTGTGTCGATCGAGCGTCTTGTTGCTGTTAAACGCCCACACACGTTCAGTATGGACCCTCAGCGAGCGAAGAAATGTATAATTATAATCGGTGTTGCTGCAACGATATTCATAACATTGACGACTGTGGCGACGTTAATGAGGTATAACCGGCTTGTTATAATTTTAGTCTTGTTCGTGTCTATTTCTTGTGTATTTATAATGATCACTTGCTACATTCTAATGGCGGCTGCTCTGCTGAAAAAATTTCGAGCCTCTAAGAACCAAGTCGGTGTTCTAAGCGTGACGCGAACTTCAAAGCCCGGTACTTCACTTAACATAAACTCAACAATAGATGGTGCTGCCCAGGCCAATGATCCGGGACCTACGAACATTTCGATGAAAGTTAAAGGTAATGTGCAGAATAGTGCAACGCAATCAGTATCAGTGACCGCTACCAATAAAATAATTACGAACCAAGCCAAATCTTTAAAAAATGTGATGATGTTACTCATTATCACGATAGTGTTTATAATTTGTTGGGTGCCCATATGGCTTATGCAAATGGGCGTTTGCATCTCGACGGTAGCGAGACGATCACTGCTAGCAAACTCTGTCGTCAATCCGTTCATCTACGGCGTCGCCAGTGCGCAGTTCCGAGAAGACGTGCGACAGTTCTACCGCCAGACACGTGTTAAACTGTCCGCTTGTTACAATTGACGTGCATAAAACATTAATGTTGTGGTTTGGTGACACAATGATATTATAATATGATGTTCAATGATTTGCAAACTGCATCAACAATATTCATGTTGTCTATGTGGGCAAGTTAATGAAACAGAAGAAGATTACATAACGATATTTTAGCTTGATTGTTTCTCCTTAGACTTTTATTATATAATATAGGGTCAAATAAGTGTATAATATGTGTTGTTGTTTTTGTTTTGCTATTGAGACATACACGTACATGCAATACATATGAATATATATGTAGAAAAACAGAAGTCCCAGCTACATTTGTTTAATCCCACATTTAAGAACACCATTGTGTAAGCGCCATACAATTATTCAAGTCAACACTGCGTTACTTCCGGTTCCTCCTGGCATGCACTTATTTTCCGGTGTGACGTCATATCCGCTCAGTTGGAGGTCAACTTACATATATCATAGGTCAAACCATGTAGGCCAAAGTTAAAATTAATAAGGTAAAATTTCAAATTAACTTGGACAACATGTGAAATTAATTAGATAAAAAATCTAATTAATTAAGTTAAACGTCGGTAGTCCGTGCGAACATAAGTATGCGCCGCTTTTATTATCGCCCACGTACAGAGCGGTGCGATGTTAACCGGGTCTATCGTCGTCGTGCGAGTTCCACACGAAAGCGATCGGATAAGCGTCTGTAGTCGTCGGCAGCCCGTCCTTTGGAACAACGTCACTGATGATTTCCACGTTCGTCGCCAGGAGTCGCGTGATCTGTTCAGTGTCCATCAGTAACCGTAGATGACGTTCCTGCTTTTGCCGATTTCCAAGCACCACCTCGAATTCATCGTACATGACGACGTTCACGGTCTGCGCGAGTGTCGTGCAGAAATTAATTTCGATGCGCAGGTTACCTTTTTTGTACCATGTGGAAGCCCGGGGTGAGGTCGAAACCGAAGAGGGTGTAACCGTCACGGAAGTTGGAGCGAGTGAAGTCGTTCTCATCGTCTTGCGATACTTTGAAATTCGAGGCGAACAGGTTTGCGTAACCGGCCATCGGCGAAATTCGGTTGGAGGGGTTTGGCGGGAATCTGTTGACCGTCCACTAGCACGGCGAGGAAGTTGATGTCATTATGCTTGGCGCTAAATGGGGGTTTAGTGTACGATCCATTTCATAGCGTCATTGTCGATGCAACACAACACCAGATCTTTCGGCAGGGTGCCGAGGCAAAAAACTGAACGATCTGTGGCATCGTTCCATCCCTGCCTTTAGGGAGGTCGTGTATGGCTGTTATTTCGATCTCAGCCAGAGGCATGTTCTCTTGCGCGAATTTGACAAAGTTTTTCCTCATAGCTGAAGACTCACTGATTCCATCTCCGTCATACACGGATGTTCTCGCAGATCTGGAACGGGTGGCTGTGTCTGAATAACTATGCATGTTCAGGCCAGAAACAATCACATTTCGTTTCCGAGAATGCTGCTCAAGATCGTTCATACGGTGTTCCAGTTGTTCATTTCGTTCACCTTTCGCATGGATCGATTTTAGAGGGTCGTTTATTTTATTTTCGTTTGTTGTGTTACTCTGTTTGAGTTCATCCACCGATTTACGTAGAAACCGCAGAGATGACTTGATATCAGCGATGTCAGTTTACAAATCTGCGTCGTTTCTCTGCGGCATGGTGGCTGATGGGCGATAATGAGAGCGATCGACATAGGGTGTTGCAGTTGCGTATTACTTCTTCAAATAAAACACCCACCAGAGATAGCGTAGAACACTGTCCGAGCTTCGTCTACACGAAATTTGAAAATGTTGCATTTAGTTAAAACATTTAGTGGGATCCGGTTTGAGTTCAGGTATATAATGTTAACGCACTTCACACAAGATGTAAGCATATATCAGCCAACTATTTCCTCAACATAATTTATTCAAGCATGAACACTGCCACTATGTATACCAAATTTCATAAAAAATCAGAGTAAGCAAGAATATCATCAGTTGGTTGATTTCATATGGAATTATATTAGGAATACCACCCCAAAGTAAAATATATGGGTTTTCATTATTCGTACATAATCTTACATTCAGACGTTCAAGAATGTTAAATACACACATTCTGGAATCAACTGAACTGGTGTTAAACCTAAACTGTGTAAAGGCACCGCTTACGGCATAGCCATGGTGTCCCTTTTGATATTTCAGTGCCACTTTTGTGGCCAATCTCGCCTTATCCAACTCCCATTTCCTCCTCTTCGCCGCGGAACGCAACAATGCGCGTACAACTTGCCAGGCACTGTCACCCATATTGAACGAATGTCAACAAACCTCAACCAAGTCGCGGATGTGCCTGCGTCGATCCCGCGATCACGTGATACGGATGTCATTAACGTTCGGAAAAGCAAGCTTCGCCCCTGTGGATTCGCGCCTTATACACAAATCTAGCCGATACAGTAAAATGCAAACATATGTGTATTGCATATTAAATGCATTTTGGTGTGTAGAATTTGCAAATGTTTATTCTAGTACCAAGACAATTATATTATTGTATGAGCCACATATGCATTATCTTTGAGAAAAAGCAAACATTACTGCTTTTCTACAAATGAAACACTAACCACACTTGTCTGCCCTTAAATCGCCACTGGGACAGTTTCAATAAGCTGCTGCAGTACGCACATCGTGACAAATACATCGCTGTTATGAAGAGGCGCCACCCAACGGAAAAGTTATATTTACGGATACCTATCGATCTAATGGTTCAATGACCTAACAGCTCAACATATCGCGTTATGTCTCATGTGCTATATGTTAACAATATTGGCGTGCCGACTTTATGATAATGGTCAAGCAAAGTACAATAGTCGGTACACGGAATGTCGTACTGTTAATCGCCAGATGGTGCATGCATCGAATACCGGCAGTGTAATTACCTTGTGGTTTGATGTTTCAGAAGCAATGACAACACGACATTTCACTATTCGCGCGATTATTGCAGGTGCGTTAAAACAGTCGCGTATCTATGCCAACGCATCCTCACTCGAAGTTATTCAAACGTCAGATCAGCCGATTTTTTTTCTGATGCTAGCGTTGTGATATATTTCTTCTTATTCTTCTTTCTTCGTATACGATGTCAACCTCGTCAATTTGACGACCATTACAAAGGGTACTAGGTGGAGTAGCAGAAAATAAATTTCACAGTAAGACTAGCAGAGATCAATGTTGTTGACTAGCTTATATATCAATATTAATCTGGAGTTGAAACGACGCCATTACGGTGTTGCGCATTCAAGTTGTCACACTCGACGTGTTGTGGGACCGGCCCAAAACTCACCTTGTTGATCTCGTCTGTTCCATCTGGACACGTGGGCTTACAAGGCCATAACATGACTGTTTCTTGAGACGTTGTGAGGATTTATGTGAATATTACTTTTGATGAATCCTAGTTTGCGATCGGCCTTGGGTGTGATGAATCTAATTATTCATTATAAATTCAATGTATTTGACATAATTCACTACCTTTAGTTGTTGGCGTCTCATATAATAATGGGAGTCACTAGTTTGACTATTTCTTCCGAATCTAATCATTTGTTTAATATCAGTAAGCGTTATTGTTGGAACGATGTATTTGTTTGTTGAAACATTAATTATTTTAATAGCTGCGTTGTTGTCGTTGTTGTGGATACATAATTATGTCGTCTGTCTCATTTAAAGTACAACATTACCTGTCGTACGTCCGTCGTACGATTTCACCATTATATAATTTAACATTATGACTCAGAAGCGCCAAGGGCAATTTTTTTTACACTTTATTATGTCGTCATTCATTCTGTGGATAAATAAATGGCAACCATTCAATGTTACGATCGTGCATTGCTGTAATAATGATGATTTCATGGCGTCAATGTTTATAACGAACGTTATTATCGCTCCAGATCCACAGATAATAAAACTATGTATTATCGGCTCAGTATCAGGTTTGCAGTATCACCATGCTATGACGGACTGTGCGGATGTTAAGCTGTGTTCTAGAGGATTGATAACAAAATCAACCACTAATCGCATATAATCACATGGAAGGCGAATCGAGTAAGTATTTTGCCATATCGTATTGTGAAATGTAAACTCATGTGAGATTTTCGCATAATGTCCATTTACCATAGATGTCAGCGCTGTACCAGTTAACGCATATGCTTTGCATTGTCTACAAAGCGTTTGATGACACATCTTACGTGTTTGTGAGCGCATGCCTTTAAATTAATGTAACTGTGTATTGGAAACTAAGAAAGCATAGCGAAGCTAATAACTATTCCTTTTCAGTAATGTTGATAGTTCGTGTTAATGCTTGTTCTAAATGTTGTGCACTGTTTTTCTTGTGATAGGTGTCGACACCAGTACTTATGACTAACTAACAGCGAACAAGCCTTCATTATGGAATTATTTAATACATTCAACATGACCAATGATTCAATTGTGATGCAGCAACGTGTCTTAAACGACAACTCGACGATGAACAATGTCATACCTCGTGACGAATGGTCTAACATTACTGCAATTATTCTGTGCGCGCTAGGTTTGCCGGGAAATGTGCTTGTATTTGCGGTTTATGTCCGGAAGATGACAACATCGACGAGAGTGTATATGTTTGCGCTGGCCGTCGCTGACTTAGTGGTCTGCGTTTGCCCGTGTATTTTATTGTCCACTGGTATAGTGGCAATATTGATATATTGCTATGTATTCGATGCATCAAGGACATTTTATATGTCTGGTATTTGTGTCGATCGAGCGTCTTCTTGCTGTTAAACCAATATCAAATCATCCGAAAAACATCTCTGAAAAAGGTTATATATGCGTATGTTTAAATGCAAGGAGCATAGTAAATAAGAAAAACGAATTAAACATTATGGTAAAAGATATTGACCCTCACATAATTGGTATAACTGAATCATGGGCCAACATAGATTTAACAGATGCTGAATTAGGACTGACAGGATATGTAATGTTTAGGAAAGATCGAATAGGAAGAAGGGGCGGGGGAGTTATTTTATATGTTAAATAATCTATTCAGGCTTATGAAATAAAACTAGAAAGGGAAGCAGATTGCGATGAAGCTGTTTGGTGCAAAATTGTTTCAGGAAATTAAAAATTAACTATTGGATTAGTTTACCGAAGTCCAAACATAAACGAAGAGGACAACACAAAAATAAAAAATGCTATAAAGGAAGTTAGTAAAGGGGAATGTATCATAATGGGAGATTTTAACCATGGACACATACAATGGAATTCTCTAGAGAGCACAGGGATTGAGGACCAACAATTTCTATTTTTAATCCAGGATAGCTTTCTTACTCAGCACGTACTAGAACCAACCAGGGGAGATAATGTATTAGATATAGTTTTGTCATCACAAAAAGAATTAGTGGACAATGTAAAAATATTTGAACCATTGGGTAATAGTGACCATAATCAAATACATTTTGACATCAATGTAAAATCAGAAAGTAAAAATAAGAAAACGTACAAGAGAAACTTCCACAAAGGTAACTACAAAGATATGAGAAAATACTTAGCAAAGCTAGATTGGAATAACATGCTGATGAATAAGACCGCAATTGAATGTTGGAATATTCTAAAATATGAAATTGAGAGTATCATCGATAATTTTTTTCCCTTCCAAAAACAAGGAAAACGGTGTAGAAAGAAACACTTGTCAAAAGAGGCTATTAGAAAAATATTGCTAAAACAAACTATGTGGAGGGTTTATAGGCGTACCAGAAAGGACGAAGACTATGCAAAATACAAAGAGGCACTTAATGCAGCTACAACTGAAATCAGACAATCTAAAAGAAGCTATGAGCAAAAACTAGCATGTAACATAAACAATTACAGCAAGAGTTTTTATGCATATGTCAGGAGTAAACAAAACGTAGAAGACAAGGTTGGACCTCTAGAAGACAGTGCTGGAAATATAATATCACAGGGGTTTTTAATGGCGGAAGACCTAAATGGTTACTTCAGTTCAGTGTTTACCAAAGAAGATATTAGTTCATTACCAGTTGCTGATGCTAAATTTCAGGGGGCTAAATCTGACTATTTAGGTCCGTTAGTTGTAACTCCAGAATTGGTAGCTAAGAAAATAAAGGCAATGAAGGATAACAAATCACCGGGAGTGGCTGGGATTCCTCCAAAATTACTAATGGAAACAGTAGAACAAATCAGCATACCACTTGCAAGAGTATTCAACTTGTCATTAAAAGAGGGAGTTGTTCCGTTTGAATGGAAAGAAGCAAACATCATACCATTATTTAAAAATGGTTCGATAAATAAGTCAGAGAATTACAGACCAGTGAGTTTAACGTCAGTGATTTGTAAATTATTAGAAAGGTTAATTAAAGACCATATGGTGGACTTCCTCGTTAAGCATAAATTATTAAATTCATCTCAACATGGATTCCTTAAAGCGAGGTCATGCTTAACAAATATGTTATGTTTTTTGGAAGAAATCACTAAGTGGATAGACGTGGGATCGCCAGTAGATATTATCTACTTAGATTTTCAGAAAGCTTCTCACAAAGTGCCACATCAAAGATTACTACTTAAATTAAAAGCCCATGGTATCGGGGATAGCATAACTGACTGGATAGAACAATGGCTGACTGACAGAAGACAACGAGTTGTAGTAGATGGAGAAGTTTCAAATTGGAAATCGGTTTTGAGTGGGGTACCTCAAGGATCAGTATTAGGACCTATATTATTCTTAATTTATATCAATGACTTGGACGACAGTATAACAAGAAACGTACTGAAATTTGCGGATGACACAAAACTGTTTAGAAAGGTTAATACTGATGGTGATAAACAACATTTACAAAACGATCTATACAGATTAGTGAAATGGTCTGAGAAATGGCAGATGTTGTTCAATTTTGGGAAATGTAAATGCCTACATACAGGATATAGGAACTTGAATGTAAACTATAAAATGGGAGATACTGTTCTGGGTACTACTGTATAAGAAAAGGACTTAGGAGTTACAATAAGCGCTGATATGAAAGTTTCAGAGCAGTGTGGTATTGCAGCTTCAAAGGGTAATCAAATTCTTGGATTTATTAGAAGAAACATAACATACAAGGGAAAAAAGTTAATTATACCTCTTTATAAAGCAATAGTTAGACCTCATTTAGAATACTGTATACAAGCATGGAGACAATATCATAAGAAGGATATATATACGCTTGAACGCATACAAAGGAGAGCAACTAAAATGATTCCAGAAATGAGAGACCTTAGTTATGAAGAACGCCTGAAAGAATGTGATATAACAACTCTAGAGACAAGGAGGTTAAGAGGAGATCAGATTGAAGTTTTTAAGATATTGAATGGGTATGAAAATATTGATAGAAACATGTTTTTCTCACTCAAGAAGGATAGCAGAACTAGAGGACATGAGGTAAAATTAGTAAAGGATCAATGTAGATTGGACATCAGGAAGCACTCTTTCTCACAGAGGACAATACATGAATGGAACAAATTGTCTACAGATTGTGTAACTGCTAGCAGCGTGAATATGTTTAAAAACAAGGTTGACACATATATCAGGAGGGCGGGTTATAAGTAGATGAACATTGTTGGACTCTCGATAAGCCAATGGCTTCCTTGTCCACTTGCCATCTGGGCCTTTGGTTTGGATGGCAAATCTTGTTAAATCTTTTTGAATCTTGTTAAACGCCCACACACGTTCAGCATGGATCCACGGCGAGCGAAAAAGTACACAATTATCATGGTTGTGGCTGCAACGTTATTCACAAGAGTATCGATGGTGGCGAGGGGTATTTGGCATGGCCTGCTTTTTAGAATATCAGTTTCACTCGTATATGTTTCTTGTGCAATTACAATGATCATTTGCTACACTCTAATGGCGGCTGCTATGCTGAATCAAGTCGGAATGCAAAATGTGACGCGATCTTCAAAACCGGGAACTTCACATGTAATAGATTCAACAATAGATGTCGCTGCACAGGCCGATGATCTGGGCCTTCGAACATTTCGACTACAAATAAAGCTAATGTGCAGAGTAGTGCAACACAATCAGTGTCAGTGAACGCTACCAACAAAACAATACATGCGAACCACCCCAACGCCTTCAAGAATATGTTGATGTTATTCATTACCACAATCGTTTTCATAGCGCACTGGGTGCCGATGTGGTTATCTCAAATGGATGTTTATATATCCATAGAAGTACGTCGATCAATGATAATAAACTATATCGTCAATCCGTTCATCTACGGCGTCGCCAGTGCCCTGTTCCGCGATGACTTGCGACAGTTCTACCGCCAGATACGTGTCAAGTGAACATATGCAATGGTGCTTGCAATCGAATTACCGACATCGTCTTCACGAACTTATGACGCGCATAAAACGGCTGATTAATGTTGTGGTTTGGTGACACCATACTATGATAATATGATGTTCAACGATTCGTTAAGTTTCTAATAAAATGATATAGTTTTCAATGTAGTCAATGAAAATAAAGATTATATGAGGGTATTTTAGCTTGTTTATTTCTCCTTTGATAAAAAAAATCATATAGTCAGATAAATGTACAACATGTTGTTGTTGTAGTTGTTGTTGTTGCTGCTGCTGATGTTGTTGTTGTTATTGTCATTCTTGTTGTTGTTATTGTTCGTGTTGTTGTTGCTGCTGTTGTTGTTGTCGGTGATGGTGGTGGCGATATTGTTGTTGTTGTTTTTGTGACTGATCCATATATTTTTGTGTAATTCCATTATTCAACAATGTCCTATCACTACAATCTCTCCCAGTTCCATAGAACGAACCGTCGGCCACGACCTCAGCCGACGTTCACTGGTGCACATCAGCCGAATAAGAACTGTGTATGGTAAACTGGGGCAGCGCGGCCCCCGTAAAGAATTTTTTTTTTAAATATACACCATTAGCTATGATGTAATGCATTTAATATGTCCATATCATTGAAAAATACGTGTGCTACCAATTGGAAAACTATTTTCTGCAAAAATAGACTGTAGATGAGGTACATAAAAAAAATATTAAGAGTACCGAAAAAAACTTTCCTGTCCCATTTTTGAGCAGTATATATATATATATATATATATATAAATATATATTAATTTTATTTGCAAGCAATTATGTAATGTGTGTGTTTATATATATATATATATATATATATATATATATATATATATATATATATATATATATATATATATATATATATATATATATATATATATATATATATATATATATATATATATATATA
Source organism: Lamellibrachia columna (assembly GCA_963662155.1). Taxonomy (NCBI): domain Eukaryota; kingdom Metazoa; phylum Annelida; class Polychaeta; order Sabellida; family Siboglinidae; genus Lamellibrachia; species Lamellibrachia columna. The sequence goes on along the minus strand of OY759268.1, from coordinate 10,312,246 downwards.
TATATATATATGTATATATATAAACGTACACAATAGTATGGTATTAATACATTGATATGTTACATTTGTTAAATTTAAATTGGAGTTAACATTATTACACATTGCAATCCATGCAAAATATAAACTTGCATATTAATATTCCGTCAGTACAGCATACAGGCTAGTAGAACTTCAATTGTACAACGTTTGCATTATATTAAATGTATTACACATCATTGGGCATGTTTAACACATTTCATACATTGTGTCCATGTGCTTGTGGAATAAGATATAGGGACCGTCTAGCCCTACATGCATCGGGACCGTCTTGCCGCACAACTCGCACGCACAACACAATATAACACAACATAGCATTGCCCATTTTGTATTGTCTGACGTTGTCAAATGAATAATAATATTACTATATATGGTGAGCGGGGGGTGGGCGTCTTACCCCAGGAGGCCGCGTTGTTCTACGTTACCAATATTGTCGGTTCAGCAGCAACATGAATCAAATGGGTGTGACGCCAGCAGCATCGTGTGAGTGGCGCTGAAAGGCAGAACGCACATCACGCCACCAGTGAGAGTCCGCTGTACCAATGCATCGATGACCAGGTCATGTTCCCCATCAGTGACGTCACTCAGCATATCACCACGACAACTACTTGATTAAATATGCAGAAGTTGCAAATATCCATAAGCAACTGGTAAAACCATTGTTATTTACAACATGTAAATAACAAATGTGCGGTTGACGGTTAACGTTACTTGAAACAATGGTATAAAACACGCAAAACGTTATGAACAGTTGCACTTAACCTGGAATAATTGTATAAAACACGGTGAGCGTTGCTAACAATCTATGATGCATGATAAGTGTGCAATTCGTGATAATAGTGGAATGAATTCACACAAAAAATAGTGTAACAACTTCTTCACGGGGCCGTAGATGCAACCCCCGAAATGATATTACCGTGTGGTCATGTGTGGTATTTTATACCGTAGAACATTGCACAATCCCCGCTTCTTCCCGGAATTTGAGAAGGACAACATTTAATTGAATAAGGCCAAATAACTAATACGTTTCATTGGCTAAGCTCATCAGATTAAATGCGCCACAATATCAGTTTTCAATAACATGTAATATTTTAATATCAGCAATGTTACGTGAGTTTTTAATTAAATATGGTCTTGAATGATTGCACATTTAAAATTTCTAACAGCCATGAAATATGGGGATAGCATTACTTTGTGTTTAACATTAGGTGATGTTACATATTTTTACCAAAACACGTGAAGTCATTGTGTTTGGAAATTAACTGGCATTGTCTTGAAATAATAATTATTATAATTTGCCTTGTACATAATGAGTTCCATAAAATATTGTATACATTTAGTCTTGAAAACAAATTGTTGATGCTTTTTCTGTCAAGACTAATAATAGTTATAGTGACAATACCATTTTTATCAAGCGCATTTCCCATGAAAATGTTCAAAGCGCTAATTTTTTTTATTACATATTAATATAAGTCGTTGATAAGACATACCTCCTCATTTTGTTTCGTAGCTGTGTGATTCGTAACGCACTTTTCTGTTCCTTGTAATATATGTCAACATCAATACTCCTGACTGACTGACTAATAACAAGCTTTCGTTATGTCATCATTTAAACATTCAACATTACATTGTGATCCGCAACATATATACTACGACAGATTGGCTTTGATGACGAACAACACAACACACAGAAGGAATTTTTGTTTTGGTATTGTCATAACTCTTCTGATTACGCTAGTGTTGCCGGGCAATTTGCTTGTAATCGCGGTTCATATCCGAAAGATGACAACATCGACTAGAGCGTTAATGTTTGCAATGGCAGTCGCTGATTCAGTTGTCTGTGTTTCGCTTTGTTGCCTTGTCCTTGTCCTTGTCCTTGTGCAATGTCAGCATGTCCCTATGTTATCACTACACATGTGACATGTTCGATTAATTTTTGGGTTGTTGTGTCGCTCGAGCATCTGTCTGCCGTTACACACCCACGTACAATTTGGATCCACAGCGAGCGAGCTGTGGATGCAACGATTATAACAGCAGTGATGGATGTGGCGAGGTTTATGATGTGTGACCGACTTAGTAGAATATCAGGCTCGGGCGTGTCTGTTTCTTGTACATGTATAATGGCGGGTGCTCTAGTGAAAAAAAGTGCGAACTTCTCTGAACCAAGTTGAAGTACAAAGCGTGACCCGATCTCCACGAACATTACAGTGGTATCAAGTGTACATGACGCTGTCCGGTTCATCGATCAAGGACCTTCAAATAGTTCGATGAAATATGCAGAATAGTATAACGAAATCAGTGCCAGTGACCGCTACCGCCGTAATAATAACGAACCAAATTAAAAGACCTTTGAAAAATGTGCTGACGTTATTCATTATTACGACAGTTTTCGTAGCGAGCTGTATGTCGATGTGGTTGGTATACATGGGGTTTTACATCGCGACGGAAGACATATATCAATAATAAGAGACTATGTCGTCAAATCGCTCATCTACTACGTCGCTAGAAGACGTGGGCTGTTTTACCGGTAGACATGAATCAAACTGTCCGCTTATTGCCACTGATCACACATTTTGGAAGAAGTGTAAAACTGTGTGTCTATGTCTTTAAGTAATGCATTATAAAATGTTGGAAGAAGACGTCACATTAACAATTTATGTGTTAAACACATGTTTTATGCAGATGATTTATGTTTTATTGCGCCATGTCCCTGTGGTCTTCAAGGTTTTGCTTAATATGAGTTCTAGTTTGACTTTCAAAATTATGTCATATATTATCACATCAAGTCAATATTCATGATTGACAAACCACACGGCTTTCAACTAAAATTATCAGATAATGTTCGCCCAAGCCTAGATCCAAAAAGCAGTTTCACTGTGCACATGAACATATGTATAGCAAACATCGCATTTGGATACAATAATTATTAATGCTCCGCATTCAATAAAGTCAACTTCAAAGCACATTCAGGGCCATTATTTAGGCAATATCATGATATGTATTTAGGCAACCAGTAGGCTATGGCAGCTACTGAGGAAATATGGATGCCCAGAGAAGTTCACAACCATGATCGAGGCTCTACATACGGGAATGATGGCGAATGTGAGTGTCGGAGGGGAAGTCTCGGAAACGTTCGGTGTTACCAATGGTGTCAAGCAAGGCTGTGTACTGGCCCCCACGCTCTTCTCCATCTTCCTATCAGCAATGCTCGTCGAGGCTTTCCGAGGCATGGGAGATGGCGTCTATATACAGTCTAGACAGAGCGCTGACCTATTCAACGTCGCACACTTCAGAGCGAAGACCAAGACTACCCAGATACTTGTGAGAGAGCTGCTATACGCAGATGACAGTGCACTGGTTGCCCACTCTGCTCAAGAGATCCAGAGAATAGTGGATGCTTTCTCCGATGCATCAAAGAAGTTCGGCCTGAAGATTAACATCAAGAAGACAGAAGTGCTGTACCAACCCAACTCTACAAGAACCCGAGAGGAGGATATCATGGTTGATGGAAACAAGCTGAACTCTGTTCCGGAATTCACCTACCTCGGAAGCACTATATCAAATGATGGACGCATTGATGCTGAAATACAGAGGAGGATGGCCAAGGCTAGCGCATCTTTTGGCCGATTACGCCAGAGACTCTGGAACAACCACCATGTGTCCACGCGGGTCAAAGGCAAGATCTACCGCGCAATTGTGCTATCCACCTTACTATACGGAGCCGAGGCCTGGACAGTGTACAAACGACAGGTGAAAAAGCTGCATGCCTTCATGATGCGACATCTGCGTTCGATCATGAGGCTAACCTGGAAGGACAAAGTGACAAACAAGGAAATACTCGGTCGGATAGGGCTGCCCTCTATGGAAGATCTTCTGATACAAAAGAATCTCCTGTGGACTGGACACCTCATGAGGATGCCATCACAGAGGCTACCAAAGCAGATCCTCTACTCTCAATTGTCTTCTGGTCACAGACAGAGAGGACGCCCTCATCTCCGGTTCAAGGATACCATCAAGAGAAACCTCAAGCTGAGAGACATAAAGACCGACTCATGGACATCACTCTCACAGCAGAGAGCTAAATGGAGAACGGCGGTCAAGAAATGAAAGCAGTCTTTGTCGCATAGCGACTGACAGCATGATGATGATGATGAGCCTACAATGCAATGATGCTGGCTAAATAGAAATTCTCAATCAAACCTAGATATGTATCTTAGACATAAAAGGCGATATGTGAAATTGGCCGATACAGTTGATATGTTTATGATCGCGATTTGCTTCTTAAGCACAGGAAAAATGGTGGTATGATTCAGGCATCGTGGAACAACAATAGATGCGATTGACGAGTAGACGAGTCGCGTTAGAAAAGATACTAAAGTGTCGCTGACGTCTTTCAGCAGTGATCTTGGTAAGGGATCGAACGCGCACGACGTTCTTGGCGACTTGTTGAGCAAGTTGCTGATGTCTGGTGTTGTCGCAGTGTAGATGTGACATGCAGGGTGTTGGGTGTTGGTATGTGGTCGTGGTAGAGGTGAGTGTAGACTGAGTACGTAGCGCCGCACAAAACATATCGATCTTCGCACAGAAAAATTTTAAGAAATCTGTTCCAAAATCTTGCAGGTTGTCACTAGCAGTTAGTCATGAGGACTTTCTTCGCTGCAGTAGTCCGTTTAGCAAATGATAGAAATACATTAATTGATCGTTCCATTCACGTTATGAATTCATCTATATTCCAAATGTTGTCTCATTGTAGACGATTAACAAGCGGACAGTTTAACTCGCGTCTGGCATTAAAACTGTCGCATGTATTCCCGGAAAATTGCACCAACAACGTCGTAGATTAATTGATCTGAATATGCGACGTTTCATTAACGTTTATGGACATATTTGATGGTCCCATTAGTCTGCTCAACATTCAGCTCCTCGCTCTCGTCTCGTGCAGTGACGAGAATGCCCACTGACTTTTGTTCATCATTCAGCTCCTCTTTGCCGCCATGCAAAACCAAAGAGACGTAGAAGTATGATTGTTGTGATGACATTTGCCAGCTACCTGTAACATCACTAATTGGAATAGTACCTTTATGCGGTAACCAGCTTACACTCAATGTATGTTCAGTATTAGGTGAATCAGCATTAGGCCAGTCAGCATTAGGTCGATGTATTAACGAACAAGGAGCACGTTTCATGCTATTTCCACAAAGAATAAATATACTTATTTGGATACAATGCATTTAATTTCGCCGGTAAGGCCGTACAAATAATGCAGCTCCTAAAGTAAGCCCAAGACACACCCTCAGGTAATAGAGGAGACCGTTGTTACAAGTTTAAGTTAAAGTCCCTTTTGTGTAAAGAATGTTATATTAATAATTATATATATACGGGACACGTTGTTACAGCAAATAAAGTGTGGGTCGCAAAATAAGGGTCACTCCGATACGTTATTGTTATTACATTAATTGCCACAATTGTCACAGCTTCATGTATTAAGTTTTTCATGTTTACCTTCCAAGGGGGACACATTCCGTGGAGTCATACATAAAACAACAATCGTGAATGGAATATAAAATATTGCATCGAACATTAAATAGTGAATGATAATATATGTGCAATGCGATTTCTACTTAATTTAAAGATATACACACGTACGAACTCACGCACGAACATCCACTTTTCAACGAATCATGCAACATTACATTTGAAAATGAGCGTCGCACATTGCTTGACCCGCCAGGGGAAAAGTGACAAGGGGACGAAGAGGGGTCGACCATCTCTAGACATTGAGAGGGCCATCAAGGCGAAGAAGGCTCGTGGAGCAGTTGCCCCTCTTCCAGAGAAAGCTGTGCGGACAGACAACACTGGACACTGGCCTGTCTTCTCCGAGAATGGTTGAACTCATATATGTAGTACTAATAAAACACAGTTGATATAGTGAAAATGGTATGAGCATTGTTTATTCATTTTCTAGTATAGATACCCAATGGATCATGACAAATAAACTTGAATTTCCAGTTGGGCACTTTCAGTAGAAATATGCTTCGTTGGACAGTGTTGCCCTCAGGCAACATACCCAGTTAGTGTATATAAAATATTTATTTAATAATTTTTTTTTGGCATATGGTTTATTGAATACAACATAATAACATAGGTGGAGAAATTATATTATTTTTGAATAGTTAAAATAATTCATCCAATAAAGGGTTAATTACAACAATGGGGCTGTGCCACACACCAATATGCTATGGAGTTTGACATAATGAATGTCAATGTATATGTGTTGTGATCTACTTGACTGAATGATGCACACGCACGCACATACACACGCACATCCGCAATGAGTCACGTACTATATATTAATTGCTTAAATAGGGGCGTTCCATAAATCAATTCGCTAAGCTTCATATGTGAAACAAAGCATTCACACGTCTTGGTTGAATACATGCAGTTTTCTCAGTCATTGTCAGCACATAAATCGCTGCCTGAGCCATTGATGCAAGCCGCCATGCGTGCAGAAAAGGACGCGGAACAACATAGCAAACACGTATCAATCTTCTTCTTCTTCTTCTTCCGGGTACAAGTCAACCCTCTCTTCAAGGCTTGTAGATTCGGTATGTGTGCAGACGTGTTAAAGTGTTATAAGAGAAAGTAATACAATGTTTAGGAGAAAGAGAAAATATGATAGCGTGCGTGTAGAACTGCAATTTGAGGAGAGGACAAGTTGATAGCGTGAAAATGCAATATCAATTAATGTTGCAAGCTGGAGATCTTCTGTCTGAAAATCTCCAAACTTGGTGCTGTAGCTGCGTTGGCTGGCCGGTTATTCCAATTGGCTATGGTATGGGGTAAAAAGGCTATACCGGATTAATTGTTTAGTGATTAGGGGGAGTTGAAAAGCTTCAGAATGCGTGTGTCGAGAGGGTCTCCAGGGGTATATGTTGGGGGAAGAGGTCCAGGGCGACTATGCCATGTAATGTATTACAACACATGACAAGGCGGATGTCGGTTCTCCTTTGTTGGAGGCTGCGCCAGTGCAAGTGTTTGATCATAGTGGTGACACTTGCTTCACGGTTGTAGTTGTTACAAATATACCGTGCTGCCCGTCTTTGGACCATTTATATTTTGTGTTTGTACGGTTGTGTGTAGGGGTCCCTAACTAAAGTGAAATAAGCACTGGTGTTTAATTTTTCCTGGCCAATTTTGATATTTTTTACGCAGGAAACCCAAGGAAGCATTTGCTTTGTTTGTGACATCATTTACTTGGTTATTCCAGGACAGTGTTTTATTTATGACCACACCAAAATATTTCGCGTTGTTCTCCTTTACGCGCATGTGGATTTGAAGAGTGTTTGTTTGTATTTGGGGTTACGGGATCTGATTATGTGGAGTACACTACATTTCTGGGGATGGAACTCCATTTGCCATGTTTCTTCGCACTTGGCCAATTTGTCTAGATCTTGTTGAAGGGCTGTCGCGTCAGTACCATTGGATATTGTCATGTAGATAATAGTGTCATAAGCAAAGAGTCGGATACTTTATTTGAGGTTATTAGGTAGTTCATTTATATAGATAAGAAAAAGAATGGGGGCAATCACTCCACTGATAACAGGATTCATACCTTCACATGCCACGTGTTACTTTCTGTCTTTCAAGAATTTCTCAACCCAAGTGTTTACAGGGCCAGTGATACCGTATCTCTCAAGTTTCTGGATTATACTATGGTGTGGTACTTTGTCAAAAGCTTTGGCAAAATCCATAATAATTACAGCAGTTTGCCTTCCGCCGCTTAGATTGGCCAAGATATATTGTGTGAAAGTTATGCTGTTAGTCGAAGATAGTGTTGGCTTCTAGATGGCTTAGTATGTGTTTTGAGATTATGTGTTCCATTATTTTGCTGTACACACATGTGAGTGACACTGGGCGGTAATTTGATGGGCATTATCGTTCTCGTTTCTTGAAGATTTGTGCTATATTTGCTTGTTTCCAGTCTTCTGGTACCTCGCCATTTTCAAGGGATTTAGAAAATATTATCTACATAATAGTAGCAACTGCTCTGGCTGTTTCTATGAGAACTCTGGGTGAAGCCTGTCTGGTCCCATGGCCTTGTTAAGGTTTAGATTTTCCTGGAGTTTTTGAGTGCCTTCTGTGGGGGGGTATTCAATTTGGAAATCGGGTGGTACTGCCGTTCCTGTGGGATGGATTTAAGGGGCTCTCTTTGGCGAAAACAGAGCCGAACTGAGCGTGTAGGATCCTGACTTTTTCCAGGGAATGTTCTTAAAGATTCCAATTTCTTTAAGAGATGCGATGCCTACTTAATCTATTCGGCTGTGTTTGATGAAGGACCACATTTGCTTGTTGTCATCCTTCATGCCTTTGATTGCGATGCACCTGCTGTGTCCCCATATTGCTATTCCCTTATGTTTGCAGCTGCCTGGACACTCATTTAACCATCAAATTAATACAACGTCACAGTTTCTATGGCACAGGCTAAACTTCTGACATATTGTTTGCGCTTCTACTGTAGCGTTACATCTGTAAAAGTGCAAAGTGCATTATTGACGACGCGTTTGGTTGTCTCAAATTTACCTCTCAGCGATACACGTCCACCCGGTTGTAAACTGGTCATATACGGAATGCTAGTACGTCGGTTGCTATCCGACAACAAATACGTTCACCGATTACTTCGGCGAGGATTCACCTTCGTATAGGTTTGTATACACGACAAACAAATACAACATCACAGTTTCAATGGCACAGGCTAACCTTCTGGAATATGTTTGTGCTACTAATGTTGCGTGCCGACTATCAAAGTGCAAAGTGTGTTATTGACGAGGCGTCTGGTTGTCTCAAATGGAATACACAGGTGGGGTAGGGTCTACATTACGAACATGTTTGGTATGTCAACGGGTGGTGTGATCCTGAACCATTTCGTGTCTAGTATTGTGCGAATTGCCTCAGCGTGTTTTCTGCATATGTTTGAATGTTGCTTAAAACGACTCGTTTGAATGGCTCAGTATATGACAAGGATATCACCAGTGTGCACTCACGAGTAAATTATATGCGCATGATAGGTGCGGCCAGACGGATGAAGACACACGCACGCACGCACACACGCACGCACACACACACACACACACACACACACACAGACACACACAGACACACACACACATACACACACACACACACACACACACACACACACACACACACACACACACACACACACACACATACATACATGCACACACACGCATGCACGCACATACATCTCGGTAATCATTATTATCAATAAAGTATAATATGTTTATTTATGTCTACTTGGCGAATAACATACAATTTCAGAATCGTCATGGCTCAATCGCAGAGGTTTGTCTGCACTGCAATGCACTGCTGTCCAGCCAAAAGGTAACGCCTTTGTGGCATGCATATGCGATAGTTACTATTAGCAATATCATTAAAATTATGTGAATCCAGCATACGTTGGATGATTTTTTTCGAAATGCTGTCTCGTAGTGGCTTCCTACCTTTATATTCCCCTCGTGGTTCACATTATTGCATTTTCAAATAATTGCAAGTAGCAAGGGTTATGGTTTCAATGCATTGATATGCCAGCGAATCCAATTATCCAATAATATTCGCATCTAAGGCGATTCGTGTCTAATACGATTCTTAATTAAAACGATTGGTACTCATAATATCTTAATCCCATGAAACACATATCACCAATCATATCAATATAATTGTACTTGTTTATTCCAATAAGGGGTAGTTAAAATAATCAACAATTACCTATTCGTACAATGCATATTAAAAGGCCGACGTAATAATTTATAAATTGTCGGTCGGATTTGAAATTGACTGAAATCTAATGTGAACACACCACGTCATAATCCCAACTTTCATTGCAATTATAAAACAAATAGTTATAACAAAATATAAAGTTTAAAGGGAGCCATCATACCACTGGACAAAATCTAAAATACGTGTTCGTGTTATTTATCTCCCTTCCACATTCTACTAATTTGGAAATTGTTCAAGGTAACCCTATTTTTCAATTAATACCATGGTTACCTGACGATTCATAACACCTGGAATAAAAACTGCCAAAGAATCGTCGAAAGTAATACGTGTTGGTGTATCATGGTGAAACAACAACAATTATGCACGCTTAATTTACCAATATATGAAAAAAGGTTCGCACAACAAAACAACACCGTGTTTACTTATTAGTAATGTTTATGCCACATGTAACTCAGCACAACATATTACCGAGCAAAAAATATAACCTTTTGAAAGGAAAAGTATTGAAAATATACGCATACGACTTTACTTTTTGGTTTAATACGAAGAAGAACATTCTAAGTAGAAAAGTAATCCTAGTTCACGGTAACATCGTTTCTTTTAATCAGCGAATTGCATAAACATCGTCATGGTAAAAATCATACTGGGTACGGCTTGTTTGGATAGGAATATCACACCCAAATAATATACTGGAGGTTAGTCATGCTACTGAAATATGTGTCAGGCAACAATTTGCTAACATATTCGTTCACAAATAACTTAGAACAAACGTTTGTGTATGAAGGTATGTATTACACATCTTAAACTTCAAACATTGACCATCGTACCACTTTTTTCTTCTTCTTTTCTTCTTTTTATTCTTCAATATAATTATGGAGGATCAGATTGCCGGATAATATCCCATAGATTGACTTGCGATATCAGAATCTAGATGAGTGCGAATGTTTCGCGCTTTGTATGACATGTTAAAATTTACTTAAAATTAATATAACGTGCAAGAAATATAAAATAATTAAAATAATCTAATTAAAAACAGATCTAGCCTAGTTTACAGAGTATTTGCCCAGCCTCCCAATTTGCCACGAGAGTGTCAATATATGCAACAGCTCGTGTGCCGGATGAAATAATGTTCTAGAGCCGTGCGCCAGAAGGGAGTAACGAGTTAAGGCAAACGTTGTTCCTGGAGTGTGGTATGCGAAGCTTTGCATGCTGACTTACGGTGGTTCAGTGCCTTGGCTGGAAAGTTTCTATAGGAGGGCTGGTTATGGTCAATCATAAATTTGTACATCATAATACCTTGTCGACCTTCCTTTTAATTCCTCATCTTTGCAGATCACCGAGCCAAGACAGTATGTTTTTCGTTGTAGGCCATATGAACGACGCATTTCTTATGCGAATTGCGAACCATCCTTTAGACGCCACGGAGCAGATTCAACTAGGTGTTTACCTAGGAGTAGACACTTTCATAATCCGTGAAATGATAAGCAGCCCCGGAGAAGCGGTGAACAAAAGCTTGGCAATACTAGCTGCATGGAAAGATGACCAAAATAATGTCGCCAATCCCGCAGCCATGTATGATCAACTGTGCAAAGCGTTTGTGGAACTCAATAAGGCGAACGTAGTCGAGTATATTAGAAGTGGTAAGTTCATGACAGTAATAGCGTCACGGATGTGTTATCTTACTAAATAACCCAGCCCAGGTCGTCTCAGTAAAACATTGTTCGAAATTCACCACAACAATTACGTACAATTGTTCACAATGTCATGCGTCTTTTCTTCGATTGTCCCAAGTTGCGAAATACAAGGGCAAGGCGTCACTAGACCTTACTATGACTGCTAATATTACGTCGCAATTTCGAGAGATTTTGACTGGAACCACCAAGTACGATGAATTTTTCCTATAAATGTATCCCTTATGGAGAATGGTATGTTTGCTAGTATGTGTAAGCATTTCTGAGGACTCGACTGCACTCGAATCTAAGTCCACGTGCCATAATGCAGAGTAAATCTACCATCTCGTTTATGTTTGGACTTCGGTAAACTAATCCAATAGTTATTTTTTTATTTCATGAAACCATTTTGCACCAAACAGCTTCATCGCAATATGTTTCCCTTTCTAATTTATTTCATTAACCTGAAAAGTTTCTTTAACATATAAAATAACTCCCCCTCCCCTTCTTCCTATTCGATCTCTCCTAAACATTACGTATCCTGTCAATCCTAAGTCAGCATCTGTTATATCTGTGTTGGCCCATGATTCGGTAATACCAATTATGTGAGGGTCTATATCTTCTACAATAATGTTTAATTCGTTTTTTCTTATTTACTATACTCCTAGCATTTAAAGACACACATTTGTAACATGCTTCATACTTGTTATATGACATTTATTATTGGTTTGTCTGTACTAGTGGCCTATTGTCCTGCTTGAGGTATTTTTAAGTAACCCCCGCGCTTCTAGATTAAACAATGTTTACTACCAAAAATATGTTATGTTACCCATGCCACTGTCTACTGCTGCTGTGAGTCAATCCGCAAATACTGCTGCCCACTTTCCACTTAGTTGAAGCCCATCCTTCATGTACATATCAGCCCTTTCAACAAAATGTACACACAAATAAAATTTCTTCTTCCCTACATAGCTTCTGTACTAGCATGTTTATTGCCATCCCCCGGCATTTTCGATATCTTGGACCCCTGCTTCCTATTACTGGCAAAAACCCTGACATTATATCCTGCTCAATCCGTGTCTGATTTAGTGTTCTGAACAACTTCCTGTATTTCCTAGCTATGGCAGTTGTACCCTCGCTCTCTACGTTATTTGTCCCTACGTGTACTAAAACAGATCCACCCTTGCCCGAACCCACGATGTTTTCTACCCTCTCAGTTGTTGCCTCTATTTTGGCCCCAAGCAAACGAACCACCACGTAATCTCCCTTGTTTAAGACTATGTCGGTCTTCCTGACTATTGAGTCCCCCACAAACACCCTCGCTCTCTTTCTCACCCCTCTACCACTGCCTCAGAATAGCTCTTCCGATGGATCCCTTCCATCACATTCTGTCCTGCAGCCTTGTCACTTGGCAGCCTGTTATCATTATCTCTCTCACCCGTCCGTCAACATGTCACCTTTCCCACCCATCTCCTGGCTAACTTGCGTTCCTATCGCCTTCCCTCCATACACCTTCCCACCCGTCTCCCTAACTCCCATCACCTCAACTATCGTCTCCTCCCCCCCCCCGTCTCCTTCGCTACTGCCTCCCACACTCCCCTCTCCTTCAATCCATTTGTCTTCCCTCCAATTTCTTTCCTTCACGTCTCTTTCGTCCTGTCTCCCTACCACATATTTCCCTACGACCTGTTACCTTACCTCCTCTCAACCTCCTCATAGGCTGAGGTGAGCTCTCCCTAGCATCTCTCTCGTCGTCTTCCTCCACTTTATCATCACCCCACCGGAACCCCTGGCACAATCCTCCTGCACCATTCCCACCATTGCCACAACGAGCAGCCTCAGCTGCTCCAACACCACGTCAAATTCCTTCATCTTCGTACATCTCATACACTCAAAACTAAAACTATCCGCCTGAACCTCGGCCCAGGACTTCTCACACCCGGACTTGAAGAAGTCCACCCAGTTGCTGCATCTGCTGCATATTAAATGCCTAGTGGCATGTTAGAACAAACCGCTCACCTAACACTTCCTACCACACTTTGACAACGGCAAAGCTACAATGAAACAGAAGTGGTGCATGTTTCAGAACAACTCCGTCACAAGAATGAACGACTACAAAAAGCAAGAGAGAAAGCTCGGTCGTGTCAAAACAGATCAAACGGTACATTACTTCTGAAACTTTCGTCATGTAGCTTTGCTAGAACGTACAGTAAATATGTAATGGAAACACATATTGTAGTGCACTGATTTTGTCTTTTATGCCATTGTTTTGCCAGCATTGATGTATTTTAAGCAATACTGTGCAAACATATATTCATTGAACGATTATTTAATTTCGTACATCACTATAATATATACCAAGAAACGTTGTGCATTTGAAATTCGTATGAAACGACCATATTATTTGTATGATTTTGCGAATCTAATTAGAAACTTCAAAATTGTCACCAATGCTGGACGGATAACCCTGTAACACTATACATATTTTAACTGGACTAAGGTAGCAACCGATATAGTGATTTCACATAATTTGTTGCTATAACATTACATTAATATTGCATGATGGAGAGAAGGCTTAGGCAATCACGCACACACAATATTTGTTTTTAGAAAACGTCCGACACCTGAAAGGCGATTTACGCCAAACTAACGAAGAGTTGCTATGAAGTAGGCAGAAAAACGCAGGTACATTTACGTGTTCTTCTTCCGCCCTTGTTTACTTACGGGATATGAGTACAACACTTAGCATGATCCGATGTTCTCCATCCATCGCGATATTCTGCTATTCTCCCCCAATTTCGGTTGTTTTCATCTGCCATTTCGATATATATCTTAACACAGTCAGTCCACCTTCAGTTTTGTTTGCTCCTTTCCTTCTACCACCCTCTTATGTTTCCCATGCTGTCTTAGTCAAACTTTCCTCTCTGATTCTCTATATGTGTCCAGCCCATCGCAGTATGTCCCCCACTACCTTCATCCTCCCCACTACCTCCATCCTCCCCACTACCTCCATCCTCCCCACTACCTTCATCCTCTCCACTACCTTCATCCTCCCCACTACATCCATCCTCCCCACTACCTTACCCCTCCCCACTACCTCCATCTTCCCAACTATCTTCATCTTCCCCACTACCTTCATCCTCCCTATTACCTTCATCCTCCCAACTACCTCCATCCTCCCCACAACTTTCATTCTCTCCACTACCTTCATCCTCCCCACTACCTTCATCCTCTCCACTACCTTCTCCCTCCCCATTACCTCCATCTTCCCCACTATCTTCATCATCCCCACTACCTTCATCCTCCCTATTACCTTCAGTCTCCCCACTACATCCATCCTCCCTACTACCTTCAGTCTCACCACTACCTTCATTCTCCCCACTACCTTCATTCTCCCCACTACCGTCATCCTCCCCATTACCTTCATCCTCCCCTCTACATTCATCCTCCCCACTACCTTCACCCTCAGGGGTTTCTTCAATCCGCTATATTCCCCTTATCTTCCATCTTCGTTCTGCCTTGTCATTTCACTTTACATATTATCTGAACCCAGTTGTTCTCTGAACCCAGTCCAGTTATTATAGTTTTGTATATATATATAGGCAGTGGACACGGATCCTGCCAGATTGTAAAGGCATTATGTTTAGTTTCATATGTATATATATATATATATATATATATATATATATATATATATATATATATATATAATATATATATATATATATACATATATATATATATATATATATATATATATATATATATATATATATATATATATATATATATATATATATATATATATATATATATATATATATATATATATATATATATATATATATATATATATATATGTATATATGTATATATACTCCACACAACAATATATTGTTATAAGAACTATATGTTCATAAATGGTGGCGTAACCCCACCCTCAGCATTTACAACACAACAAACGTAGTATTGAGAATGGAAGCTAAAGTTTTCGTCGTGTTGGAAGTGGTATGGAGGCAAATCATTGTAGTGACATTTAAACGTATTCCGATTGATGTATTGCATGTCATGGTTTGAAAACACACTATTGTAACGTTAATATTCTGCAATGGTGACATGACTATTGCGGTACAATATGTAATACCGAATATATTATGATATAATCAATAGCAAGGGATACAACTGTGTGTGATTTATTTCACATTTGTAAACTGTTTATTATTAACATATTTTCTTAGACGTTCCCATATATTTAATTGATGTGTGACTTTAGAAAGAATGGATAAAATGGTGATGTAAAATGTTTATTTTCAGATCAACTCCAAAAAGAACAGGCCAAAAGAAAAGCCGCCGATGGTAAACGTTAGTTTTCTAAAGTTTTATAATGTGTCTGTCTGCAATAATGTGAAGGACGAATGTAATACAATTGTCACGAGTTCAATACCCTATGGAGTGAAGTATTTGTGGAATGATTATTAACCTATTTAATATAAAATACTATTACATTTACAATGTGGAAAGTTCATGAATTGGCGAACGTTGCTTTCAAATTAAGTGTTGCTGTCATAAATGTTTACATAGTGGATCACTGTGACAGTAATGTGTAATTGGATGGTCATATAATCCATTACATTTGATAAGTGGATGTTATCCTCCCCATGACGAGACTCGTTATCCACTTGCAATTCTTTGTTGTAAGTATGTAGCAGCAGATACTCCACTAAAACGAGGGGATATAAGTGGGTGTTATTCAAATGACGACAATACGACACACGGCTGTTACGACGTTGCAGATGTAGGTGTCATGGTGATGATGCCAATACGATACGCAACTGATACGATGGGAATAAGTAGGTGTCAGTTTATAATGGCAGTGCGATATGGACTATCACAATGATTCGTAAATGGATGTCACAGCGATGAAGACAATTGTTTATGTCGAGACCGATCCAGGAATCACAGTGAAGGTCCCTATTTTTGTTTAATCTTGCATTGCAGTATGTGTGTATATATATATATATATATGTGTGTATATATATATATATATATATATATGTGTGTATATATATATATATATATATATATATATATATATATATATATATATATATATATATATATATATATATATATATATATATATATATATATATATATATATATATATATATATATATATATATATATATATATATATATATATATATATATATTTTATATATATATATATATATATATATATATATATATATATATATATATATATATATATATATATATACACACACACATTTATATTTCCATATGTGTGTTGCCTTTCGTGATGTCAATATATGTTGTTTCCCGGTTTCGTCGCTCCATGGTAACAAGTGCGCCAATGTACCCACGGATAACTCGTTCACGCACCTGCTACAGTTGACGGCACTACGCATCCTTCGTTGCCTGAGCTTATGCGAGATGAAAACATTAGTGACAATAGTTTTACAATATGCATTGTTTCAGACCGGGCTGATATGATCGCGATGCTTTAAGCTGTTGCAGAGCCAGGTATGTGTCCTATATCGATTGGTGTTTAAATTAACCGCCGTATATGTCTATGGTGGTTGCATCCCTGTCAGCTTCTCCATATGAGAATCCAGAACATCCTCGCAATTTATACAACGTAAACCGTCTCGATAAGTTATATTTACATGCAAATTGTTTTCATTCTGCTAGCATTACTACAATATGTGGATAATGCATTCAATTTATTTAGTTTAATATATGTGAGAAATAATACTTTCTTGAAACCAATCAACACTGTTCTGCTACGCTACGTCACAGCCTATAGATCTTCTTGCTTCATTGAATTTGAAAATGTATACGAATTACAGTGTAAAATGTGTTCAGCCAAGTATATGCAAGTGAAACTATGCTTCATTAGGACACTTTACATGTTTCAACAAATGCAAATATTCGCTCTGTGTAAGGGATGAAGTGCAAAGCGCTTTAAGTAATCTTGCATAAGAACTTTTCCCTAGTGAAAATAGAGAAAAACGAGTTTTCTTAATGGGCTGTTCACATTTGTCGATATTTATATTTTCGTACAATACGTACTAAGTGTAAGCGTGTCAAGGCCCACGTAGTAACTTGAAACATGTCGGTCTCATTAGAAATATGACCACCGTTACTTCATACAGCGCACTGCAGGTATGTATTACGGCCCTACTGTTGTTTAAATTGTGTCATTGTCATCACGCTTTGATATACTTCGTTCAAATATTTTTGAAATTTCCAACTTGATGGAGAACAGTTATTAATATTACAACAATTAATATGACAACATAAAGTTATTAGACAAACACAGACATTTCATATCATTATGGGAGACAAGTGTTTAAAAAAAATTGTTCTTGGCTATCGTTGTTATATGCCCTCTACATGCAGTATGACATTTTTACATCGATATGTCTTTCAATATTTCAATGATTTATATTTAATTAAACAAAAAATTAAATATAAATTAAGGGATGGGGAGTGGGGAATGAACAGTAGTACGCCAGTTAGGAATAGCTAAATGTCGACAATTGTGAACGGCTCCTAAGCTAAATGTCACTTCAGGGGAAAGGGAGACATCGTCCGGGAGGACGCGGCGGGCTCTTGAAGTAATGAGACTGTTGAGAGAACTCAAACAACCGACATTGTGAGCACATGTGTCCCACTACTTTGTGGAGAATGGGACACTGTGCTTGAGCAGGGTCATCACCCATAGGAATCTGCCATACGTAGAACACCTGTTTGTCTCTGGCGCGGCATCCGACGTCACTACTCTAGTGTGAGTACACCGTTTATTGAATGTGAATGCATGTGTGAAAGGCCATGTGGACATTATAATTAGTAGTAATATTAGTGTTGTTGTTGTTGATATTATCATTGTTATTCTTGGTTTTGTTATTATTATTATTAGTAGTAGCAGTAGTATTTTTGATATTGTTATTATTAGTATTGATTTAATGTGTGGTTTAAAATAGCATCCGCACAAACAAAAATACAACTGTGATATTTCGCATGTTAATATCTTTAAATACACAATTTGACGATGAAGTAAAATATACCAGTTTTACGACATATGTTTTTCACCGGATGGTTTATTAGTCTGTAAAACTCCCGTTTTACATGTTATCTTACGGTATATATGCTACAACAGTAGTTTAAATGGGAACAATAACAATGGAAGTTTAGATCACTTTGAGATCAAAACAAATCTTAGAATTTAGGAATTTATATGTAAATCCCTGTGAGTACTTCCTGATAATTTTTTTGTTTATGATTGTACACACTTTAAGTAATGTACTGTGTCAGTATTTACATTAATATATAACTGCTATTGAAGCATTTGTATTACCTGAATTAGGAAGCTTCTGCTGCGACTGAATCTGGTGCTAATTGCATCTAGATATCCCCATTATTAGAGTCCACAGTATGTTACTGCATCAAAGTGAATGAATAGAAAATAAATACATCTATAGTTTCAAAACTGTTTACTGAAAATGATGTAATAGTATGTATTGCAAAGGGTAAT
This sequence comes from Lamellibrachia columna, assembly GCA_963662155.1. Lineage (NCBI taxonomy): Eukaryota > Metazoa > Annelida > Polychaeta > Sabellida > Siboglinidae > Lamellibrachia > Lamellibrachia columna. Next base: position 10,293,181 of record OY759268.1, on the reverse strand, counting down.
ACTGTCATTCCCAATTGAATAGTACACATTAAATTGTAATAAATATACCTTCCGCACTGTTAAATGTTCAATAACTTTACAATGTGTGTGTGTGCGTGCGTGCGTGCCTTGCGTGCGTGCGTGCGTGCGTGCGTGCGTGCGTGCGTCCGTGTGTGTATGTGTTTGTATGTGCAATGTGTTTCTGAGTGAGTGTGTCAACTTATAAATATACAATACTTATTATAATCATAATGTTTGTTGATCAGAAGGAAAAACTGTGTCAGACAACATTGAAGTGTCAGAAATGTAATTTCCCAATTAATTGTCCTTGAACTAATTATTTAAATATTGGATCCTACTTCAGATAGTAAAACATATTACGGATTATCGCTAAAACTGCTCATTCAGATGTGTAGATTTAGTCAAAAAATCTTAAAATATGTATGCAAAATAAGGTTTCTAAATGCATATAAGCACACAAAGCTCATGAACCAAATGGACTATTTTGAGTAAATTAAACATATTTACTATGCCTGCTGATAGTGCTATGCCCGCCGTGTTCGAGTAATAATACATGACACGCAGTTGACATAAATCTTAAACGATTACCATGACAATTTTTACATGTAGAGCTTCTCCCACACCTTTAAACATTTTCATCAGAAACCAGAACAAATATGAGTAGTTCACGAATATTACGTTCTCTTTAAACACTCCACGTTGTTTTCATGTATACCAGGGGCAAAATATAGTGTTATGGTGCAAATAGGTATGACGTGCTGTAAAAATATTTGTCTAAAAAATCATATATGTATATATTAGGATCACAACTTGGGTGGACAACCTTATAAACAAACCACTGGAGATGTGTAAACAGTACACTCGAAAAAGAGTTTTTCGCGGCCACCAGAAACTACGTCATTTCTACTTATCATGAAGACCTAGACCAGTTCATGCAGCACATGTATGTGTCAATTACGTAGTTGTCAATAATACAACTTAATTAAACCGAACAAAAGGTAACTTTACGTGTCCAGATATAACACATTGGTTCAAAATGGATTAGATTTGTGTCCTTTGTTTTATAAATTTGCCAATATAATTCACATTATATTAAGCCACATATGCCCCACTCTTGCTACATAGAGTCACAGGCGTCCCGAAGTTGCTACCTAGAGTCACAGGTATCCCACTATTACTACATCGAGTCACATGTGTCCCACTGTTGCTATATAGAGTCACAGGTGTCCCACTGCTGCTGCATGTGTCCCACTGATGATACATTGAATCAAATGTGTCCCACTGCTGCTGCATTGAGTCACATGAGTCCCATTGCTGCTACATTGAGTCGCATGTGTCCCACTGCTGCTACAATGGGTCACATGTGTCACATTGCTGTTACAATGAGTCACATATGTTCCACTGCTGTTACATTGAATCACATGTGTCCCACTGATGTTACAATGAGTCGCATGTGTCCCACTGCTGCTACATTGAGTCACACGTGTCCCACTGATGTTACATTGAGTCGCACGTGTCCCACTGCTGCTACATTGAGTCACATGTGTCCCACTGATGTTACAATGAGTCGCATGTGTCCCATTTCTGCTACATTGAGTCGCGTGCGTCCCAGTGCGGTTACATTGAGTCACATGTGTACCATTGCTGCTACATTGAGTCACAAGTTGAGTCAATGATGTTACAGAGGGTCGCGTGTGTCCCACTGCTGTTACATTGAGTCGTATGTGTTCCACTGCCGTTACATTCAGTCACATGTGTATCACTACTGCTATATTGAGTCACAGGTTGAGTCACTGCTGTTACATAGAGTTGCAGATGTCTCGCTGCTGTTAAATTTAGCTATAGGCGTCCCACTGTTGCTGCAATGAGTCACATGTGTACCGTTGTTGCTACATTGAGTCACATGTGTCCCACTGCTGTAACATTGAGTCGCATTTGTATCACTATTGTTGCATTGAATCAAAAGTGTCCCACTGTTGTTGCATTGAGTCGCATGTGTCTAAGTGTTGTTGCATTGGGTCACAGGTGTCCCGCTGCTGTTATTGAGTTATAGGCGTCCCACTGCTGCTACTTTGACTCTCATGTGTAGTACTGCTGTTACATTGAGTCACATGTGTCCCACTGCTGTTACATTGTTCACATGTGTTCCATTACTGTTGCATTGGGTCACATGTATATCAGTGATGTTGCATTGAGTCACATGTGTCACATTGCTGTTATATTGAGTCACAGGTGTCCCACTGCTGTTGCATTGAGTCACAGGTGTCCCACTGCTTTTGCATTGAGTCACAGGTGTCCCATTACTGTTATATTTGTTGATGTAATTAATCCAACTTCACATTGAGGCAACAAGTACTTGAATCCGCAACTTTTAAACAAACATATGGGCGACTCCCTTCGCCTAGCCCCAAAATACAAAAATCTAGCGAAATATAGGACATTCATCAAGTTAAAGTTTGACTACGTTTCCAGTTTATATAACACATGTGTATGTTATGGAGTAATATTGATTCAGATAATGTATTGTCATCACTAGTTCAGATAGGTCACAACTAACTATCTCTAGCACGTTATCATAGTAGGGATCGAAAGTATCTCCCATGAAGCTACTAATGCAATAGTTGCAGAACAAACTAAATAATAAACACCAAAACAGTTGTAGATGTCCATATGTTTGAAGCTACATACAGTTGGTCTACTGTGTACTATTACTGAAAAGTTGAAAGTTGAAAGACTAAATTACTGTACATTTCAGTGATGTGTTACTATCTGATTCACTGCTATCGCTGCTGTCAACTTTTGCAGTATACATCGCTCTGCTGCATGTTTTACCGATCTCTGTCAATGGCAGCCAATGTAACATGCAATGCTATTCTTGGCGCACGAACAGTTTATTTTTCATCCTTTGGTACATCCTGAGACTATGGTTTCGGCCATATGTGGTGTGTAGGCAGCTTGTGTTGATGCCACAATAATCAGCTTGTCATTATCCAGAACCCACCCGTACTCTTCATACGGTGGTTTGATAGGCTTGCATACATGAACACTTTTGTTGATTTCAACTTGTTCAAACACTGACTGATGACATCCGGTATGATGTGATCTCCGATGTCATGTGCTGTGATGTGACAGAACCTTGTGTAATATTACATTTATTTTCCTCCTTGAAACCACCTGTACAGACGATTCACACCCATGGACCACGATTAGTGATAGCTGCTCTTCCTTAATCCTTGTCTCATAGAGACAGCTCAAAATGTCCGCCTTGTTGGCCGACACAGAGAAGATCTTCTGTGGGTCAGGAGCTTTACACTACTCACTGACCTCGAACATTCTTGCTGTTGTTGAGCGGTCATACCTATGATGGTGCGAGGATGACTTGAGGCTTTGGGAACTGTACCGCCTACAGCAGGAACATCTTTACTAAGATTACTCATGTAACGTCTTGGAATGGCTACAAATGTTTCATCATAGTGGATCGATCAACATTGAACAACATGCATTGTTTCCACTACCACTGCCGTCTTCCGCTGATCTGGAACCCTGACAGGCAAATCAGCTTGGTCCTGTCGTAATTGAACGGTGACTAGGTTTTCTTGTTGCATTCATGGTAACCAATGAAGTTCACGATTTCTTTATTCTAACAATAGTTGTTTTCTTCTGATCAGCTCTGATCTTCTGATCATTAGTGAGTTGATTCTCCACTTCAGGCTCTGCATGTTGTCCTGTTGATGAATTAATTATAATGTAGTTTCTTGTTGTGAATGAGTTTGCTTCCACTGCTGCCATCAGTTTACGGAAAATTATTTCTGCATTCCTTGCCGCGCTTGTTTGGCCACATGCATGGTGTGGTTTGGCCGATTTTAAGTTGATCATCGACTTCATTCGTGAGGATACAAATGCAGTGTTATACTTCGTGAACACCCACTTTGTAAAAGCAGTAACATTAAAAATAATGTCATCAATCTTCCTTGCAATCAGCATATAATGTATGCTCTATAATATCAGGGGAGACTCCGTTGTGGTTTTCGTCTGCTCTCCATTCAACAAATGCTCCATTCATCAGGGCATTGTGTACTTCTGGGGAAGTATACAGTGCTTCTTCATATCATACAAGTACAGAGGCAGATATTGCTGACCGTACTTGTAGTGTCCAGCAGCTGTCCTTGCCGATTCACACATATATCCCATCTAGTTATGTTCCCGCTGATGGTAGACAAATCGGTGAAATGTGTCGGACATATCCAGAAAGGTCAACCAGAATTCCGCTGATGGGAAATCCTCTATGTATTTATGTGATTCTAACAACTGGTTCTGAATAAACACAAACTGTGGGTGGTATTTTCGGATTGGCTGCAGCTATTCTGTTACATCAGTCGTGTCCTCAAGCAGTATTTTGAAGACAGCTTCAATGGTTTATTGGCTCTTCCTGATACACACATTTCGAATGCCTCCCAGTACAGACGCCAACACCAACTATCCAAATTAGTATATATATATATATATATATATATATATATATATATATATATATATATATATATATATATATATATATATATATATATATATATATATATATATATATATATATATATCACCAATGTCGGGTCAGAATAGTTAATTTGTGTTATTTTCCTCTTATATCAAGTAAACACATTGCGCAGTGGTACTATCAGTTGTAGATTTAAGAATGTTCCAACATTATATTACTGTCTTGTTCCTATGCATGTTATTCCAATGAATATATTGCAATGACATGTTGCATCACATCGGCATATATGCCATTGGCTACTAAACCACATCATATTGTATCATGCGTTTGACATAGTTGATCTTCGGGGAGAAGATGACACAACATGATAATGATGTGTTATTGGTGTGTCTTACAGTGTCGGAGGCGGCCGTGACGAGAAATCTGTCGACGTGTTCAGTCACATGTCCTGCGTGGCATCTCTGTCCAGAGCTGTCACTTCACTGCCGCGACTGGAACAGTTACTGTAAGTGCATAACTTTAACCTATGTACTTTTACATACTATTGTCTGCAACACTATGCAAACAAAATATAACCTACTATTATTGACTACGTCTTGCGTCTTTTTTTGGTATTTTCATCATAAGTTACGTTATACGAGGGCAAGGGATCGCTAGACTATACGGTAGCTGCGAATATTGTGTCGCAATTTCGACAGTTGTATTCCACGGAGCCATAACGATATTGAATTTCAACACCAAATACCAAGGCATAGAAGGATATTTGTATCATCACGTTTTTTAATGCCCATTACAATGACAGTAATTTAAGATGCATTTTTGTTAATTGAAAAGGTAACAACGGGGTGAATTTCGAAAAAAATTACTATTCTGACCCGACATTGGTGATGTAGATGAACCGGTGACAGTTTGGCGCCCGAGATGCAAAGCGTCTCGGAAGAATAGCTCGACTTACAGACATACATACTTACAGACATACATACTTACATACATACAGACTTACATACTTACAAACATACATACATACATACATACATACATTCTTACAAACATACACACATACATACATACTTACAGACATTCAGACTTACATACATACATACTTACATACTTACAGACTTAGAAGCATACAGACATACATAAATTCATACTTACATACTTACAGACATACAGACTTACATACATACAGACTTACATACTTACATGCTTACAAACTTACAGACTTACATACTTACATACTTACATACTTACATACTTACAGACATACACAATCAAAGTCGAGCTTACTAAGATTATGTATAATTTTTTATTAGAAAGTCACACACAGTTGAATAGTTGGGCTTTCAAATAATCCATGCCAATGTAACAAAAAACAGCAGAATGCGAACGGTCTCAAATATGTGTATTATATTTGTTTCTACTTCATATACTAAATTTCAATGGTAGCGTATTCTCCCAGCCAATGGCGACTATTACAGTTGAGGCTTGAACAAGTCATAAAACTAGACGAGATCGCATGTTAATATGCCTAGGCATATATATATATATATATATATATATATATCACTCGTGCAGAATCATGATGATGTTGCCGTAAAAGTATTACTAAATCATGTTTCGTATTTGCAGACTGAACAATTGCGGACTAACGGATGATGGACTATGTGTCATATGCGAGACCCTGCGAAATAACAGTCCTGGGATGACCTGGCTCGAGTATGTAAACTTCTTTTTATGCACACTTTGTTGTTGCTTGATGGAGCGTTCGACGTTGTCTTTAATAGCCAGTTTTAGCAATACCGTGTTGCTCACTGTCTCAGTGAAGTATAATTTACATTTTGTAATAGCGAATTTGACAGCTGAGATAATTACTAAATTAGGCCCCAACACACGACTTCACAACCGCGTATTATTTGGCGCGCGACGTTTTAAGGACATATATATATAACCCTCCAAAAAATTATTTAAAATTATAAATCCTAAAAATAAGAAATTTGTGGCAAAATAATTAAATAATGACCGAAACATTTGTCAATGAGCCAATCACGACAAGTCAAATGATCCAAGATGACCTCCAAAGATGCATTTTCAAAACATGATTTCAAGGTTAGCACAGAGAAAATGTGTCGATATTTTAGCAGTATGTTGCCAATAAGATATATATATATATATATATATATATATATATATATATATATATATATATATATATATATGTATACATATATATATATATATATATATATATATATATATATATATATATATATATATATATATATATATATATATATATATATATATATATATATATATATATATATATATATATATATATATATATATATATATATATATGTATGTATGTATGTATATATATATATATATATATATATATATATATATATATATATATATATATATGTATACATATATATATATATATATATATATATATATATATATATATATATATATATATATATATATGGGAGAACAGCACAATAATGTAAGAAAACCAGAATGGGAATATTATTTATATATATATATATATATATATATATGTATATATATATATATATATGTATATATATATATATATATATATATATATATATATATATATATATATATATATATATATGTGTGTGTATATATATATATATATACATATATATATATAAATATATATATATATATATATATATATATATATATATATACATATATATATATATATATATATATATATTTATACGATACCGACCATTTTGGAACAATCTTGCGACTATTTTGGGACATTTTAACATTTTGGACCATCACCCATGTTCCAAAAAAGTCAAAGCCTCTCATAATTAGGAAAGAAACGTGTGATGTATATTTATCATGTATTTACGTGGCATAATATATCATAATGTTGAAAATAAGTAATTTTCCTAAAAATGTTGCTTATTTGGACAGTTATGTAGAGTTCTTTTTTTTCGGTTTTTTTGCAGACCGACCATTTTGGTACATGCCTAAAAACCTCCAATAGCATTATTTTGCCGTATATATTGACCCCAACTTTTGTATGAAGTCTCCGGTATTAACTGTCAACGTGGTGTGCAAGTTTAGTTGTAGCCCATGAAGAAATAAAGAAGTTTGCAAATATATATATAGTATTGTGAAATATATTTTATCCATCGCTGTTGTCCTTGACCTTGGGCCGAGTTGCCCCTGGAGACGATATAAACGACTTCCGTCGGTGACATCCGCTGTTGAAATTACACGGAGGCGGGTGAGTTCTGTTCGTTTTGTTAGCGTGTTTATTGTTGATATAAATATAAAACCGTTCCTGTTTAATTATACGAAGTGGTGGCGTGTCCGAGCGGAAGTATCAGCGTTTGCTTAAATTGCTTAAACTTAAATTATGTTGCATTCCAAATATGCGTAACCGTAGGCCCTGCATGTGATGTACGGCTATTTATTTCGATTAAAAATGTCAGCCTATACGGTCTTATTCGGGTCTGCACGCGTATTTAATTTAGGCAATTCCATCATATACGTTTTTTATTGGGGTCTATGTAGATATTTATAATTATATGCATCACAGATACAATGTTCTGAGAGCGATAAAACCCCATTTAGAAAGAACGCCGGCATACCATGCCGCTGTTTCGCGGGCAAAACTTGAACTTTGGTCTTTGCCAGTGATAAAGCTACACTTTGCCAGTTCACGTAATGCGATGCAACCATACTCTCTTTAGTGTTGCCCTTAGTTACGTAAACAGTCAAACGCCTTGTGTGGGGCTGCTGGGTGCCAGGGCTGTAAACACCAGCCTGTGGCTGGTGATGGGTCACTCCATTTGTGTAAGTAGGGGTGGCGGGCTAGGGGGAATAACCTTCATTACCTTAAAAAGTAATATAATTTGATGTTGTTTGCACCAATATGAAACTAACAAATATAGCTATATTTCCTTCACTGCAATATAGCTGCTAATAGCCACAAACACGTAGAAGTGAAAGTTAGTTGGCAGCCCGTGCCCCACCAGTTGGTCAGCTGTTACAATGAATGGTGTCTATAAATAACGCAGTCAGGGGTGGCTCAGATTGTGGGTTCTGTTGTAGGGCCTACTGAGCCAAAACAGTAAAGGCAGTAGTTTTTACTTTTAAATAGAATAAATATTTGGTTTAAAATTTTGAAGAGACTGTAGTGGTAGAAATATGTTTATGCAGAGAAGAATACCAAATAGCCAAGCTATCATTTGTAATATTACATATATAAATTTATGTCAAAAATAGAATCATCAGACAACAAATTAGTTTGTGCCATTTAAATAGTGATATCAAGTGGGATTCCAGAATTAGGTATAACTGGGTAAATTTTCTATATGTGTACTATATAAATTATATGTGTAAGTTAGATAATCGAGTGTGGATAACTACTACTGTAAGTTCATGTCTCTGTAATGAAGTAATGCCTATTTTTATTGTCTATCTCTTATATTGTCAGTTCATTTCCACCAATTCCAAACCTGTACAGTAACATCATTATTATAGTTATACATGTGTCAATTAATATAGCAGTATTTATATTGTTTTTAAGGTAATCATGGCACTATCATGTGGCAAGCAGATGGTAAGTCTACATTAATTCACAGTATTTTCATGTGAAATCTGTCTTTCCAAAATACTATCAAATGAATTTGACACAGAACATGCATTGAAAAGTTTAATTAATTACTATATCATTTCTGTTGTTTACTTTCATCATAGTAATATTTACTATCATGTAAGAAAAGGCTGTATTTGAAGCATGTGCAGACATTTTATATTCCCCACAAACCTAGCCACATTGAAGATGTTTACTGCGTTTAATTGGTTGTTTTCTTGTAGTGGAGACAGTGGAGAACACAGAGAATGAGCAGATGAAGGAAACACCAGTGTTGGTTCACCTGGTAAATATGTTGCATGTTTAAATGTTCTATTGGGTATATTGATTATAAGTCTAGTTTATTGCTTGCACAAACATACACACACTCATACACACCCACACAGACATGCATTCTGGTAACATCATTTTAAATATTTATATATATATATATATATACACATATGTATATATATATATATATATATATATATAACTTGTGTCTCATTCACCATGCTAATGTACGCGTATATTAATTTTGTGTAGGTCTACGCATGAATTGGACACCCAGGAAAACAGCACTTATTAGGAAGACTTTCCATGAATGGTTGAGTCTTCCAAGTCCATGCAAGAGGCTGCCTGGTGAGATGTGCTTGACCATGTCAAAGGATATGCAATACTGCTAGATGCATTCTGTCAGCAAAACAATTCTATTTGGATACAATTTTGGGAATCCTTCGGGGGGCATTTATTATTAGGAATTATTTTGGTATGTGCCAGAGGCACTGGGTGTTCTTGATCACGCAATATTCAATCTTTGATTCACAACTACAAGTGTTGCATGCTTTCATCAACGGTAATAGTATTTGCTTAAACAATAGTGATCTAACACTGACATATGGTTTAAATGTAATAAGATGGAGCATGTGTTTTGTATTTTAGTGATTGTGCTACACAAAAATTATATTACCACAATTTGATTATGGTGGACATAATATATACAAAAAAGTTTAATGGTTAATTTCAAAAACTGATGGTTTGCTTACTGTTACATTGCAGGTAAACAGGTATTGCTCAAATTCATGAAAGAGAACGAGATTCACTGCAGCCTGTATGCGAAGGTCAGGACCAAGATCATGAATGAGCAGCGCAAGATACAAATGAAGGCCCGCAAAGTGTTGTATGACAAATGAAATTGTTAACTTGAAATGATGGACAAAATAACAACATTTTTACAATTTAAAGATAGTTTATTAGTATACAAGTTATGGTATTGACATACATACTAATGTACGTAAATACAGTAAACCTCGGATATAACAAATTGCTTGGGACTGGCCAATTTATTTGTTATATCTGAAATTCGTTAGATTCAAAATGTGTTACATAAGGGTTGGGCAGTATGCCACTTTATGGAATAGAAGATATGTACCAATGGTGGTCATGAGATCAAAATATGGGGCCAGGCCTGTATTTTTTTATTTCACAGTCGATTCGTTATATTCGATGATATTTCAATGGATTTTGGCAATTGGGCCGACAAAATTGTGCATTATATCCGAAATACGTTATAAAAATGTATTACACGCTCAGAAATTCATAAGAAATTCAATTAGAAAAATGTGGTCCAATTATTCGGTATAAGTGACAATTCGCTATAAGCGAATTCACTATATCCGAGGTTTACTGTAGTTTTTTAATATGACGACTTTCAGAATGGTGTTGTGATGTTATGACATTGCATGTTATGCACATATGGACTGAATCAGCAAACAATTTTTTTTGTATTCATAGGAAGAATGATTAGGCTGTTCTGCTAGAGAGTAGAGACCTCACTGCTTTAATAGTATTTAATACTTGGATCTTGGTGTCGCAGCAACATAATGGTTCAATTCCACTGAAGCATAGAACAGTTCTTGCTGTGATTCTTGTGTGATGCAGAAGTCCTGAAAGAGACATTGTGTCTTAATTAATTGATGTGGCATACCCCAATTATTTAAATAAAAAGTGTATATGTCTGATTGTCATACATGGCACCACTATTACATTTTCTGACAATTTTGATGTTGCTTCAGTAATGCATATATTGTGTTGTACAATGTCTTGATGTTGTAGTATGAATGCCAACATTAACTTCAAAATACTGGCAACACTGGATTATATATGTGTGCATGTTTACGCGACTGACGCTACTAAATGTAGATGACCTTAAACTATGTTACCCAATGAATATTAGACAATAGAACATTTGTCCTACCTATCTGGCTATGTATACTAGCATTTGAAAGGATCTGCATGTAACAGTAAACTTGTATTATAGTTATTTTGATAAACGTTTAAATATGTTTAATGCTAACATTTAAGTAGATTAGCAATCGACATCCAGGTAAATTTGTGAAATAGATGTAGAGTCAGACTGACTAGGTGTAGGGACATGGATCTGACTCGCAGGGAACAGCGAGGTGGATTTGTATTCACTGGAAGTTGGTATAAATATTTTTTTTAAATATAACATTGTAATAAATACAGGTAATACTATAATGTGACACAACATGGGAGCTACTAATTAACAGTTGTATTTGTTTTAACTGTTGTGTCAACTGTACATTTTAAATTGATGTA
>OY759268.1:10221434-10276434 GCA_963662155.1 Lamellibrachia columna | reverse complement strand
AGCCAATCACATCGGAATATACACCATTCAAGATTTAAAAAAATTTGCCATTCAAGCCAAACGCCCAGATGGCAAATGGACAAGGAAGTCATCGGCTTACCGAGAGTCCAACAATATTTATCTACGTGTAACCCGCCCTCCTGAGATTTGTAAACTGGATTAGAGTAGACAGTTAGGTCTTCCGCAATTAAAAGCCATTGTGATATTATATTTCCAGCATTGCCTTCTAAAGGTCCGAATTTGTCTCATACGTCTACAATCCGTAGATAATATGTTACATTCATTTATTGTCCACTGTGACAATGATTACTTCCTGATATCCAATCTACACTGGTGTTTTACAATTGTTATGTCATGTCCCCTAGTTCTACTATCTTTCTTGAGTGAAAATGTTTTTTATCAATAGTTTGATACCCATTCAATATATTAAACACTTCAAACTGATCACCTCTTAATCTCTTTGTCTCTTCCATGTGTTCTTCATAACTAAGGTTTCTCAGTTCAGGAATAATTTGAGTTGTTCTCGTCTGTATGCGTTCAAGCGTACATACATCCTTTTTACGATATGATTTTCACCCTTGTATACATATTTCTAAATGAGGTATAACTAGTGCTCTATACAGAGGTTTAATTAGCTTTTATCCTTGTATACTATGTTTCTCCTAATCAACCCAACAATGGCATTACCCTTTGAATATACAATACTACACTGTTCTGAAACTTTTATGCAAACACTGATTGTTATTCCTAAGTCCTTCTCTTTTACAGTAGTACCTAGAACAGTATTTCCCACGTTATACATTATATCCAAGTTCCAGTGTCCTGAATGTAGGCATTTACATTTCCCAAAATTTAATTACATAATATGTCATATTACATATTATGCCATTTTTCAGACCATTTAAACAAATTTCTAGATCGTTTTGTAAATGCTGTTTATCACCATCAGGGTTAAACTTTCTAAAAACATTTATGTGATCCGCAAATATCAGGAAGTTGCTTGTTATATTGTCGTACCAGTCATTGATTGATATATATATTTATATATATATATATATATATATATATATATATATATATATATATATATATATATATATATATATATATATATATATATATATATATCAATCAATGACTGGTACGACAATATAACAAGCAACTTCCTGATATATATATATATATATATATATATATATATATATATATATATATATATATATATATATATATATATATATATATATATATTAAAAATAATAAAGGTCATTATACTGATGCTTGTAGTACCCCACTCAAAACTTATTTCCAGTTTGAAACCTCCCCATCTACCACAATGCGTTGTCTTCTGCCAGTCAGCCATTGTGCTATCCATTAAATTATGCCATCTTCGATTAACTAATTAATTGATTTAAGTAGTAATATTAATGTGGCACTTTGTCAAAGGCTTTCTGAAAGAGTGTTTATGCATATGTCAGGAGTAAACTAAACGTATACAAGGTCGGACCTCTAGAAGACAGTGCTGGAAATATAATATCACAGGGGTTTTTAATGGCGGAATACCTAAATGATTACTTCAGTTCAGTGTTTACCAGACATAATATTAGTTCATTACCAGTTCCAGCTGCTAAATTTCAGGAGGCTAAATCTGACTATTTAGGACCATTAATTGTAACTCCAGAAATGGTTGCTAAGAAAATAAAGGCAACAAAATATAACAAATCACCTGGAGTGGGTGGAATTCCTCCAAATCTACTAATGGAAACAGTAGAACAAATCAGAATACCACTTGCAATAATGTTCAACTTATCATTAAAAGTTGTTCCTTTTGAATGGAAATAAGCATCATACCATTATTTAAAAAGGGTTCGAGAAATAAATAAGAGAATTACAGACCAGTGAGTTTAACGTCAGTGATTTTAACATTATTAGAAATGTTAATTAAAGACCACATGGTGGACTTCTTCGATAGGCATAAATTATAAATTTCATCGCCAATAGATATTATCTAATTAGATTTTCAGAAAGCTTTTCGCAAAGTGTCACATCAACGATTACTACTTATATTAAAAGCCCATGGTATCGGGGATGACATAACTGACTGGATAAAACAATGGCTAACTGACAGAAAACAGCGTGTAGTAGATGGAGAAGTTTCAAACTGGAAATCAATTTTGAATAGGGTACCACTAGGATCAGTATTATTAATGGTATTACTCTTAAAAGAAAATTACTTAGTGGTTACAAGAAGTGCTGATAAGGAAGTTTCAGAGCAGTGTGGCATTGCAGCTTTAAAGGGTAATCAAATTCTTGGGTTGATTAGGAGGAACATAACTTACAAAATAAAAAACTAATTATACATATGTATAAAACAATAGTTAGACCTAATTTATAATAATGTATACAAGCATGGAGACCATATCGTAAGAAGGATATAGATACGCTTGAACGCCTACAGAGAAGAGCAACTAAAATTATTCCAGAACTGAGAGACCGTAGTTATGAAGAACCCTGAAAGATTGTTACTTAAACTAAAAGCCCATGGTATAGGCAATGATGTAATCAACTGGATAGAAAAGTGGCTTACACACAGAAGACAGAGAGTAATAGTAGATGGTAAGATTTCAAACTGGAAATCTGTTTTGAGTGGGGTACCACAGGGATCAGTGTTAGGGCCTTTACTGTTTTTAATATATATAAATGATTTGGAGGATGACATATCTAACAAAGTACTCAAATTTGCAGATGACACAAAAGTATTCAGAAAGGTTACTAATGATACAGATAAACAAAGTTTACAGGATGATCTAGAAAAATTAGTTAAATGGTCAGAAAAATGGCAAATGTTATTCAATTTTGGGAAGTGTAAATGTATACACATAGGACATGGAAATATGGACGAGGAATATAAAATGGGGGATGCTGTACTAGGTAGAACCACACAAGAAAAGGATTTAGGAGTAACATTTAATGCTGACATGAAAGTTTCAGAGCAATGTGGGATTGCTGCTTCAAAAGGAAATCAAATTCTAGGGCTAATTAGGAGAACTATCACGTATAAGGAGAAACATCTAATTGTACCCCTGTACAAAGCAATAGTTAGACCACATTTGGAATATTGTATTCAAGCATGGAGGCCATATCGTAAAAAAGACATAGATAAGCTAGAAAGAATACAACGAAGAGCAACTAAGATGATTCCAGAATTAAGAGACCTTAGTTACGAAAGTCGCTTATTACAATGTGGTTTGACAACACTAGAGACCAGGAGACTAAGAGGAGACCAAATAGAAGTGTTTAAAATAGTGAACGGTTATGAGGATGTTGATAGGAATATGTTCTTCAAACTTAAAGAAGGCAGTAGAACCAGAGGACACAAAGCAGCATTAGTTAAGGAGCAGTGTAGGTTGGACATGAGAAAGTACTCTTTCTCACAGAGGGTGATAAATGAATGGAACAAACTGCCAAATGATTGTGTTAATGCTAGTAGTGTGAATATGTTTAAAAATAGAATTGACAGATATCTGATAAGGGCGGGCTACACATAGATGAGAAAATTGTTGGACTCTCGATAAGCCAATGGCTTCCTTGTCCACTTGCCATCTGGAACTTGTTGTTCGAGATGGCAATCTTGTTAAATCAGTATGGTTTAACAACTCTAGATACAAGGAGGTTAAGAGGAGATCAGATTGAAGTTTTTAAGATATTGAATGGATATGGAAATATTAATACAAAAATAATTTTCTATCCTACGAAAGATAGCAGAAATAGAGGACATGAGGTAAAGTTAGTAAAGGATCCGTGTAGATTGAATATCAGGAACTACTAATTTTCACAGAGGACAGTAAATGAATGGAACAAATTATCTACGGGTTGCATAAATGCTAGCAACGTGAATATGTTTAAAAACAAGTTGTACATATATTTCAGGAGGGCGGGTCACACTTAGACGAACGCTAATGGACTCTCGATAATTTAATGGTTTCCTTGTCCACTTGCTATCTGGGCCTTTGGCTTGGATGGCAAATTTAGTGGCTATCACTCATCTATCCACTTAGTGATTTCTTCAAAACTAAAACATAATATATTGTCAAGCACGACCTCTCTTTTAGGAATCCATGTTGAGATGAATTTAATAATTTATGCCTAACCACTAAGTCCACCATATGGTATTTAATTAACATGTCTAATAATGTACAAATCACTGACTTAAAACACACTGGTCTGTAATTATCTCACTTATTTCTCTCTTCATGATATGATGTTTGCTTCTTTCCATTCCAAAGGAACAACTCCCTCTTTTAATGACAAGTTGAACACTCTTGCAAGTGGTATATTGATTTGTTCTACTGATTCTATTAGTAGGTTTGGAAGAATGTCTTCCACTCCCTGTGATTTGTTATCCTTCATTGCCTTTATTTTTGAGCAACCATTTCTGGTGTTATAATTAACTGATCTAAATAGTCAGATGTAGCCTTCTAAAATGTTGCGTATGGAACTGGTAATGAACTGATATCCAATCTGGTAAACACTGGACTTAAGTAAACATTTAGGTATTCCGTTATTATAATCCCTTGTGATATTATATTTCCAGCACTGTCTTCTAGAGGTCCGACCTTGTCTCGTACGATTTGTTTACTCCTTACATTTGTATAAAAGCTCTTGCTGTAATTTTTATGCTACATGCTAGTGTTTACTCTTAGCTTCTTTTATATTATCACATTTCGGTCATAGTTGTATTAAATGCGTCTTTTTAATTTGCATATTATTCATCCTTTCTGTTACGCCTATAAACCCACCATATAATTTGCTTGAATACTCTTTCTCTAATACCTTCTTTTTAAAAGTGGTTAGCTTTATACCGTTTTCCTTGTTTTTTTCAAGGGAACACATTTATCAATGATACGCTCAATTTCACATTTTCTAATGTTCCATCATTCAATTGCGGTCTTACCGATCAGCATGTTATTCCAATATAGCTTTGCTGAGTATGTTCTAGTATTTTTATAGCTACCTTTATGGAAGTTTCTTCTGTACCTTTTTTTGATTGTTAATTTCTTATATTATATTGATGTCAACATTAATTTGATAATGGTCACTGTTTCCCATTTGTTCATACATTTGACAACACTATGTCTAACATATTATCTCCCCTGGTTGGTTCTAACACGTACTAAAAAATGAAGCTATTATAAATTTGAAATATAAATTATTGGTCGCCACCCACTGTGCTCTCTAGACATTTCCACTGAATGGTTAAACTCTTCCATAATGACACATTACCCTTTGCATACTTCATTTATACAGTGTTGTATTTTTGTGTAATCCTCTTCATTTATTTTCGGTAAACTAATCCAGTAGTTAATGTTGAATTTCTTTAAACTGTTTCGCACCAAACAGCTTCTTCGCAATCTGATTCCCTTTCTAAATTTATTTCATAAGCCTTGATATTTTCTTTATCATATAAAATAACACCCTTGTCAGTCTTATTCAGCATCTGTTATGTATATGTTGGCCCATGATTCGGTAATTCCATTTATTTGATGGTCAGTATCTTCTACCATAATGTTTAATTCGTTTTTCTTATTTACTCTGCTCCGTGCATTTTAACACACGCATTTACAACTTCAGGTACGTTTTCCAGATATTGTGTTACTGGATTGTGTGTACTAGTAGTCTCTTGTCCTGCTTGACGTACCTCTAAGTAAGCCCCTTGCGCTTCAAGTTTAAACAATGTTTACTACCAAAAATATGTGTTATGCTACACATGCTAATATCTACTGCTGCTAAGAGTTCATCCGCGTCTGTTTTAGTGTTCCGATTAAATGCCTGTATTTCCTAACTATGACAGATGTACCCTCCCTCTTTGCGTTATTACTCCCGACGTGTATTAAAATAGATCCACCCTTGCCCGAACATATGATGTTTCCTGCCCTCTCAGTTGTCGCCTCTATTTTGGCCCAAGGCAAGCAAACCATCACGTTATCTCCCTTGCTTAAGACTCTGTCGGTCTTCCTACCTAAGGAGTCCCCAACAAGCACCCTCGCTTACTTCCTCACCCCCTCTATCATTAACTCAGAATAACTCTTTCAATGGATCCTTTCCGTCACATTCTGTCCTGCAGCTTTGTCTCCTGATATACTGTTATCAATATCTCTCACCCTTCAACATGTCACTTTTCCCTCACGTCTCCTGGCTAACTTCCTTCTTGACACCTTCCATCTCATCTCCCTCCCGTCTCCCTCACTCTCATCACCGTCACTCTCGTCTCCTTCCTTCAAGTTTCCGTCGCTCCTATCTCATCCACTCCCCTCTCATTCGCCCCACTTGTCTTCCCTCCCGTTTCTTTCCTTTCCGTCTCCTTTTGTCATGTTTCATTACGTCCCGTCTCCTTACGTTATATCTCTTTGCGTCCTGTCTCCCTACGACATGTCACCTTAACTCCTTTCAGCCTCTTCCTAGCTGAAATGAGCTCTCCGTTGCATTTCTCTCATCGTCTTCCCCCACATTGTAATATACTGTTCCCCACCTTTTACACTGGCACAACCCACCTGTTCCCTTCCAACCATTGCCACAACGAGCAGCCTCAGCTGTTCCAACTCCACCTCTAGTTCCTTCATCTTCGCACATCCCCTGCAATCAATGTAACTATCCGCCTGAATTTCAGCCCAGGTCTTCTCACACACGGACTTGACGAATTCCACCCAGTTGCTGCAACTGCCGCATATTAAATGCCTGGTGGCCTTTACCAGCTGTTTGTGCGGCGCCGTCACATAATTTAGTCTTAATTTGATTGCTACGGTAGCCTTGGATAAGGCTGTTTTTGTGCTCAAAACCAAACTTTAGGCTGGTTTATTTAGGATATAATTTAATACTGACAATAATATACTTGCTAAATTTGCCTTTTCTACTAAGCTCGCATGAGCCAAAACAAAAATGCCTACCACCTAGCGAATATGGAGAACACTATGTTAACAAAACAATTAAACAATGAATATATGTCTTATGATAGTAGCAGCAGCAGCAGCAGCAGCAGCAGCAGCAGCAGCAGCAGCAGCAGCAGCAGCAGCAACAAAGCAATAATAATAATAATGTTTTGCAGCAACTGATGCTACGTCCATGTGTTTAATTTTATACACAGAGCCAATAGACACTATAAGTCAACATGTTTAGTTTTATTTTATCCCGCCAAAGATATATTGTAACCTACGTTGGCGTCAATCATAATGTATGTTACGATTACGCCAGTTGCCAATCATATTCACTGATCTCTATAATATAACTGTATGACGCTTGGGTCAGCCGCTAGCCTATTGCAGTATAAAACGTTCAATTTGTATAACAGTCGTTCCAGTTTAATTATTAATATTCTAAAGTTGAGCGATTTGCCTCGTCATTTTAATTAGTGCACCTTTGGGGAAATGTTTAGTATACTTAGGAGTCTTACGATATTAATGCCGTTTTGACAAACATCGTGGGAAATATTGATATAAACATATCGATCTTCTAAGTAACAATAATTTGTACACAAAAAGGCTACACATGGCAAGACACTTATTTATGAGCCTGTATATCTCCAAGTACAACGGAGCATATAAACAATTACCGCCCGACCTAACATTTAGCTGCATACATAATGTAATTATTATCATGTGTGTTTTTTTATTAAACTGTATTCAGTATATAATGTTTGAATTAATGCACTATACTCTGTGTATGTAGGCGAAATTCCAGCTTTCTTAATATTGTGAGTTTAAATTCCTACATCTTTAGTTTTGCCTCTGTTGTGTTTATTGTGTTTCATATTTTAGGACTTGGGTTCTCTTGGTAAAAGGGGCCTATTAGTCTAAACACATTTTCTTATAGTGACAAACATCGTAGGAATTACAGTGGTTACAGTGGCATGTTATTCTGATGATATTCAGATAATGTAATTATATATAAATCTGGAATAAAATATCAACAGCTTTCACTTGATTACATGGATGTGCACTTTATTCTTTGCATGTAAAAGATGGTCCCTTGATAATCAAGATAGGCGTACATTAATATAAGTTATGACAAAAACGAACACCGTATGTTAGAATTGAGGCTATTTTTAATGTTTTAATTGCTACAAAAATGCAATGCCGTTTTATGTTATGGAAAGTAATTAAATGATACAGATTATAATATAATGATAACTAATGGAGCACACTGGTACAATTTACAGAGCGGATCTTTTTTTGCCACGATTTGTCTGGAATCGACCATAATTATACATTTACGAGGCATTACATGTGTATATTACTTGACCAATCACCCTGCATCTTCCTCTGTCCAAACCAGGCTATCAATTCATCTAATCAACTTGATCATTTATTGTGTACTTTAGTTCAATATTTTTTTCAGTGGTTTGATAATGCCCGTGTGTGTAATTTCCGGGGCAGGACATGCGCAAAACCCAGCAACACAGTTATGGGGATAAGAAATTGTAACTGTAATGAGCAGTAATTAGGTTGATTTATTTCGAAGGAACCTTGAAGAGTTCAACTATTAAAATCCCGCTACATAATGTTGAATTTTGCGCTGAAAGAACGTTGCATGCAACCGTTTGTAAACAATCCTTCGGGCCTGTTTATGCGAGCGATATGTGCCCGAATTGGTCGCAGGAAAATGCGCCGCTAAATGATGCGTGTGTTTGGACGAACGAGGTATATAAGCACTGAAATCAGCATTATTATTTGGCGCCACTCCAGATTGAAGCGTTGATAACAGGTCACGACGGGTGTATCTTCCGACGGTCGTTGATTGGCAGTTGCTTCACAATCGCCGCCGACTGTCGGTCAATTTGGGACCAGTAGCAATGTAAAAGAGCTAATGATAATCACACATTGTCATCAATAACACTTTCTCGACAGCATTTCGGTCGATTCGACCAATTTGTCAATTGGTCCCTCGTGCAAACCGGCTATTAACATTGGCTCGATATATTCCAAACTTCTGCACATTTCACACATAGCAATGACTCTAATTGCTGCAGTCGTCACTTTTGGACATGTACTCGCAGCCACCACAACGTAGTTCCAACTTCGCTCGATGCGCGTTAAAGGTGAACGCGTGTGGACGTCTCGCCGCTACAAGACGCTCGATCGAGACACACAATAGTACAAATATCGAGAAGGTGAGTGCTATATCCAAAGTATACTTGACGACATTCATTATCATTATCAAGTATGTGATATTACGGAAAAGTCAACAAACGCAGACGGCTGAATCAGCTACAGCCAGTGTAAGCATGTACACTGTTGTTGATAGTGTAATCTTAACGATATAAACCGCAAGCAGATTGTTTTGCAGACCTAGTGTCCACAAGGCATACAGGGAAACACTGTGCACCCATCGGCTGTGTAAATTTGTTCGTCGTCAGATACGAGCTGTAATTCTGCAGAAAAAAGTTAAATATTTGGTCCAGTAGAAAGTGTTATATATTCGACTGAAGAGAAAACTGAAATTACTCAGACAATTGAGAAAGGAGAACATCATTGCCAGTACTTGGACACAGCACTGGTGTGTGCTTATAATGGTGAGGCAGGACGGACATATATTACAGGTAAACATCTTAGCTGACTTAGCCAATATGTGATGTAAAATCAAGCACCTTTGCAATATTGGACGCTGCATTTGTAATTGTATTGTTGAAATTAAAATCTCTCAATAGTAGTGTATTGTTGCGCTACTTAAAGTGTACATTTGTTTTCCTCTTTAATAAATATTTTTTATCAGCCATTTCAATGGCCAATATTTTAGTAAAACTAGACTCGTGGCCAATTTATGACGAATTGCTAAAAAATCATGTAGTACAGAGTGAATTGTGTGAACCAACCTTTCATAAACCCTATACATACCTAACTCAGTAACAATTTACGTTAATTCGCAGAAGGACAACAGTTGACCGCTGTCAAATATATTGTGAATATTCCCATATCTGAATATAAATGATGATGAATGTATTTTTGAAAATTTACCAATTGAGCAAAACTATGATATTGATAAATTACTTCATACATGTTCACAATTTAATTTAAACTCATTGAACTAGTCATAGTCAGATTATAATATTGTTGACTTTGAAAACACATAACAAGAGAAAACGGAAAGGGTGGTTGTTAGGCGCACACATAACTATAATACATACTTATTAAATCAACATCAATGGCAGTAGAATACATATTTGAATGCATTTCTTTTGAACTAGCCATACATAATCGCACAAATATAATTATCAGTTTGATGTATATAATATATGGTTCAAATTTAGATTAATTGTTTATGTTTAACATACTTTATACAATGCAAAATCAGACCAAACAATAGTTTTGCTCACAAATCTGAAAGTAGATATGTTACAGCATGAAACTCATAACAGCAAACGTGAAGACATCTTGCTTCGTGTTCACGTGAATTAAGTTTAAAATCCAGGGATGACATTTAAACACAAACTATGTAAACAAGGCTTTGTAATGTATTATTGTATAAATTATTAAATATATTTAACAAACTCTGTCCTGTAAAATAGTTTGTTTCGACAAGAAATTATACAATTAAGAAACCCTGACTTACCAAATTGTGCCAAGAAGAAAAGCTTATTATATATCGCTCTCATGACACTGTACTAATGTACACATATTATAAAATCAATTAACATCGATTTAAATATTGTATGAAAAAGAATGCTAAAGCACACCGTTATATAAATATAGAAATAATGTAAAGGACGCTTGAAAAATATTAAACAGTGTAATCAACAAAACAATTTATAATCCATCATACCCTGCATATTTATGAACAACAAAAATATCATACGGGATATGAAGTATATTGCAAATTGATATAATTTGTTTTTGAAATGTAGGGCCAACTTAGCAATGCGTATTACTTTATTTGAAAAGGGTTTATCCATTTTTATTTTATTAAAAAAAAGGACAAGAAAACAGTGTTTCTAAGTCCTGTTGATGGTGAAAAAATATTATAATTTTCCAAATTTTAAAAGTAAAATATCATCATCAGCTTGTATTAATTTATATTAACATGAGTACGACCAAAAGAGGTATTTGTTTCAGATTTTAAAATATTGTAAACACATTTGCAATATTTCTTTCAAAACAAGAGTTTTTGCCAACAAAATGAAATTTTCAAACGTTCTTCCATTTTTTAAGACTGGTGATCAGGGTGCATTTTCAACTGTCAGATCTATCTCCTTTTCATTCTTCCAAATCAGTATGACAACATCTCATGGTGTATTATAATTGGTTGAAGAGATTACTACTTCTACAAATAGTAATATATATGCTATTGGCATATTTGTAGATCTAAAGGAAAATGTTGATACACCTATCCATGACATATTGGTAAAGCAATATTGCTATGGTATTCGTGTTATTGTACACACGTGGATTTTAAGTGTTTAAGCAACTATAAATGCGTGTGATCAATATGATTTATTTTATTCTGAAATTCTTACTGTATCTTGCGGTGTTCCACAAGGTTCTGTTTTAGGACCGAATGTGTTTATTTTGTACATATAAGATACTTGCATTGTTTAAACAGTATTTTAATGTATTTTATTTGCAGACGTTACTAAAGTGTTCTGCTGTGATCTACATGACCTTGTCCGGTTCACAAATGTCGAGTTGAATAAGCTACACAAATGGTTTGTAATAAATCTCCCAATGTGTCGAAAACAAATTATATGATGATCTTTAAAGAAAGCAAATGAATAAATCAACAATGTTGAAGTCACACCATGTATAGTTGACTTGATTGATGTATGTTTGCATAGAAGAATCGTATTTCTTGCATATTTTATACAACTATCTATGTTGCCTTACAATAGGTACTGTATTGACATATGGGGCTACAAATATGCAACTAATGTAAATTATATTGTTACACAAAATGTTGCACGTCTACATATATATAGATGAAGTAAAAAATGTATTACGTACAAAACAGATAATAATTCACTGCCAATGAATATAATTTTTTTTTTAACTATGTATGAGTATATTTACATGACCAAATGTTAAAAAAATGCATGTAGCAATCCAAAAAGTATGTGTATATTGGTTAAAGGTGTAAAATTATGAAATTAATTTGACAGTTATTCAATGTGTTGTCGAAGTGTTCATTGTTTTAAAAAACAAATATGCAGCGAAAACGTGTTTGTGTTGAAATAAATGTTATTAATTCATGAACATCATCAATATCATTCATTAATGAACTTCATCAATATAATTCATCCACGTCGACACCACCAGGTGCAGCAGTTCACAAACACATACATACATTTGTCGAACAGTTTCGACAATGCTGATTGACACTGCAACGAAATATTTGTTTAAACAAAAGTAATCATCGAACAACGTTCACACATACATACGCATGTGTTTCGATGTGATAGCATTAGTCGGGCCTCTTGTGCAGGACCAGCGTAATATGCAGAGTAGATATGTGAACTAGCAAGTGCCATACTTTGCACATAAACATGTGACAAGAGCCGATTAATCAACTGTCCTATCATGCTGTTTTATTGGAAGTAGCTGTTATAAATATATTCGCACAGTTGACATTAACACGGACTGATTGTTACAACGTCAAAAACTATATTTAATGTATGCCATTAACCAATGACACACATACATGAGGCAGTAATTACCTTACCACCTGCAAAGAGTCATTAAAATGATCCACACGCTGGGTGAACGCACGGCACGGCAAGGTGAACGCACGGCGAGCGAAGAAGATTTTGATTATCATTGCTGTGACTGCAGTTGTAGGCACATCATTAAATACTATGGCAAGGTTGTATAAATACGACCAGTTCAGACGACTATATCAATCATGTGTGCCTCTAGTGTGTATCTCCATAATGACGACTTGTTATATATTGATGGCGGTTGCGCTACTACTAAGGGCACGAGCCTCGCGAAACCAGATCGCTGTCTTCCAAGGGACATATAATCAACCGTCTGAACCGGGGTCTTCACACATATTCACGAAAGCCAAGAGCCGCCAACCAAATGTAGGATTTTCAAATATGACATCGAAAATGAAAAAAAAAAAAATCAGTTGAGAACGCTGAATGTGTCGTTGATCTGGGATCTTCAAATGTTACCATGAAAGTGAACGTAATCAAAGCAATGGAGGACGTTGCCCGTCCCATTGGTTTGGTTTTCACAAAGATTGAAGAAACTTCGATTTCAAACAAAATAGTTACGAAACAAACAAAGACCAGTGCAAATGTTGAGTTGCTATTCATCATCACGATTATCTTCGTGTTCTGCTGGTTATTTATAGGATTATCATAGGATTCACATTTTTTAGCTATATAATTGGACTAGTTTTATATGTGCTACACCATAAAAAATATATTTGGCGAATTAATGTATAATTTATCTAGCGTTCGCCAGGACCGTGATCGTTCCAGCGTTGTTCGCCAGGACCCTGTTCTTGTTACTTTTGAGCACCATTTATATTACTTTGGATTTGATAGTGGCCCACTACGTTTTGGCATTCTATATTTTCACAGAACCTGCTTTACTAATATGGCTACCTCGTGGCAGCATTATCTCTTATATTTTTAGAATGTGCACTCTGATTGTTTTACCTGTTTGTTCTTCATATCTATGTCGGACGTATCTTTAGAGACTGATTTACTTCGTTTTGTGCATATGTGACATTCCCACGAAATGTGAGCCGCCCCATGTTGGAAAAGTAAAAAAATTCGATATTGTCCAATGTATTTTTTTATTATCACAAGAAAGTACACTACTTAAAGTTGCAAAATCCCCACAAAAATGTATCTTAATATACATAATTTCGTATTTTGTGGCACAACGTATTCAGGGTCCCTATTTCATGGAGACACAGCCAGAACCATGCACCGTTATTATTTACTTATCTTAAAATGTACTTATTTTGAAAGGTCTTAATTGGGGATGTATTTGATAGAATCCGTTTCGAATGTATTTTGCTGTTGTAGAACTTTCAATATATACAAAATGTAAACGATCGCTAAAATAATCTTCATATAAGAAATGAAACATCAACATCTTGTATTACTGGCAAACGTATATAATTTTCAAAACAAAGACGAATGCGATATCCCGATATATGTAGTTGTTCTGGTCGTTAATTTTTTTGGTTTTGGACGGTTCATATGTTATAATATTATTATGGTGTATATATGATGAACAGCACGTGTTTTATTGAAATGTTTTATAAATGGAAGTAAATAACATGTAAAGTATTTATATAGCACTGTATAATCGACATATTTCCGTAATTGTCTAGATTACAAAATATATATTTGTTTGTCCGTTAAAGAGCTCAACACCTCCTAGACTGGTCACGACCGCGGCTGTGTTAGCTGAAGGCTGAGCTCCTGGGTTGTTCCGTAAAAAACCTTGTCTACTGGCGGACGCTCTTTGTTTTCCTCCCTCCGGGAAAACCTCCAATAAATACGTTGTCTGCTGCGTTGAAACAGCAGGGCCGACAGCACGACACATCCCGGGTGAAGACGGATTGCCTCCTCATCATAACAATGTGTGTGGTCGTAATACGGGAGACTTTCAATGTTTTAACATTTCACTACCATAATTATAGCATCGTTATGTATCTAAGGCATATCTGAAAAGTTTTCATAATATGTTATTTAATTGTTTTATTATTATTTCCATAATCGTACACTCGATGCAGTTTTGTCAAGAAACCTACAATATTGTAAAGTCAGATAATAGTGTTTTATTGTTAGACTGTAGGCCCTTTTTTATTGAATATTATGGATTTATGAGTGACATTAATATTGTCGATGCTACACATGGGTTAGACTTTTGTAAGTCTGGCTCTGCTCTTTTCGAAAGTTTTTAAGTTGTGGTCTTTTAATAATTACCTGATATTAAACATCAAATTAAAACTTCAGTTTAGTTGAGGGGATAAAAGTATTAATCTTTATAATAAATACAACTAAAGTTTGCCAATTTGTAACTCATCAAATAAATCATGATAAAAGTGTGATATTTTAGTAAAATATTTTAATGTTTTTGGTGCATAAAAATGATTGGTCATCATCGGATGACTGACGAACAACGTCCTGAGGCGGTGATCCTCCAAAAAATGGAAAAAACGCGAGGAATAGTAGTTAGACAAATGCGGATCTCAAGAACACAGTCTGGAACTGGAAACATACCTACAGACAAGTCACAATCTTATTTTCGCAGGCAGAATTTTAACATATATTAATTTAATTTATTTTTAACTGTTAAGTTCATAATAAACATATCGCATTTACTAAACATTATATTATAAATTTGTAAACTATTATCTTGTTATGATACGTCTAATTTCGAAAGAAAGTATATACAGAGCTGCCCTGAGAGGCCATGCAATTATTAGTCATCTGATGCTGATGACATTGCACTGCTTCTCAATCAGCTAAATAGATGCCAAGATTGTTAGATGTTTCTTATACTAAAGGATGTGACAGTGACAACGATATACTATTTAAGTTTAATATAATAAGATATCAGATAATGTTTTTTGATTTATATTAAACTTGATGATGCATTGTCGAATGCAATCGGTCATATGATTTGTCCGATGAAAATGATATAAAATATACATAACATACACATAAACGAGTCTTTAGGGGAGATGTAATGTATTTTCTAATCTGGCAAATATACTTATGTACAACGAAGTTAAATAACAAGCTCTTTGAAACTTAAATATATTGCAGTAAATTCCATACAATGCATTTTTTCATTATGGGCTAATTATAGGAAATACAGTTGTGCTGTTTTTAATTGTTTCTTATTACATTGCATTTGGCAGAGCCTGCCTAGATGAAATGTAGTGCTAGCCTTATGCATGCTATTCAAGCATTGACTGTTGTAACATTCGGATTAGAAAAAGTATATGTGCAAGCATTGTTTTTATGCAGAATATCTGCATCCACAAAAAAAGAAATGTGTTCAATGTATTTAAAATAGGTATGTGTACAACTCTTATGACCTATGTAATGTGCATGAAAAGGGTAGCTGCAGTGTATGCACTCTTGTAATCTAATAAACCTGTTGTACTACCACATTTTTATTGTTATGTTGACCTGATGTATATCGCTGTACTGTTTTGTATGAAATAAACGACTGATTGAATTGATGACTGATTCAAGTGATTGAACATAATAATTGAACATAATATCGCTCTTAAATTGTTTTACTTTATAATTTCCCTTCTATGGTAACTGGTGGTACTAGAAGCATGACTAAGCTGGTGTTCAATGACAATGCCATGGTCGTTTACAAGCTCAGTAACATAGGCTCATAGGCTTGACATAATGTTGTTGATTGCACATGCTAACATGCTGACTAACCAATTTTGTTATATTTATTGCTACTAATTACTTAATTATACAGTGCAAGAACACCCATCCAAGATACGCCTTAAGGTGATCACAATTTTGAAACATATGCCTACCTCAATATGGCGTGTTAATACTACATTAAAATTTGATGGACTCTCAATGGCTTATCGACGTACCATCTGTGTTTTGTTTACGAAATGTGTCGCTAACCTCTAAACACAGTTCAACCACGTTTGATATTAAACATGCAATTTCGTTGTCATTGTTCTTTTATGTTAAGACGTATTTGTTAGGTACTAATACACCATACAGACATGGCTAACACTTCTTCAGTTTTGCATTTTGTGTCATTTTTATATTACATAATTTAATATATAACCTCAAACCCCAAACGTTATATGGAAGATATGCAAGTTTAAACAGGTGGTTTTTAAGTTTACAGCGAAATGTTGTAATATTTCATATTCACATGGGATGAGTTGCACAAAGACCAGAGCGATTGTTTCCTTATAGTAATATTTACTAATGACAGCTTTAATTTAGTCTAATTTCAGTTGGTTAGTCATATTAATGAGTAGACATAACTAATTTAGCTAAAAGCCGTAATGTGACAGTTAGACTTAACAAATTGCTGTATAAATATAAGGTTAGTCACTATATTACAAAATAATAAGAAATTAAGATAAAAGTACTAATGTTGCTGATTTAAACCAACTGCTGGTTGACACATTAAAACTCAACTACTCTGTACGTAAATACAATACAGGAAACTCTGAATTGAATAACACTCCTAAGTCCGGTTTTGGATTAAAATTGGTTATATCATGCGGAGGATCAGATGCCTGACATCAAATACAACTTGAAACAACAATGGTAAATGCATCTTAACATTTCAAATATCGTATACAAGGGTGGTGTGTTTACAATATTCACACAATATATTGCAATATTACGATTTATTTAGAAAATAAAATAACTATTTCGCGAGTACACAATATTTGACATGCGCTTCTCTGCACATGTGCTTTATCTCTGGTGGATATGTTTGAAGGTCCTAAAATACAGGAACGTTCAAGGCCATCGAAATATGATATCACTGTATTCTCCTTGGGAATATCTGAAGTTCCCGGTCGTGATTCTCGTGTCACGGATACAACACCGACTTGGTTCTTACAGCCTCTGGTCTTTGTCAACAGCGTAGCCGCCAATATAGTGTAGCAAGTCATCAATATCAGTGCGCTAGAAAAGAGAATACACATCACGAAGACAAACACACTTATTTCACTGTTCTGACTCGTTATCGGATTACCAACAATGATTACAGTTTTCGTCGCTGGCTATGGATCCATGTTCAACGAGTGTGGACGTCAGACCGCTACAAGACGCTCGATCGACAAAAACACGAGTAGAACGATCGAGAAGGTGGCTGATGCACTATTGATATATATATATATATACACACACCATCTTTAGGGGTCATCTCAGAACATCAATGTCCTACCACATATTAAATAATTTTCATCTGGCCTCAGCTCCCCACCCCTTCACCCCCACCCCCAAATGAAAGTTTGTAAACATTGATATGATGATATCAATATGTTAAAAATATCGGTCGATTTACATCGACTCACATTATATAATTTGCCTAAGTATTTATTCAATAACTAATAAAAAAAACTAGTTAAAACACTATTCCACAGCTACAAAGTGGGTGCCTAGAAAATAATTAAAACCATGATACCATGCACATGACTACAATAATCATATATAAATTAATATATCACAACATATCATATTTACCTCAGTCAACAGTGCTATGTCATTTTCTCAAAGGATATCATATGGGTTTGGCTTCATATCTAGTGGTTGGGACTGGCATTGAGCAAAAACGGGTTAATCTGTCTTGGTAGATGTATAGGTATTATTGCTGGACTTGTGAATTCATTTCACTGGACTGAAGACCTTGTTTTTCTAAAATTGTTTTGGCTCTAATTTGTGGTGGATATATTCACTGATAGCTTCAGGTTTTTACTTCAGCGACCAGTAAATAGCTTGAGCTATTTTGCATATTTCTTTCTTGTTCAAACCCAAACATGTTTTTCTCCCTCTCTTTGTTGACAATCTTTTCATATTATGGAGATGGATTTTTGAAGATATACGTTACTTTTGGTGAAACTGCCGGTGACCACCCCCCCCCCCACCCCCACCCCCCCCCCCCACCCCCACCCCCAACCCATCTGTACTCAGCGCAATATGCAACAGGACGTCGTACGTTGCTCTTCAATTATTGGTATTTCGGAACAAATGAATCAAGCCTGTTTGTTAATTGGTATACCGACTGCGTTCAACTACGTTAATAAAATGCCGATGTGTTTGATGAAAAGAGACGTAAAAATTAATCGAAGCCAGGCATGTGAACATCAAATTGCCCGGCAACCCTAGCGTACTCAGAAGAATCATGGTGACACAAAAAATGTCCTTCGGTGTATTGTGTTGTTCGTCGTCGAAGCCAATCTGTCATTTTAGACATGTTGCGGCCACACATGAATAATTGGTCATATTGAATATTGAGTGTTTTAAATGATTCCATAATGAAAGCTTGTTAGTAGTTAGTCAGTCAGTCAGGAGTACTGATGTTGACACCTATTACAAGGAAAAGAAAAGTGCACAGCATATAGAACAAGCAGTACCTGCGATCTTTACATATTAAAACCCGCCCGGATGACAC
This sequence comes from Lamellibrachia columna, assembly GCA_963662155.1. Lineage (NCBI taxonomy): Eukaryota > Metazoa > Annelida > Polychaeta > Sabellida > Siboglinidae > Lamellibrachia > Lamellibrachia columna. The sequence continues at coordinate 10,257,301 of OY759268.1, read as the reverse complement.
TTTTTAATGTGATTTTGTTTAGTAGTGAGCTATTTTGTTAAGGCTATTAATTTACCGATCACATAGCTACTTAACTAATTGTGGCACATAAACAAGGAGGCCTATGTTCGTGACGAACGTCTTCACCAACAGCTTGTTATTATTATGTAATTACTTTTTTCAGCACTTTGAACATTTTCATGGGAATTGCGCTAGATACAAATGTTATTGTAATTATTATTATTGTTACTTGACAGAAAAAACATAAAGCATTACAAAATATATCAACAATGTGTTTGTGTTTCATGACTAAATGTGTAAATATTTGTTCGAACTCATACTAAGCAAATACAATGCCAGTTCATTTCCAAACAAAATGACACCATTTATTTTGGTAAAAATATGTAACATCACCCATCATTAATCACAAATTGATGCTACCCCATTTCAGGGCTGTTAAAAATGAAAATGTCATTCAGAACCATATGTTATTAAAAACCCTCTTAACATTGTTGATATTAAAATATTACGTAAACTAATATCGTGACGCATTTAATCATTTTATCTCAGTCAACTAAATCCTGCCCTTCTGAAATTCTGGGAAGAAACGGGGATTGTGCAGTGTTCTACTGCATAAAATAACACAAATAACTACCCAGTAATGTCATGTCGGAGGTTCATCTACGACCCAGTGAAGTAGACGTAACACTATTTCTTTTTTCTTAATTCATCCCACTGTTATCATGAATCGTATACTTATCCTAGCCTGTTCGCATCATAGATTGTTCGCAACTCTCTGCGCGTTTTATAAACATTTTCAAGGTTAAGTGCAATTGTTCGCAACGCTTTGCGTGTTTTACACGATTGTTTCAAGTTAACCGTCAACTTCTCAGTTGCGATGCCATGACAAGTCGTAAATAGCAATGGTTTTACCAAGGCGACAGATTGCGTGACGTGGCGTGCGGTCAGGCTTTCAGCGCCACTCACACGATGCTGTTGGCGCCACACCCATTTGATTAATGTTGCTGCAGAACCGACAGTAAGGTAACATAGGACAACACGGCCTCTTGAGGTAAGACGCCTTCCACCCTCATCACATACGCAAAATATATACCCTGAATGTCTCCAAATATGGTGCAAAAACATATATGGAATACCCACCCGAAAGCTCAGCAATACGAGATAAACGTAATTAAATCAATGTGTTCTTTAAATGTTATATTTATTATTATTATGTACGCACAATTATATATACTGATATAATATTCGCACATTGCAAAACTGGTGCAAGTCCCTACATAGTGACGATGCTCTTCAACTTAATTGAAGATATGATACTATTATTAATCAGTTGACAACGTCAGACAATACAAAATGGACAATGATATATTTTATTATGCTGTGCGCGTGAGGTGTGAGGAAAGAAGGTCCCCCACGCATGTAGGGAAATACTGTCCCTATGTCTTACCCCACAAGCGCTTGTACACAATGTATCAAATGTATTAAACATGCCCAATTATGTATAATACATTTATTATAACAGAAACGTTGTATAATTGAAGTTCTGCTAGTTGCATGTTGTACTTATTATGGGATATTACTATGCAATTTTATATTATGCATGAATTGCAATATATTATAATAGTAACTCCAATTTAAATTTAGCAACTGTAATATCCCAATATATTATTATCATTATGTATGAGGAGGCAATGTTTCATCACACATACTGTTTTAAATAGCCAGTGAATTTGTTTTAAATAACGCGAAATGCAGTCCACACATGATACATTCGTGCAAGTAAAATAATTGGTGGTATGATGAAATTATTGCACAGGGGTGTACAAGAAACCTTCAACCAAATAACATGGCGACATACAAGTTTTAATTGTTAGTGTAGCCCTAACGGACATACGTTCCACCCAAACTGTCGCTCTAAAATATGCTCTCTAGTAATATATATATATATATATATATATATATATATATATATATATATATATATATATATATATATATATATATATATATATATATATATATATATATATATATATATATATAAATGTGTATATGTGTATATGTATATATGCGTATATGTATATTAGTTCAGGCAGTGGTTCATTCATATAAGCGAAAACCACGTGGTAGGGAATTGTGAACCGTACTGCTCAAAAAATATGGCAAGACTAATTTCTTAATTGGTAACACGCATATTTGTGTCAATTAAATTAATATATTAAAGACATTCTAACATAGCTAATGGTGTACAGTTTGAAAGGTTTATTTGCGGGGTCCGCGCAGTTCTTATTCGGCTGAAGTGCACCAGTGAACGTGGCTGATTTTACTATTACTTCATGGCCGAAGGTTCGTTCTTTGGCACTGGGAGGGATTGCAGTAATGGGACATTTTTGAATGATTGCCTGGCGTTTACATAGTGATATTTATAAATTTGGGATTACACAAACCTAAATGGATTAGCAAAAACAACACCAGCAACAATAACACATATTGTACACTTATCTGACCATATGTTTTTAAACCAACCTATATAGAAAACTAAATGTTTTTTTAGACAACTACCGAATTATTGAACATCATAATGAACATATTATTGTGTCGCCAAACCACAACATTAATCGGTCGTTTTATGCAAGTTATACGTTCGGGAAGACAATATTGGTAATTCGATTGCACGCACCATTGAATATGTTCAATTGTAACAAGCGGACAGTTTGACACGTGTCTGGCGATAGAACTGTCGCACGTCATCTCGGAACTGCGCACTGGCGACGCCGTAGATGAACGGATTGATGACGGAGTTTGTTATCATTGATCGTATTACTCCTGTGGGTATGTAAATATCCATGTATGCCAACCACATCGGCACCCAGCACGCTATGAAAACGATTGTGGTAATGAATAACGTCAACACATTTTTAAAGGCCTTGGCCTGGTTCGCATGTATTATTTTGTTGGCAGCGGTCACTGGCACTGGTTTTGTTGAACTCATATGCACATTTGCTTTAACTTTTGTCGAAAAGTTCGAAGGTCCCGGATCACTGGCCCGAGCAATGTCATCTATTGTTGAAATGATTCTATGTGAACATCCCGGTTTAGAAGGTCGCGTCACGCTTAGCACTCCGACTTGATTCTGAGAGGCTCGGACTTTTTTCAACATAGCAGCCGCCATTAGAGTGTAACAAGTGATCATTATAATTACACAAGAAACAGACACAAACGAGAATGAGATTTTAACAAGCCGAATATAACTCATCAACATCCCCAAATTCAACAGTGTTGTGAATATCGGAGCAACCACAACAATGATTGCTGTATACTTCTTCGCTCGCTGTGGGTCCATGCTGAACGTGTGTGGGCGTTTAACAGCAACAAGACGCTCGATCGACACAAACACCAGAAGAAACATAGAAAATGTTATTGATGTATATATTATGTAGACAATTGCGAACATTGCCACGGCATCAGTAACACGTGCGGACAAGAAAAGACACGGGCAAACGCAGACCACTAAATCGGCGACGGCCAGCGCAAACATATACACTCTCGTCGATGTTGTCATCTTCCGAACATAGACCGCAAATAGAAGCACATTTCCCGGCAACCCTAGCGCGCACATAGCAATTGTAGCAATGTCAAACGAATCGCCTCGGGGCAGTATATTGTTCGTCGGCATAGACCAGCTGTCGTTTAAAACATGTTGCGGCGTCACACTTGAACCGTTTGATATGTTGAATATATTAAACGATTCCATATTGAAGGCTTGTTCGCAGCCAGTCAGCGATAAGTATTGATGTCGGTATCTGTCACAAGGAAAAGTGCACAGCATATACAACAAGCGTTAAGAAGAACAACCACCTTCACTAAAACAAATAGTTATTTGCTTCACTTTGCTTTTTTTTATTTTCCCATACATATTTGCATTCCTTGATCGGCCTACGCTTACGAACATGTAGTATTTCTTATCAAACACGAGTAGACCATGTAAAGCACACGCATCACTTGGTGTAGCTCTGCTATGCGAACACACATGAATTGTACATTTCATAATATGCTATGCAAAATACTTACTCGATCCGCATTCCGTGTGACTAGGTGCGATTGTTTGTTGACTGTAATGTCATTCTTCTAGAACGTCGCTAGACATCCACTCAGTCCGCCATAACATGGCGATACAGCAAATCTGCGATTGAGTCGATAATATACAGTTTTATTATCCGTGGATCTGAATCGGTAATTACATTCGTTATTCACATTGACGCCATCAAATCGGCAGTGTTACAAACATGCACGCACACGGCATTAAAGCGTGGCCATATATTTTGTCCCTGAGTGGATGACGACGTAATAAACGTTACTCGAAATAGCCCGCGGTGCCTCTGATGCATTATATAACATAATGTAATGGCGAAGTCGTGAACCAGAGGTGACGGAAATAAGACTGGTAATGTTATACTTTAAATTAGACAGTCGAAACATTTATGTATCAACAACAACGACAAGAACGCAGCTATTCAAATACTTCTGGTTTCATCAAAATAATACATAATTCCAACAATAATACTTACTGATACTAAACAAATTATCAGATGCGGAAGAAATATTAAAGGTATTAATTTTCATGGTTCGTCGAGAAGCTAACAACTAGAGTTAGCGAATAATTTCAAATGCATTGAACTTATAACTAACAGTGACTTATCATGGAATAGATGCGTTGTATACGACACACCCAAGGCCATTCAACACTACGATTCATCAAAGGTAATGTGGGTGTTACTTTGGAAGTATCGCTTCAACTCAGCATTCGCTGGTTTATCTTGATCATTATATAGCTCTTGATATTGATATGACTGAATATACAGGACTTTAAATAAAAAAGGAGTTCATAACATGTGTGTGTGTGTGTGTGTGTGTGTGTGTGTGTGTGTGTGTGTGTGTGTGTGTGTGTGTGTGTGTGTGTGTGTGTGTGTGTGTGTGTGTGTGTGTGTGTGTGTGTGTGTGTGTGTGTGTGTGTGTGTGTGTGTGTGTGTGTGTGTGTGTGTGTGTGTGTGTGTGTGTGTGTGTGTGTGTGTGTGTGTTGATTTAATGCATTTTGTTTATAAAATACGGTACTTTTATTTAGCATCCTTTTAAAGTTGAACATCTTGTTTGCAATTTGATAATTACAAACAACAAAATATCGCAGATCGACACTGTTTACTTGAGTCCGCTATTTACTTAATACTTCATTTAATTCGTAAACAGCATTACCAATACGCGTAATTCTACTCAGTTTGGTTATTAAATGGTAAAGGCCAAAATTGCACGTAATAGCTAAGAAAACACTTCTAAATTTGTGATAATTGTGCTTCAATATGTGAACAATGAAATATCCACATATAAACATAGCATTGTTGCTTTTCACACCACTAATAATAGTTTCTACGCATTCGCAAAACACTCTCAAATACATGTTTTATATTTATCATATTCAACTCCACCTTAACGCAATCATTCATATCTGATCGATTTGCTACCGCTGACGATTATGTCCTTCTTCGTAAACTGCTGACGATGATGTTCTTCTTTTTATGGATCTCTAGTGTCTGTATTCCTTCTTCATTCGCCTCGATGGTTGTCACGTGGTATGCTGTGCACCACTTCTGGTGGCTATACTGCTTTTTATATATCATCGAACGATTCACAGAGGAATTCAAGCAATCGTCTGCTGCGCGTCGGTGTATTTCAGCGTTTTCTCTGTGGGTTTCGGCGTTTTAGCCAATTTGTTGTTGTGATCGATAATGCAGTGAAGGTAACGAGCTGAAAACGAGTCGACTACAACTTAACAAATGGCTTTGTCATCGCATTGTAAGATACATGCCTCCCTCTTCTTATCTATTATTTAACGTCAGTGATTTGTAAATTATTAGAAAGGTTAATTAAAGACCATTTGGTGGACTTCCTCTTTAAGCATAAATTATTAAATTAATCCCAACATGGATTCCTTAAAGCGAGGTCATGCTTAACAAATATGTTATGTTTTTTGGAAGAAATCAATAAGTGGATATACGTGGGATCGCCAGTAGATATTATCTACTTAGATTTTCAGAAAGCTTTTGACAAAGTGCCACATCAAAGATTACTACTTAAATTAAAAGCCCATGGTATCGGGGATAGCATAACTGACTGGATAGAACAATGGCTGACTGACAGAAGACAACGAGTTGTAGTAGATGGAGAAGTTTCAAATTGGAAATCGGTTTTGAGTGGGGTACCTAAAGGATCAGTATTAGGACCTATATTATTCTTAATTTATATCAATGACTTGGACGACAGTATAACAAGTAACGTACTGAAATTTGCGGATGACACAAAACTGTTTAGAAAGGTTAATACTGATGGTGATAAACAACATTTACAAAACGATCTAGACAGAATAGTGAAATGGTCTGAGAAATGGCAGATGTTGTTAAATTTTGGGAAATGTAAATGCCTACATACAGGACATAGGAACTTGAATGTAAACTATAAAATGGGAGATACTGTTCTGGGTACTACTGTAAAAGAAAAGGACTTAGGAGTTACAATAAGCGCTGATATGAAAGTTTCAGAGCAGTGTGGTATTGCAGCTTCAAAGGGTAATCAAATTATTGGATTGATTAGAAGAAACATAACATACAAGGGAAAAAAGTTAATTATACATCTTTATAAAGCAATAGTAATACCTCATTTAGAATACTGTATACAAGCATGGAGACCATATCGTAAGAAGGATATAGATACGCTTGAACGCATACAAAGGAGAGCAACTAAAATTATTCCAGAACTGAGAGACATTAGTTATGAAGAACGCCTGAAAGAATGTGGTTTAACAACACTAGAGACAAGGAGGTTAAGAGGAGATCAGATTGAAGTTTTTAAGATATTGAATGGGTATGAAAATATTGATAGAAATATGTTTTTCTCACTCAAGAAGGATAGCAGAACTAGAGGATATGAGGTAAAATTAGTAAAGGGTCAATGTAGATTGGACATCAGGAAGCACTCGTTCTCACAGAGGACAATAAATTAATGGAACAAATTGTCTACAGATTGTGTAACTGCTAGCAGCGTGAATATGTTTAAAAACAAGGTTGACACATATCTCAGGAGGGCGGGCTATAAGTAGATGAACATTGTTGGACTCTCGATAAGCCAATGGTTTCCTTGTCCACTTGCCATCTGGGCCTTTGGCTTGGATGGCAAATCTTGTTAAATCTTGTTAAATCTTCTTCGGGGCCGCATGCAATGGTCCGGGAAGCATTTATGATATACATATATGTGTTTTAATTGTCCGTCTTATTTGCGCTCGACCAATGAATACATAGTCTACAGAAGTATACATTGTTATCCAGGTTCGAAGAGATTTTTTATCCAGGTTCGAAGCGATTTTAATAGTGGACATTAGACTTACTTGACTTGACTTGTGACATTTTTCTCCAAACATCCCTGTCTTGAGCTAACATAGGAGTGGTTTATTTTCAGAGTTTTCCTTCTCAAGAATTAGTGAGTCCACAGCAGGTATTTTCCATTTCCCTATGTGGGATATTTTACTTCCCGTGACATAGGCACCAGATAGAAGGGACCAGCGGCTTTTATTCCCTCTTCCGAAAGACAACGGCAAAGTGGGGTAAACGAAGCTGCGGAATCATCGAAACGGCGGAGGTGGCTTTGAACTCCGATCCCTGCGACCGAAAATTCCGACGCGTTACCGCAGGTGTTTTTTTTTTACTTTGAACCCCGTTCCCCTCGACCGAAAGTTCGACGCTCTGCCACTCGACTACCGCACCCAAGACGGCCAAATACATAGTAGGAGTACATTCACGCACGATGACAATGAAAACAACCGTGCATATAAATATCACCGTAAACCTTAAAGAAAGGTAATTAATGTAAACACATCACTTAACGTGTATATATGCTATTATAGTCTAGAAGATTTGACAAGTAAATTCTGAACGGAAATTTTTAAATATAATTCTAAAGCAGGTATAGCCCGCCAGGGCTACCCTTACTGACAAGTTTTATGCTTAAAATTCGGCATGACCACACACCTCAGTGTGAATTCAAAATAGTGTTGCCCGCGCTTTGGAAAAAGCTTCTCCGGGGTATTAACACTATCAGTTGCCCAAATTCAGACTCCGTCATTAGAGGCGCCCATTGGTCAACTTGTTAAATCTCCCATCGTCTCGACTGCTGGACAATTATATTACTTATTAAAAACTAATTAAATCAAACTGGCATTAACTTTATAGCATGATGTAGGGAACAGCGGGCGCTGGAGTGACCTGTAGGCTTTCGCATGAACGTTCATGATACGTGTAGGGATAAAACTGCTGTTTAAAAACTAAATAAATAGTGGTTTTGAACCCCGGTCCCCTCGTCAGACGCTCTACCACTCGACCACCGCGCCGCACTCGTGATCAGAGGAATATAACTGCTGTTTTTTACAAAGAAAATGTTATTAAAACAAAAGGTTTGGTGAGTGATACAGTTTTGCAGCGGGAGACCTATCATTCAGCCGAAATAACTGCGGTAATTTTTTAATTTTCATCAGTGTTCAACTCGTAATTAAAAGAGATAGTGATTCCTTTTGAACAGAAAGAAGCAAACATCATACAATTATTTAAAAATTATTCGATATATAAGTCACATAATCACTTACTAGAGTTTAACATCCGTGATTTGTAAGTTATTTGAAATGTCAAATAAAGACCACATATTTTTGGACTTACTTGTTAAGCATACATTATCAAATTCATCTCAACGTGAATTCAAAGAAAGGTCATCTTCAACAAACATGCTACTTTTTTTACAAGAAATCTCTGAGTGCATATATGAGGGATCACCAGTAGATATGTTCTACTTATCTATTCAGATAAGCTTTCGAAAATAAGTACTGATATGAAAGTTCCAGAACAGTGTGGTATTGCAGCTTCAAAGAGTAAACAGATTATTGTGTAGCTTAGGGGAAATATAACATTTAAGGAAGCTAATTATACCTTTTTATAAAAGAGTAGTTAGGTATCAGTTATAATATTTCCACTTCAGATCGTCTTCAATAAATACGCCCAGAAATGTGGTTAAAAAAATACAATTGACATTGATTCGTTATTTATGCATAAATTGAACGTCCTGTACGTAACGACGATGCCCGACGTTCCCTCCTTCTCGGCATTGTTCGTTCCCATGCACAAAAACAACCATTCTCGTGCCACCTCCCATGACCTGTCTTAACTTTCTGCTACATCCTCTATTTTTGCCCCTGGTATATATGTTGTGATACCCTCTCCTTTTATACTAGTGTATCTAGTTTCCCAAATGATCAACACAGTCGTATGAATGGTTTACTTTTATATTTGCAGCGTTTGATAATATCGACCATAACACACTCATTAACCGCTTGTCAATGTAGTATGGCGTATTTGGCACAACCCTGAGCTGGATTTCGTCATACTTAATTGATATATACCAAATAATGAAGATAGCTAATTGCTTTTCAGCAGCACTACCAACTTCGTGTGGTGTTCCTCGTGGTTATGTTCTTGGACCATTACTTTTCACTGTTTACAATACTCCACTCAGCTCATTTACAAACCCATAACTTGGGCCAATTTTAGACAGCATATTTCATAAACTTGTCGTTCAGGTTTTTTATCATATTCGTAACCTTCGCCGTATGTATTGCAACTGCTCTTGTTAGCACTAGACTTGATAATTGCAATTTCTTATCATCATAATGCTCTCAAGAACATTATGCAACTTCAACGTGTGCAACATTATTTGGCAAGGTGCGGTGCTTAATCATGAAGTGCTCCAGGAAGACATCCTTTGACGGGCTGACACTGGCGCAGAAGGGACAGTGCACGGCAGGGCTGCGCGGCACTGGTCTAAGATGTGGCGTCTGACGCCGGGTCCTCGTCTGATGTCTAGGACTGGTAGAGTGGCACTGGAATGCTGTTTGTCTTTAAATCAATACATTACTAAATAGGGAAAGTATGTACTGTACGTACTTTGCAGGGTGAGCGCAACAGTCCCGGAGAAAGGGCGTTGGGCACTCCCGCAACGCTAATAAAGGGGTTGTCCTCGAGGTCAGCTTTGTCCATAGTACGACTAGTTGGGTGGCCTGGACCGAGTAGCTGGTAGATCCCGTAGGTCCGCGCTGGTGCTGGGTCGGGCAAGTTTCTATGGGGTAGAGGTGACCTAGCAGCATTGGCTTTTGCCTTGGCCTCCATACGCCGCCGATGTTCTGCGCGGGCAAGGGTTAGATCGGCTGCTACCATATCCGCCTCCCTGCATAGACAGACATACTACTTTCACATAATTTTGCCAAATTTGTCTTTCCTAATTTCAGACCAGCACAACTTTTAGAAGGAAGACACAATAAAGGGTATTGTGTCATTACAGCTGTAAGCAATACCATATTCATTATACAAAACAGTGTTTGCTTAAACTTTCATGAAAAAGCCACGCTTACGGTCAGGTTATACGGCTGGCAGTAGCATCGTGCAGCACAGCGTTACCTTCACGTGATGGGTGCAGGCCGTCGACGCTGAAGAGAGCAGGTCGCGTCATGATGTTCCAATCTCAGAAAGAGACACCAGGCATGTGAGCTGTCAGCCGGTGTAACCTCTGGTTGTACGGCAACCTCAACTCGTACAAAACTATCGGCATTTGTAAGATGCATCATCACTATATACTACTGGTACTGAAACTTACTCATCGTAACGGGGGAGTATAGCATAGACTTCAAGGGGCACTCCATGATACATCTCCTGAGTTTCCTGAATCAGTCACCGATGCTGGTCGAGCGTCTTGTCCGGGCGATGTAGGTCATTCCTAATAGTCTCCAGGTGGTGTGTGGCCACATTGACTACTACAACATCCACGACCAGTGTTTCTACCGCAGCAAATACTAAAACTTAATGATGTTAATTCAGGTAAGTTAATTAAAATATAAAACAAAGTTGCTTTATGTCTAGCCCACTGTACAGTTCATACACTACACTTATCCCATCACAATGATAATAATATATAATTAATTAACACACACACACACACACACACACACACACACACACACACACACACACACACACACACACACACACACACACAAATACAAGGATTTGAGCAGTCTGGATCAAAATGAAATTAAGATGGCCGACAACATGGTTAACGGAGCAGCGAAAGCAGCATAAATGAATGACATCGGTCGTATAGAATCACTAAATAGTTGTGTAACAAACACAAAACAACAGTCTTATGGTATAAGAAGAAACGATTCTGAATTAGTAGTAACAAAGATGAAGTTATGTATATATGAAAAGAGTATGAGGATGCATTGAATGGCAACATTATATGCAAAGATATTGATGTGTCAGATGCGGTGACTAAAGCATAACATAAACCATAGAAGATATTGAAACGGGACCATTCGCAGAGGATGCTATCACGATAATCATAAGAAATTTAAACAGCGAAATCTCCAGGCTTTGATAAATCAGTGCTGAAGTACAAATACATTCATTATTTAATAACATCCAAAATAATCACAACATAGCAACTCACTGGAAACGGTATATCATTGCGAAAATACCGAAAATGATGACTTGGTTTATTAATGTGACAAGTAGCGAGACAGTTCTGTTGTATCAGTCATTGAGAAGGTTTTCTGTAGAATGTTGAATGAAAGAATCAGAAAAGGAACTGAAGAAAATTTGCGAAACAAACAAGTTGCGTGCAGAAAAACACGTATGGCTATGTTGTTGACAAGTGGTTGCGTAACTGGTTTGACTGCAGCTGTGTTTGGACATCCATTTAACCATCGAATTATTGGCTGGTAACTTCGACTTGACCGAGGGTCGAAAACTCCATTTACATGCCATGAACTCGTATCCACGGTAAACACGAGCGTACAGTAACACCGTTTAATGACTGATATTGTCTGCACATTTTGAACTTGTACAATTATTTTCATTGATTAACCGAACGACTGTTTTACTTGATATTGCAAATCTAACTTGATTAATTAATATCAAGACAAGCGTATTACCACCGTGATCTGTCAACTGTGAATATGTTCGAAAACACATGATTTGACGGTTACGTCCAGCAAATATAACGTCCAGCAAATATGTTATGTAAATATATTGTTACCCACAACATTTAAAAAAAATTACATCTTACGTAGATATAATGTTCATGGATCATACATGATCAGCAACTGCATGTTAATAACGGCGAAGTTGAGGTGGTCCTGGATTTTAGAAAAAGGATCCTTCAGATAATCAATATGCAATGTGTTCCTCATCATATGTGTCCAAAACAGCTATACCGTATATTCGCGCGCAAGGGATCCTGCATGCAGTTACTGACACGTGAATACATCGCCAGCCATATTAAAACATTAACCTGGACACATCGTAATGGTCGAAGTTATCAAGATGAGTGGGTTCAGAATAAGTAGTAATTGTCCATGGAACAAAGACTTTCCAAAAGAAGGTACCGTCAAAATATAATCATAACATCAGCTGCATGCCATGAATCTGACAATTTTTTTTGTATCCGTCATCTTCTTTTCCACCTTTACTCTTCAATGTTAATGCTGCCATCAAGCGGACTTTTGGCTTCCAAAGGATGTGACTCCGCCAGTACGCACTACCCAACAGTGGCGCCACTTAGCATCTCACCACTGCCACAACTTGATTTAAAATAAAAAATAGATAGTTGCACTGTTGAGTAAATTGATTGGTGTCCTACTGCAGCTACATTGAGTTGCAGGTGTCCCATTGATGTTACATTGAGTCACATGTGTCCCACTGCTGTTGCCTTGAGTCACAGGTGTCTCACTGCTGTTACATTAAATAACATGTGCTAGTGCTATTATTCGCGCACGAACAGTTCCTGTTGCATCCTGTGGTACATCATCAGGCTATGGTTTCGGTCATCTGCGCTGGGTAGGCAGGATGTATTGATGCCATAATAATCAGCTTGTCATTATACAGAACCCATCCATATTATTCATATGGTGGGGTGATGGGCTTGAAGACATGAACACCCTTGTCTATTATAATCACCAAAGCCGCACGTCTCAAGTACAAAAGGTAATTATGTTGGTCGTTGCAGCTTCAGTAGCGTCATCTTGTTCAGAAACGTTTACACCCTGAGCTTTTCAAGATCTGATGCTTCGAATTCGTTACCTCGATCGGTATACACGGATCGGACAAGCTGCTTTACTAGGTTGATGACATCTGGTGTGATGTGATCTATGATGTGATGTGGTGTGACGTGCCAGAACCCTGTGTAATATTACACTTACTTTGAAACACTTTAATACATTACTGTCAATTTCAGTTACGAGTTACTATCTGATTCACTGCTATCGCTGCTGTCACAGTTTGTAGTGTACATCGGCTGCATTCCTTGAAGCCACCGACCAGGTACAGGCGATTCAAACCCGTGGACTGCGGTTGGAGGTAGCTGCTCTTCCTTGCCCCGTGTCTCACAGATAAAGCTCAGAAGTCCCGCATTTTTGGCCGACAGAGACAATCTTCTGTGGGTCAGGAGCTCTATTCTGCTCACTTACCTCGAACAGCCTTTCTGGCGTTTACCGGGAATACATGTGCTGCTGCAATTATGACTTCATGTTTTGGAAATTGTACAGCATGCAACAGAAGTGTACAATACTCCTACCACCAGAAACATATTATAAAAGAGTATTAATGCAGCGTCTTGCAATGGCTACACATGTTTTATCATCGTGGATCGATCAACGGCGAACACTATTCATTGGTGAGGTGATGCTCCACTTCTGGCTCTGAATGTTTTCCTGTTTATTAATTAATTATAATATAATTTGTTGTTGTGAATGAGGTTGCTTCCACTGCTGCCATCACTTTAAGGATAATTATTTCTGCACTCCTTGCCACGCCTGTTTGGCCACATGCATGGTGTGGATTGGCAGATTGTATGTGGAGCATGGACTTGAGTCGTAGAGATACGGATGCAGTGATATACTTGGTGTACATCCACTTTTTCAAAGCAATAACATTTAAAGCAAATCCATATATCTTCCTTGGCATCAGCTTTGTATGTATGTTCTAGAATTACGTCAGGGGAGACTCCGTTGTGGTGTCATCTGCTCGCCTTCCAACAAATGCTCCATTCACCAGGGCAATGTGTACTTCTGTGGAATAGTCAGGCAACTTTTTCATATCAGATAAGCACATATGCAGAGATTGCTGTCCGTACTTGTAGTGTCCAGCTGCTATCAGATAGGGAAGCATCCGATTCACATATATGTCCCATCCAGTTACATTCTCGCTGATGGCAGACAAATATGTGAAGTATTTCGGACATATCCCTAAAGGTCAACCAGAATTCCGTAGTTGGGCAATCCTTTATGGATTTGTGTGATTCTAACAACTAGTCCTGAATAATCACAAGCTGTGGGTGGTATGTTCCGATTGGCTGCAGCAATTCTGTTCCATCAATCGTGTTCTCGAGCAGTATTTTCAAGACAGCTTCAATGGTTTCCTGCCACGGCTTAGCGATTTTGTGCAATTTTGCGCAATTGTGTACAATTGCTAGTGATTTTATAGTGTTTGTCGACAAATGTTTCTTCAGATATAAAATGGTATATTATATTAAGTTCAACAAACATTGCATCAACGAGTGTACATTATGTGTTTGGGAGAACATAAGTTTTTTTATGCTGCGATTATCCTATGCACGGTGAAACTAAATATATATATATATATATATATATATATATATATATATATATTATGGATGCAAACCTTTTTAGCGCATTAAGTGTCTGTTGGACATATTTGGCTCACTGGGTTGTAAACTTTTTTTTAATAGCTTCTTTTGACAAGTGTTTTTTTCTAGACCGTTTTCCTCGTTTATCAAGGAAACACATTGTTCAATGATACTTTCAATTGCTCATTTTACAATATTCCAACATTCTATTGCTGTCTTATTCCTAAATATTTAACTCAAATATATGTATTGCAATAATGTGTTACAACACATTGGCAAATATGCCATTCACTATTAAACCACATTATATTGCATCATGCCTTTGACATAGCTGACCTTCGGGGAGAATATGGCACAACATGATGATGGTGTGTTGTTGGTGTGTCAGTGTCGGAGGTGGCCGTGACGAGAAACGTGTCAACGTGTTCAGTCACATATCATGCGTGGCATCTCTATCCAGAGCTGCCACTTCACTGTCGCGACTGCAACAGCTACTGTAAGTGCATAACTTTAAATTATGTACTTTTATTACCTAACATTTTCTGCAACACTAGTTTATGTGTGATAGCATTTGTTTTAAAAGTGTTACCAGGACAGTCATTTAAGAGGCATTTTTGTTCATTCAAATGTAATAACGGGTGAATAAAAAATATATATAAAACTATGCCGACCCGACATTGGTGACGTAGATGAACCCGTGATAGATTAGCACGACTTAAAGACATACACATTCAAAGTCGAGCTTAATAAAATTATGTATATTATGGAGAAGAACAACACAAACAGTTGAATAGTAGCGCTTTCAAATAATCGATGTCTATGTAGCATAAAACTCCCGTATGTTGAATAGCTTCAAATATGTGTTTTATGTGTTTTATTCTTCCTATAATCAGTTTCAATGTTATCATCTTTTCCCAGCCAGTGTCGACTATTAGAGTTGAGGCTCGAGCAATTCATAAAACTAGACGAGATCGCATGTTAATAGGACTAGGCATATATATCACTATCGCAGAATGGTGATGATGTCGCCGTAAAAGTTGTACTAAATCATGTTTCGTATTTGCAGACTGAACAACTGCGGACTAACTGATGATGCAATAGACGTCATATGTTAGACCCTGCGAAATTACTGTCCTAGGATGACCTGGCTCGAGTACGTAATCTTCTTTTTACGCACACGTTGTTGTTGCCTGATGGAGCACTCGTGACGTGTAGTCCATTTTTTTCTAATAGCCAATTTAACAGTTCAGATAATTATTAAATTAGGCAAAGGAGACGAATCTACAACCGCGTAATATATATATATATATATATATATATATATATATATATATATATATATATATATATATATATATATATATATATATTTATATATGTATATATATATATATATATATATATATATATATATATATATATATATATATATATATATATATATATATATATATATATATATATATATATATATATATATATATATATATATATATATATATATATATATATATAATATATAAACTTTTCGGACATCGAAAGTTTACAGAAAAAAGTAATGATCCTCTTACACTTATTCGTATTACTAAATTCATCGACAAAAAGAGCGACAGATTTAAATAAATTACAAAGATTCATAGACGTGCCTTTATATACATGTATCAGTACGAGTAAAATCGCATACAATTTTAATTTTGTTTAAATGATCATCGTGTAGAACATTTTTGAAATAGTACGTGTCACCATTTCGATTGTCGTTGTTTTTTTTAGTTGTGATTGTTCTATTAGGATTTGGATTCTGCGGAGCATTGGCACTGACTTATAATGTAATATGACGAAACACTGTATTATGATATGGATATGAATTATTTTTTGTGGAATTATGCGACGGTATATTATTTGATTAATACGTTTATTTATGTATGATATGAACTGATTTTAAGCAATTCACAACATTATAATGCTTTTTACTTTATGCGTAGTTCTCAAAACTGATATTCATTTTGAATCCTCTACATCTATTGCAATACTAATTAATTAATTTATGTAGTAATCTTTGAGGTGGCACTTTGTCAAAAGTTTTCAGAAAATATAAGTAGATAATATTTACTGGCGATCCATCGTCTAACCACTTTGTATTTGTGTAAAAAAATTAAACATAGTGTCATATTTTATAGTAAATGGAAATTCGAAGGGCGAAAGGAAACTTACACAAAAGGTAACAATGTGAAAGTGTATTAATGGTTTTTGTATAGGTTGCATTATTTGACCAATATTCGTCCGTTTGGTTTGTCGCCGTTTTGAAGAGAGCCTGCATGCATTGGAACCTAGTTCAGTTCCTGGTGGTCGATTCCTGTGTCGATTCCTGTGTCGATGCCTGTGCTTTACGAATTCGCATCAACGTAGCTTCCCCTATTGGGAATAATGTTGGTACAGCATCCTCTTTCAACGTTATGTATGTGTTATCTACGAGTAGTGGCATTGAATGGTAGCAATTGAAGATTATATGTTTGTTTACAGTTGTTCGAAGAACAATGATCAGACGCCGGCCATCGAATGGCATCTGATGCATACACTAAGAGCCCAAAGACGGATGATAACATTGTAAGTGTTACCGTGTTTTCTTACTTGATCAGACGTAATATTTATTGGTTGTTCCGCCATTTGTTTAGTAAATCAAGAACCAGACTTGTTGATATTAAAATTTCTAATGGATGATATGTTTAAATAATACGCGACTTCGGTTTAATAAATGGGTGAGCTGTAATAATGAAAACGTTTAAGTAATTGATTTTGATCGTTAGACCTGGAAACTTTATAAAAACATGAATACCATATGGTTATAGTTTACAAAAACAAATGTAGCCCATTTTCGCCGAAGTTTGACCGTATTTTATAGTATGTCCGATGATTTCCCGAATAACAAATGTGAAACGAGATGGCATGTAGAGATGAATACTGGGGACGTTAGCTTTTTTGAGAATTATAAAAAAACACGAAAGGAACAACACAATACATACATAAACGCACGCACGCATGCAAGCGCTCTCACAAACACACACACACACACACACACACACACACACACACACACACGTGTCGTTCACGTCGTCTCGTCTCTGTCTTTCGGTATATGTGGTTGTCCTGTTCTTACAATAGATTTTCGTCGACGGCTGAAAGAGGAGTTTGTAAGCATGGTTGTATTGGTAAGTCAATTATGTTATCATGTTCTTCCAGGCCACGCATTGTCGCTCAACCAAAATGTGTCGTCCTATCATGTCAGCTTTAGTTATTGTCGTCGGTTGTGGTTAATATTGGCAACACAATTGTGATTCACGTGTAGTCAATGGTTACCTGTAAACATCCATTATGCCGATATTGTCAACTTACACATATCTGACCCTATGTGAATTTGTCAGGCTTCGCTTACAAACTACATAACAACAAATGATACTTGCAAACATATGTCATGCACTGGACTTTAAGTGTCATGTCATATGCCCAAACCAATACCGTGATAAATTATAAGCAGTAAAATCTTTGTAAAAAAAACACCAGACTCATCCGGATGTCAATGTATACTTAAACCAAAGCATTTAATTATGCGCTGCACAACACCTACGCACGCACGCACACACGCACGCACGCACGCATACAATTGGCGAGTTAGCCAGATAGATCGATCAAAGAAGATGAGAAACACATGTGATCATGGAAGGCATCGCTACCCGGTTCATCAGTTTATTTCTACTTAACTTTTACGGCATCCTTGCTTTTTACGAGATGCCATATTTTGACTGTATAAAACCAGCAGTAATAAAATACCAGCTCCCCTGTAATCACAATGTCGTGTTTAGAACCGCACGATAGTGTACCATCTGAGGTACGTTAGTAACGAACAGCTAAGTGATGTGTGCGTTGTGAGAGGCAACATGTCTGGACACTACTATTTAAATCTTCACTCGCGCCAATCCAGATCTGAATCGTGAATGGTTCACCTGTTTCCCGCTGACTGACCACTGCGTCAAAATCGGGGATTAAATACTAAATGGATTGGAACATATGAACTAAGTGGTCTATATGGTTTTGTAAATGCTATTTATCACCATAAGGGTTAACCTTTCTAAAGACGTTTGTGTCATCCGTAAATATCAGGACGTTGCTTGTTTTATTGTCGTTCAAGTAATATATATATATATATATATATATATATATATATATATATATATATATATATATACATATATATATACATACATATACATATACATATATACATATCTATATATATATATATATATATATATATATATACATATATATATATATATATATATATATATATATATATATATATATATAATTATATATATATATATATATATATATATATATATATATATATATATATATATATATATATATATATATATATATATATATATATATATACACATATTGCAGAATACTACCTATTGAATAATACCATGATATTTATAAATATATTGTTGATTTTTTAAAACACATAACAAGATTAAACCGAAAGGGTTGTGGTTTTGCAATATACCCACGCAAATAACAATCATGCATTCTTATTGAATCTACATCAACGGCAGTAAAAAACATGTTTCAATATATTACTGTTGAATTAGTCATACCTAATCGCACGAATGTTATTATTAAGTGCATGTATAGAAAATATGGTTAAAATTTAGTTTTTAATTTAATGTGTTTGTGTATGATTCTGAACGTAGATATGTTAAGGCATGACACTCATGAAAGCAAACATGAAGAAATTTTAGCTTCGTGTTCAAGTTAATTAAGTGTACAATCCTGGGATGTTAGTTTAAGCATAAAGGATGTAAACATGGCTTTTGTTTTATTCTTGCATACATTCTTAAATATATATAAAAAACAGTGTCCTGTAAAAGAGTTTCAAAAAGAAGTTATACAGATAAGAAACGCTGGCTTGCCGAAGTTGAAAACGTGCTTGTGCCAAGAAAACAAGTTTAGCAAAGCATTTATTTGATATCATTCTCATAAAGCAGAACTAATGTACAAATCTAATTTAAAATGAATGTTCTGCTTTGGTTGTTTGTGTTGAAATAAACTTAATTTATTCATTCGTAAGTTTCATCAATGTCATTCATTCACGTCGACACCTCCAGGTGGCAACAGTTCACAAACGCATAAATACATTTGTCAAACAGTTTCGACAATGCTGCTTGACACTGCTACGAAACATTTGTTTTTGAACAAAAGTAATCGTGGAACAACGTTCACACATTTATACGCATGTGCTTCGATGTGATAGGCTTTAGTCGGGTCTATTGAGCTAGACCCGTGTAACATGCAGAGTAGATATGTCAACTAGCAGGTGCCATACATTGCACATAAACGTGTGACAAGACCCGACTAATCCACAGCCGTGTCGTGCTGTTTTGTTGAAAGTAGTTTTTATAAATACATTCGCAGAGTCGGCGTTAACACAGACTGCTTGTTACAACGTCATTGGACAGACAGTTGCAATATACATAGCATACAGACATTACGCGGTAATTACCTTACCACCTGCACATA
The DNA here is from genome assembly GCA_963662155.1 of Lamellibrachia columna. Lineage (NCBI taxonomy): Eukaryota > Metazoa > Annelida > Polychaeta > Sabellida > Siboglinidae > Lamellibrachia > Lamellibrachia columna. Next base: position 10,236,937 of record OY759268.1, on the reverse strand, counting down.
TTCATTCAAAATGACTCACACGCTGCCGTAAATTGCATGTGCGCTAGAATGTGTACATTTATATTGTGCTTTGTATTGCTTTTGGACGGACTTACCGTAGTTTAAGTATGTGAAATTAAATACAATGTGCTCAATTAAATATTATTATTATTTGTGGAAGTAGCATGAGATGAGTTCATTGTTCGTTAAAACGTCGACGTAATGCTGATTAGTATGATGATTTGTTAGGTGTCTAACGCACAGAGGCTTCATAGCAACTAATGATGTTACAGCCATTGATGTCACAATACGCGTAGCGTATACTTCAGCTGCGAGCTAGACGTCAACATGGAGTCGGGGAATACATCCAAAGTGACCAACGACACAAGTTGTCTGCAGAATGTCTTAAATGATTCTGGTAAATCACCACGTACAAAGGATTTTGACATTGTTGACTTTCTCCTGTGTGTGCTGGGATTGCCGGGCAATCTTCTTATAATAGCAGTTTATGTCCGAAAGATGACAACATCAACGAGAGTGTACATGTTTGCACTGGCTGTCGCTGATTCGGCCGTCTGTGTCTGTGGAATCGTCCTTACTGCAACGCAGAAGGGCTTGATGAAAAGGGAGGCAATACTTTATGTCATCAATCTGTCGATCTTGATATCGTCTTTTCTTCTGGTGTTTGTGTCGATCGAGCGTCTTATGGCAGTGAAACGTCCACACTCGTTCAACGTAAACACACGGCGAGTGAAGAAGGCTTTGATTATCATTGCTGTGACTGCAGTTGTAGGCACATCAGTGAATACCGTGGCGAGGCTTTGTAAATACGACAAGTTCAGAGGATTATATAACTTAATTGTGCCTCTACTGTGCATATCCACAATGACGACTTGTTATATTTTGATGGCGGTTACGCTGCTTATCAGGACACGAGCCTCGCGAAAACAGATCGCTGTCTTACAAGGGACATCTGAACACAATCCATGCCCGTCTGAACCGGGGTCTTCACGTATATTCACGAAAACCCAGAGCCGCCAAACAAATGCAGGATCTTCAAATATGACAAAGAAAATTAATCAAATCAGGTCAGTTGAGAACGCTGTATGTGTCATTGATCTGGAATCTTCAAAAGTTACCATGAAAGCAAAAGTGATCAAAGCAGTGGAGGATGTTGCCCGTCCCATTGGTCTGGGGTCTTCCAATGTTTTTACAAAGGTTGACGAAACGTCGGTTATGCAGAGAAGCCGTATGACCATTCGTCGTGCTGGGACGCCAGCGCCTCTGGCGACTACAAACAAAACAGTTGCGAAGCAAACAAAGACCAGTGCAAATGTTGCCCTGCTGTTTATCATCACGATTGTTTTCGTGTTCTGCTGGCTGCCACCGTCATTGGATAGCATGGTAGCTCCCATTCCAGATGGAATGCAGCGATTATTTGTTGTAAACTCTGTTGTTAATCCGTTAATCTACGGCGTCGCTAGCGCCATATTCCGGGAGGATGTGCGACAGTTGTACCGCAAGACGCGCGTGAAAGTATCCGCTTGTTACCAATGAACGTCTTCACCTCTGCGACAGTAGATGATATCGTGATGTGCGTGAAACGAATATTTAATCAAGAGACATTGATACGCGTATCCAAGTAAGGTCGAACTCGAAGGCGATCCCGGAGAAGATGCTTTTGTTTTGTTTAGTTGTAACGTTTTAATAAGTATGCTGTGAAATGAGTTGTCTATTATTGCGAGTATATTTGGAATGCATGTTGTGGTAAAGTTGACGAAGAATCGTTTTATATGTGTTACATCAGAAAAAAAATGGCGTCTTGCAAATATAATTGGCAGTGAAGATATATCTTGTCAATGTTTATATTTATAACAATCCTAAACATTGTATCGTATTTTGTTGTTGTAGAACTTTTAATATATACAAAATGTAAACAAATCGCCAAAATAATCTTCTTATAAGAAATGAAACATCAAAATATTCTTGTATTACTGGCAAAAGTATAGAGTTTTCAAAACAAAGACGACTGAGATATTCCGAGATATGTAATGGTTATGGTCGTTGAATTGTTTGTTTCTGGACGGTTCGTATCCTCTAATAATTTAGCTCGGATGTTCATGTGATGTACACCACGTGTTTTAATCAAATGTTTCACAAATGGAAGTATTTACAGAATATATACTGTATTTACCATTTACCATTACATATCTCGGAATATATAATGTTTAGGAAAGATCGAATAGGAAGAAGGGGCGGGGGATTTATTTTATATGTTAAAGAATATATTCAGGCTTATGAAATAAATCTAGAAAGGGAAGCAGATTGCGATGAAGCTGTTTGGTGCAAAACTGTTTCAGGAAATTCAAAATTAACTATTGGATTAGTTTACCGAAGTCCAAACATAAACGAAGAGGACAACACAAAAATAAAAACGCTATAAAGGAAGTTAGTAAAGGGGAATGTATCAAATTGGGAGATTTTAACCATGGACACATACAATGGTATTATTTAGAGAGCACAGGGATTGAGGACCAACAATTTCTATTTTTAATCCAGGATAGCTTTCTTACTCAGCACGTACTAGAATCAACCAGGGGAGAAAATGTATTAGATATAGTTTTGTCATCACAAAAAGAATTAGCGAACAATATAAAAATATTTGAACCATTGGGTAATAGTGACCATAATCAAATACATTTTTACATCCATGTAAAATCAGAAAGTAAAAATAAGAAAACGTACAAGAGAAACTTCCATAAAGGTAACTACAAAGGTATGAGAAAATACTTAGCAAAGCTAGATTGGAATAACATGCTGATGAATAAGACCGCAATTGAATGTTGGAATATTCTAAAATATGAAATTGAGAGTATCATCGATAAATTTGTTCCCTTCCAAAAACAAGGAAAACGGTGTAGAAAGAAACACTTGTCAAAAGAGGCTATTAGAAAAATAATGGTAAATCAAACTATGTGGAGGGTTTATAGGCGTACAAGAAAGGAAGAAGACTATGCAAAATACAAAGAGGCACTTAATGCAGCTACAACTGAAATCAGACAATCTAAAAGAAGCTATGAGCAAAAACTAGCATGTAACATAAAAAATTACAGCAAGAGTTTTTATGCATATGTCAGGAGTAAATAAAACGTACAAGACAAGGTTGGACCTCTAGAAGACAGTGCTGGAAATATAATATCACAGGGGTTTTTAATGGCGGAAGACCTAAATGGTTACTTCAGTTCAGTGTTTACCAAAGAAGATATTAGTTCGTTACCAGTTGCTGATGCTAAATTTCAGGGGGCTAAATCTGACTATTTAGGTCCGTTAGTTGTAACTCCAGAATTGGTAGCTAAGAAAATAAAGGCAATGAAGGATAACAAATCACCGGGAGTGGATGGGATTCCTCCAAAATTACTAATGGAAACAGTAGAACAAATCAGTATACCACTTGCAAGAGTATTCAACTTGTCATTAAAAGAGGGGGTTGTTCCGTTTGAATGGAAAGAAGCAAACCTCATACCATTATTTAAAAAGGGTTCGAGAAATAAGTCAGATAATTACAGACCAGTGAGTTTAACGTCAGTGATTTGTAAATTATTAGAAAGGTTAATTAAAGACCATATGGGGGACTTCCTCTTTAAGAATAAATTATTAAATTCATCTCAACATGGATTCCTTAAAGCGAGGTCATGCTTAACCAATATGTTATGTTTTTTGGAAGAAATCACTAAGTGGATAGACGTGGGATCGCCAGTAGATATTATCTACTTAGATTTTCAGAAAGCTTTTGACAAAGTGCCACATCAAAGATTACTGCTTAAAGTAAAATCCCATGGTATCGGGGAAAGCATAACTGACTGGATAGAACAATGGCTGACTGACAGAAGACAACGAGTTATAGTAGATGGAGAAGTTTCAAATTGGAAATCGGTTTTGAGTGGGGTACCTCAAGGATCAGTATTAGGACCTATATTATTCTTAATTTATATCAATGACTTGGACGACAGTATAACAAGTAACGTACTGAAATTTGCGGATGACACAAAACTGTTTAGAAAGGTTAATACTGATGGTGATAAACAACATTTACAAAACGATCTAGACAGATTAGTGAAATGGTCTGCGAAATGGCAGATGCTGTTCAATTTTGGGAAATGTAAATGCCTACATACAGGACATGGGAACTTGAATGTAAACTATAAAATGGGAGATCCTGTTCTGGATACTTCTGTAAAAGAAAAAGACTTAGGAGTTACAATAAGCGCTGATATGAAAGTTTCAGAGCAGTGTGGTATTGCAGCTTCAAAGGGTAATCAAATTCTTGGATTGATTAGAAGAAACATAACATACAAGGGAAAAAAGTTAATTATATATCTTTATAAAGCAATAGTTACACCTCATTTAGAATACTGTATACAAGCATGGAAACCATATCGTAAGAAGGATATAGATATGCTTGAACGCATACAAAGGAGAGCAACTAAAATTATTCCAGAACTTAGAGACCTTAGTTATGAAGAACGCCTGAAAGAATGTGGTTTAACAACTTTAGAGACAAGTAGGTTAAGAGGAGATCAGATTGAAGTTTTAAAGATATTGAATGGGTATGAAAATATTGATAGAAATATGTTTTTCTCACTCAAGAAGGATAGCAGAACTAGAGGACATGATATAAAATTAGTAAAGGTTCAATGTAGATTGGACATCAGGAAGCACTCTTTCTCACAGAGGACAATAAATGAATGGAACAAATTGTCTACAGATTGTGTAACTGATAGCAGCGTCAATATGTTTAAAAACAAAGTTGACACATATCTCGGGAGGGCGGGTTATAAGTAGATGAACATTGTTGGACTCTCGATAAGCCAATGGCTTCCTTGTCCACTTGGGCCTTTGGCTTGGATGGCAAATCTTGTTAAATCTTGTAAAATCTTGTTAAATATCTATGTCGTCTTTGTTTTGAAAAAAAATATCAATATATATATATATATATATATATATATATATATATATATATATATATATATATATATATATATATATATATATATATATATATATATATATATATATATATATATATATATATATATATATATCGTCTGTCTAGAGTCAAAACTGCGTAAGTCCATTTTTGTCAAACAAATAGTATCATTGAAACATAATCCTCTAACACATACCGATACAGGAGCAAAACAACATACGTCCGTTAGGTCTATGTGGTGCCACCTAGCGAATAGATGCAAATAGACGTTTATGTTGACGCGACGTTTTTGAAAATAAAAATCACACTTGTCCATTATTCACGCGCTTCGCCTAAACTTACATGTGCTGGGTCATCAGAGTTTGGCTTCGGTGTTATTGTACAAGGTGTACCAAGTGTGGTGAATCGAGAAAAAGAAGAAAGTTGCTTCCAAGTATTTACTGCACTATGTATTCGAAGAAATGAACCTTTCTCGTTTTCAGCCAAAAAAGGGCCAGTGAGACATTTAATGCGCACATGAAACAGGAAATATATCCGAGGAAACGTATGAAGTGCACATATTAAAGAAGGGTTTGGCCAAAGCTAAAAAAGCTATGGACATAGAAACTGCATTGGTTGATGGGGAAAACACTGGTACTGACAATCGACTTGCAGGCTGTTCTGTTGACTCCTGCAATCCTGGCCACTGCTGTGTATTACAAAACAGAGCTATGCTGCAACAATTTCACTATACATGATGTGACTTCGAAGAACGCATGTTGCAATTTTTGGCATGAGTCAGAAGGTGGCTTGCAATCTACCAGCTTTGCAAATTGCCTTATGGATTACGTAGATAATGAATTGAATAAAAATGATGTCAACACCATAGTTATCTTCAGCGATGGATGCTGATACCAGAATATAAACGTAGCCATGTCAAATGCATTAACGTTTCCTTGCAAAACGACAGGAAAGACCTTTGTTCAGTAATAAAGGACACACTCATATGGAGATGGACTCTGTGTACAGCCTAGTAGAAAGCATATTACAGTATAAACAGGTGTACAGACCGGCTCGTTATGTTACCATCATTTAAGAAGCAATATCACGTAACCCCTACTGTGTCAAATATCTCAATCACAGCTTCTACAAGGACTGTTCCTCTGTTACATACAGCACAAGTATCCCGCCAGGTAACAAAGTAGGGGATTCTCAGGTCCATGACCTTGTTGCATTGAAGTACAATCCCAATGGCAGTGTTCAGTACAAGGCGGCATTTGATAAAGAATGGGCCGAGCTCCCTCAGAGGGAGAGGGCTGTTACAGTGTACGACACTCCACTTAAGATAAGCAACCGGAAATATGAACAACTCCAGCAACTCAAGATAATGATACCATCATACGTCCTTGGCTTCTACGACAACTTACCTGACATACAGAGAATCAGGCCTGTGAACTGGGTAGCCGCGATGCAACCACACTTCCGCATGTTGAATGCTTTGTCGATGGACTTGTCATACCAGTTACATGGCCGTTAAATGTATCACACGTGTTGGTAGCAGTTAGTCTATGACAGCAAATAGTGACGAGACATGTAGTTATAAACTTGAAAGTTAATAATGACTCTGCTCAAAAAGATGTGATGTGTTTTATATGTTTAAGGAACTAAAACGTCAATTATATTACAAAGCAAAGCTTGTTAATTATGGACATGTTCTTGTCAAATGCCAAAACAACAATGGATGTACAACAGATTTGACATTTCTCTATCATGTTTTAACATTTCCCTCATAATCAGGTATAATAAGAGGGCGTTTTGATAATACCAATTGCTATTTCATATTTTCAAAAGTTTCTTAAGTCTAATTATATTGCTGTGCAAAACAGTTTAAGTCATGTTTTTGCCAAATGCCTACAATAATGAACACACACAAACACACACACACACACGAACGCACGCACGCACGCACGCACGCATGCACACATACACACAATATGTAATATTTTAGTATAGTTTTTACTGTTTACCTCATATTCTACAGTAATATACAGGTATTGATGTGAAATTATAAAAAAAATAATTAAGTCCAATTGCATTATTGTGCAAAAATGAATAAGTCCATTGTGTGGCCAGATGGCCAAAAGTTACACATGTACACCATATTTAACACTGCTGCATCATTTCTGACTGCTTTCCTCATAATCAAGTGTATTAAGACTGTGTTTTGTCTAATATAAGTCATTTAATAAACGTTTTATTGATTTACGGGAAACGTGTGTTTTGGACTTACAACACTTATTTGTGTGTGTGTGTGTGTGTGTGTGTGTGTGTGTGTGTGTGTGTGTGTGGGTGTGTGTGTGTGTGTGTGTGTGTTTGTGTGTGTGTGTTTGTGTGTGTGTGTGTGTGTGTGTGTGTGTGTGTGTGTGTGTGTGTGTGTGTGTGTGTGTGTGTGTGTGTGTGTGTGTGTGTGTGTGTGTGTGTGTATTGGTCCGCTAAACAGTTTAATGCTTCCTAACCTGGCCACGGCGCGGTTGCGCTCCTTTGTTGTTCCGTCGAGCCACTTGTCTTCCGAGGGACGCTCTTTGTTTCCCTCCACCCGGGATAACCTCCCATAAATGCGATGTCTCCTGCTTTGAAGGGCCGACAGTACGACACATCCCGGGTGAACACCGATTGCACTTTCACCGTGACACTTTGTGTAGTCATAATCCGGGGGACTCCAGTGTCAGTCATCCATTAAAGATATCCAGTATGCATAGCTATAAATAAAAACACCGTTACATGTGGATCCATATGAAGAATACTACACAATGAATGTTCATAATTAAAATACTTTACCTGCTTATTACCATCTTGGAATGACGTTCCCATTGCAAAAAGGTCAGCTGTATGGTAATAGCACCGGGTGGAAAACGTCATGAATGTGAGCACCATCAATGGCGAAAGGAACTTCCTACTATTTAGTTCCTGCATTGGATGCTGTAGCCTTGATGATGCCAACAGCAATACAACTGAATGAGAAAAATGGGCTTCAATAAGTGTACATATAAAAAGCTGGCTACTAAAGAAATATCCGGCTGGTAGCACTAGGAGCTCAGCTTATTTAAAAGAATATTCACCTGTAGGCGTTTATTTTGTAAATGTCCCCATACTTCCAAAAGTGGCCTCTACCCAGCATAGTCACACTACCATAAAAACGAACGTTATTGTATTTCTAGAAAAATTGTCAATGCAAACACTATGAATATATGTATGCAATTAACAGTAAGATATTTATTGACAGGTAATAAGGGTGTACCAAATGAAATAAAGATGTGCATCATCTGCGCATCAAATACAAGTTGTGGCAGTGGTGAACTGTGGTTAATGACGCCACTGGTGGAAGTTATAAATTACCCATCATGTGAATTTAGTTCCTATGTATCCGTCGGGTGACGCCTCTTATGCAAATAAGAGGCGTCGCGATTAGCGATTGGTTGTATCAGCAGGGAATATATCGTACCAGCAGTAATATTTACCGATATTAAAAAAAACCACAAGGCCAGCATCAGAACATAATCAATGGCTGATGTGACATTTGAATAACTTCGAACGCGATTGAGCAGGCGTAGGCATGAATAGGCGATTGTTTCAGCGAAAGGCAATATTATCTTTTCGGCATCTATTATATTAATTTTATATATACCACGAAATGTAATCTTAGCTGATTACACCTATTAGCAACACCGATATTAACATGATCATAAGGGGTGCACAGTCAGGTTATTACACCGAAGTCAGCCATGCAAAGCGGGTATACTGACCAGTGCACTGCTACACATCCTCAGACAACTGGGTGTATGTTTATTTTTAAAACAGGCCTAACACCGCAAACTATCACTTGAAATATATAATTATTAAATAAAATGCGTCTCAGCAGCGATGACTCTAATGATGTTGATGATGATGATGATAGCCGGTTTGCACGAGCGATCAATTAACAGATTGGTCGAATCGACCGAAATGCTGTCGCGCACCCTTGAGAAACATTTGTTGATATCAACGTGTGTAGCTACCTTTACCTCGGTTAAATTGCGACTGGTCCTAAATTGATCGACAGTCGGCGGCGATTGTGAAACGGCGGCCAATCAACGACCGTCGGCAGGTGCACCCGTCGTGACATTTCATCAAAGCACAAATCGGGAGTGGCGCTAGACAATAAGTTAATTTAACTGCTTATATACCTTGTTTGTCCAAACATACACATAATTTAGCAGCGTACTGTCTTGTGACCCAGTGTTGCCCGAACAATTGGAGCATATATCGTTCGACTAATCCGGCCTGAAGGATTATTTACAAAAGGTACAATAACGAATTGAATGCAAAGTTAATTCAGTGTAAAAGAGGCCTAAGAATGACATTGAAATGTATTAATTAAGGAGCAGGAAATTAGGCAAGCATACATCATCAAAATAAGATACATGAAATAATCTCAGCAAGCACGCCGGCCCCCAAAAGGTGTTAACACATAATTAGTAAATCATGCCTAGCAGCTACCAGTACTATAAATAGTAAACCATGCCTAGCAGCTAGCAGTACTATAAATAGTAAACCATGCCTAGCAACTACCAGTACTATATGCCTAGCAGATATCAGTTGCTGTTAGTAAATCATGCCTAGCAACTACCAGTAATATCAATAATAAATCATGCCTAGCAGCTACCAGTACTATATGTACCACTACTGACTTATTTAGAATTCACATGATATCGATAAGATAAGATCGACCAACTGATCTAGCAATAAAATCAACAGTTCAGCAATAACAGTAAACAGTAACAATATAAATTCGGAACTATTTGCAGAGTACAGGTCTCACAACGACACAAGCTAACTTGGAAATCGAGTTAGGCTGGATCTAGGTCCTGCGGCTGTTTACATAGCCCAGTGTATCCCTACGCGTGTGCGAGAAAGTAGCTTAAAATGCGATTGTACATCGTTGATGGAATAGGCAGTTGGAAGATGTCGAAACCGCTTTCCCCACTTTTGGCTTTATCTATTAGATGAACACGGGGGTTTGTCTCCAAGTAGTTGGGGTTGATGGAGTTTTCTGAGCAGAAAGGCTTCGAATTTCTACATCGATATTCTTGGCTTATGTTTATATAGGCTAGAGAAATGGTCCGACCTATTTGTAACTAAATTTGTGTATTGGTGGACAAATGTCTGTATTATTTGCATGATATGTTCATGACGAATTCTTAGTGTATATATTGTATTGTCATGCAATAGGCTAGCGGCTGACAGTCAGTAATCGTAACTTACAATATGATTGACGCCAACGTAGGTTACAATATGTCTACGGTAATGTAATAAATCGGCCGGTAATGTAATAATCGACCGGTAATGTAATAATAACGATAAATATGATTATAATGACGATTATGAAGACAACTACGTCATCCTCATCAACCTAATCGCCCTGCGCCTCATCCTCCGCAACATCGTCTTCTTCACCCTTATCATTGCTACCCATTATGACACCCACTCGACGTTTACTAAAGTATTCTTAAAATAAGATTCTCAGAACGAATCAGCGGTTTGTGTTCTGGGAGGACGTATGGACTACTGTTTATATATCCTCCTAGATAGCCTACAGCCATAATAAAAATGCATGGGGGCAATTGAGGTTCGGGTCAGACATGGTAGCAGGGAAGACGAAAAGGAAGGAGTCTTTTACAGAAAAATAACGTCTATCTCAAATGTAAAGTATCACTTAAACAAAACAATAGTTGATCGTCTCAAACAAATTAAGGTGTCACATCGTAACATTAAGGTTTCCACAAAAAAGTGAAGGGAACATTAAGCAAAATGTAAGGGGTAATTAAAAAAATCAACTAACAGATCATCTCAACATATTAAGAAATCATATCATAAAACTAAGGGTCATATCAAAATACAAATATAACGATATATAAAAATGCAAACTTAATTTAAAGTAGACGTGTATATTAAAAAGAAAAGGTTGATCGTCTCGACACATTAAGGGATCATATCAAAACATTAAGTGAACAGCTCATGAAATAAAGGGTTTTTCTCAAATTCGTTAAGGAGCCATTTCGGAAATGTAAATATTGGTTAAAAATAACAAGCGTCATAAGTCGGAAATTTGGGAAACTAGATGTAGAAATAAGCATCAACACCACGTAGGTTTATCGACAACAATGGCGTGGCCCATGAAATATGGTTGACCTGTGTTCAACAAACTTTTCCTAATAAACCACCTTCGTGATATTGTTGATTGTAGTTGAACATGGTTAGCTTGTATTCATTCTATTAGGTGCATAACCCCACAAAATTGCATTTTGTTTCAATTTAAGGGATAACCAAACAAAATATAAAAACAAGGGGTACATTTAATATTGACGACAAATTTAATCCCCAAACTAAAGGTTATCTTTCAATTAAAAACGATCAATTCAAAACGTAAGATAAGAAGTTATTTTCAGGTGACCCTCTTATTACATTTGTAGATGAATCCTTAATGTTTCGATGGTCCACTTACATTATTCAGATGATGAAGTAGATACTTTTTTAAATGAACCTTACATTTTAAAAATTATTCCTTAATTTATTCGTTTTATATCCGTTTAATTTATTTGAGGTAACCCCTTACATTTTCGATGTTTGGGTTTTGCTATGAATCCTTACATGTTTAGATTTTCCTTAATTATATGAAGTGACCGGTTGGGAAGACCCCATTTTTTTTCTAATTGATCCTTCAATTTATTGAGACGATCAGCTGGTTCATTTGTAATAACTAGTTGCACTTTTTTAAATGATCCCTTAACTTATTTTAAAAAACCTCAATTTTTTTGATGACCTTTTTTTGTTAAGACAATCATAACTTAAATAGTTAATTAATTTTGACATATTTTGTGACTGTTTTGAGAAGACCCACTTGCTTTTCATTATTAAATTACCCCTGATTTAATCCTTTCTAAGTTATCATTTACATTGTTTTTTTTTACAAAAACTCCCTTATTTGTATTCGTATTTAAAAATACTATTGGTGCCCTTTAATCGTTTAAATGAACATTTTGTTCTGAACACCTTGCTCATAGAAGTGACGGAGCGGTCGGTCGCGCATGTACTAGACGACCAGGTGCGTCACATCCGGGCTTGCGCGGTTCGGAGTCCACTGATTAATAATCTCAGTCGTTCTTAAAACTGTATATGAGGCCTCATAGACTGGTTGATGGCGTTGTATTTATCTATTTTGCATTAAATATAATGATCTTCTTATGTTATTTGTTGACCTGACGCCTAGCGTATTAGTAGACAGCTAAATCGAATCCAAGCGGATATTAGATAACTAACATAGGTGTGCGGTAATACCGCGTGACAGTATGTCCAATATGGGTCAGAGTTTATCAGTCGCTATATTCGTCTTGTGGACATTTAATGCTTGTTTTTATTTCACTAAACAAAAAACAGTATTTTCTTGAAGTTTTTCAATAATTTTTACGAGTATTTGATATGTTGTTTGATTATTTAAAGTTTATGATGGATATATGTTGCGGAATTACTTTGTTTTTTTAACGGCCGCGATCAGTTTGCATATGTTCCACAATGACAGCTAATCAAAGGCAAAATACGTCTAACTTTTGCAATGACGACGGCTCATGTTTTCGCGTCTGATTTGATCACTCTCCGACGTTGATGTATTCATGGGTGACGATTAAGAGTGGTTTGTTGGCATTATGATGCACACTGTTTGTTTATCAGTATAGAAATCAGCGTCTGATTTACGCTTTGCAGTTTGCCTATGTATTATAATCAATGCCTGTGTCAATTACGAGTAAACAACCCTTCGAACTGTCCCTTGTACGGCGAACGGCCTCGACCCTCAGCTACTGTTCTCTCAACAACTATTAACTACTGTTCTTGCTGGTTTGGTTATAATATGGCATCAGCAGTTATCGTTGGGCATAATTTCGATACCCGGTTAGAATCGGCGGTTGGTAGTCGACATGATATACCATCAGTTCTGGACCCGCTTACATATAATGTAAAATGTGTGTATAAATATGGAGGTCGTATTTAATCCATTCGACATATGTCGCAACACATCATTCGGGATAATCTTCAGATCATGTTTATTCACATATATGAAAATTATGTCATACAGTGGTGTATATGTGGCTGGATAAAGTACTGCTCTAGTGATTAAAAAAAATTACAATCCTCGTGCAGTCGATTATATCGATTTTAAGACAGGTATGTTTCAGTCGTATCAACAGCAAGAACGATATAATGATCACATTGAAACAGCGAATTATGAGTTGAAGCGATACTCCAAGGGTAATACCCACATTACCTGGTAGTCATGTAAAGCGGTCAAATTTAGTCGATAGGTTGTTATGTATGATGACGGTGTACATCTCAATCACAATGTGGACATATTGAAATACTATAATACTATTCGGACGCACTTGTACACGGACTTAACCGTTTGCAAGTATGTTGTCCCTAGTTAATCGACATTACAGAAACGCAGAAGTCTGCAATTTCCATTGGCCTATAAAACACATTCAATTATTTCCATCATAATCCAATGTTGGTGTGTTTTCATTTAACTGTTGATGGATTCATGCATTGATGACTATGAGTACTATTATAATATATGTAGCTACGTCTCTAGTTATGTTACTATTTGCTCTCTTGCGGGACGTGTCCTCATTACACACCCTGGAAGTAAGACATAATTGTAGGCTTCAGAGTACTTGTTGGCTATTGACTAGGGTTTCCAACGCGGTCTGGTTTTACCGTTATTTGTGTGCTACGAAGTTAGCATAATTTGTTTCTTAACAAAACAAAAGTTGTGCTATTTCTATATCATGTTGTTCTTACTACAGCAGGCACTACACAACCACAATCCCCTGCTGAATAGTCCAATGCTGCTAGTAGTTGCCAGTACACTAGGGATTGAAAGTCAGGAGCCTCGCCACTGTGCTGTTGATGTTACGCTGGGATTTGTCGACTACGAGGGCAGGCCCCAGTCTTCAGGTATCCATTAGCATTCCGATACGTTAATCATTAATCACCCAAATAATCACAGTTTAAACATAGCACGATACCAAACCACCCCTCTCTATTCTTCAGACATAAGATCTAGGTCGATGAGTATGTTGATCTAGCTTAACTACTTAAACCATCTGACTGTGGCCAGTATAATTTATTTTATCAATGTCCACTGGCACTAGTGTCCCAACCCTATGTCTTCAGCCTAAACACGACAGTAGGCTATCCATAAGGACAAAACTTACTAGCATCGATCACTGACGATCTCTTTGACGAAATTTCCCACCAAGGCACATGCTATGCTTACGTATTCGGAAACAGTGCGTCGCATTGAGAAAGCAGGAAGAGATTTGGTCTCATTTGATGAAAATATCTGAATTCAGAGGCAAAATAACCCCACTCCATTGCACCGCAAGAACGTCACCTTGTTGGCTTAAATTTCAGTGGGTTCTATTGTGTAGACACCAGATTGTTGACGGCCCTTTAAATCTAGCTGTATTTTTTTTTCAGTTCAGGGCTTGAAGTGGTTGCACGTCGACAGCTGCACATAAATCACATTCTACGTGTGCTCGATGATTTTATGATATTATCCGTCTCCGAAGGACTTTGTGGGCTAGAGTTACGTTATGTTATCTTGATGTGGTCATATAGGAGTACCTATGTACATAGATAATACTGTCCTGCCTTCTACTACTCTGACCTGACATTGAACTTGATCATCTAGCTTTTTAAGCTCCCCTGCCCCTGGGTAAACTAATTAAATGTCAGGCACTGATTGATGGTGCACTTACTCAGAAAAGGGAGACACTGATGCAATAACAGCGAATTACGGGTCTTCTTTATTTCGCATGTTATGTCGTAATTTCTAGAATATGTTTTTAAGGTGTTTATTAAGTCTTTCCAACAAGTACGATCCAAGGATTGCAGCATAATGCCTGCATTTATTCACATATGCATCTGGCTCAGCAGATCCTGGGGGCCTTCTTCGGCTCACATTGTTTATTTTTTGGAGAATACCCTTCATCGAGCTATAGCTATATAGTGTGTGAGAGGGGCATTTGGTTAACACCACATCCAAAAATGCTGATATAATATGCCATATATATATACATATATATATATATATATATATATATATATATATATATATATATATATATATATATATATATATATATATATATATATATATATATATATATATATATATATATATATATATATATATATATATATATATATATATATATATATATATATATATATATATATATGTGTGTGTGTGTGTGTGAGAGAGAGAGGGGCATTTGGTTAACACCACATCCAAAAATGCTGATAAGATATGCCATTCCCTCAATTGCATATTTTATAACGTTCCAACAGTCTACAGCTGTCTTATTCCTACGTATGTTATTTCAATAAATGTATTACAATAATATGTTACAACACATAACTTGTAAAGCCAACATGCTTTATTTTATCGTGCCTTGGAAATAGC